>CM070821.1:2067567-2425067 GCA_036326025.1 Chrosomus eos
TTATGTTAGGGCCGTTCAAACTAATCTTCTCCTTCGCACACATGAAACACAATATCAAGTGAATTTCACTGCGAGAAAGAACACAAATGTTTGCAGTAAAGCGGAGTAGATTGTAAATTTGTACATTTTGGAATGATTATAATTTGTTTATATGTTTGTAAAAAATACGCACAAAATTCAGGTCAAAATCTGGTAAAATTGTTAAAATTGTAAACCATATATAAAAAAAAATTAAATAAAAAGGTTAAAAAATATTTCGATTTAGTTTGACCTGATGTTGACAATCAAAATGAAACCTCCCTTTACTGACCATTTGTATAAAAAAAATAAAAAAAATTTTGCAGCCATTTCACATTTTAACTGTTTATCTAAAAGTGATGAAGTTCTTGAATGTTTCTAACATGAATGTTCTCCAGCATCATGAATGAATGAAGAATAAACACCAACCTCTTTGTTCTTCAGGATCTTCAGTGTGTTTCATTCTGCAGGTTCTGGATCACTCGTGTTCTCACTGTCCTCTTTAATAAACTCAGTCTTTGCAGATTTCAGCTCTTCCTGATGCTCTGATGCTCGTCTTCACTTGTAGTGATGGGTAATATTCCAGCATTTATTGGATAATTACAGTGGGAGGAGCTTCACTGATGATGTAATTGCAGTGGGAGGAGTTTCACTGATGATGAATTGCAGTGGGAGGAGCTTCTCTGATGATGTAATTGCTGTGGGAGGAGTTCCGCTGATGCTGATGATGAATTGCAGTAGGAGGAGCTTCACTGATAATATAATTGCAGCTGATAAATAAAAAAAGATCAGTTACTGAGTTTGGTTTTATACCAATTGATAACAGAATATAAATAATATAAATTCTTCCAATTATAAATAATGGTAAGAAAAAAAAACATTTACAGAAATAAACGTGGGGAGAGCCGGGCACAACCTAACGCTAGTTGTAACACACTTGTTTTAAATACTTTCACACTTATATTATATTTATATAACCATAGCAAAAGTCAATTTCTTATGTTATTTTTAAATTAGACAAATCTGATATTATTTTAATCTCCAATATGTTATATAAGAGTTAATCTAGTACTTTAATACTTTTCTAACTAGCAGAAGACACTAGCTGGGTTTAATCTCAGTTGTGCAGGTGGGGCATGTTGTCACACTGTGTTACAATGAGCCCCTATTAGAAATATGATATTCTATTCTATACTTTTATGAATTCTATTGAGAAAACATGAGAATACTGAGAGTTAATGTTCAGAAATTATTAATTATTATTATTATGCTGTATAGCTGTGTTTTCCGGTGTGTTCTTTGACTAACTCAAAAAAATATTTTATTTTTAATTATTAAAAAATGGCATTATTGTATATGAAAAAAGTTAATAATTGTATTTTATTAAGAAAATATTTTAGTTTGTCTTGTATATTGTTTTATTATATCAGATAACATTTTAATCTGTCATGGTCATGTTACAATGTACTCCACCTATGGGGCATGTTGTCACAGTTCACTTCCAATCGTTTGGGGTATTTCAAGAAATAAATATACACTATATTAATAAAACAAAACCACATATTTCTACTAGACATCTGTGAAATAAATGTGGAAAAATAATAAAAGCATAAAGACAGAAATAAACGTACATAGTAGCCAACAAATCCCCTCAGTCTGCTGACACCAATGAAATGAGCTTTAAGTGTCAATTTACAGGAGATCTGAAGACATCAGCATAATAAATGAAGTGAAAACAGGAACTATTGTCATGAAATAAAGAGTGTTTTCAGCAGATCTGTTAATATTGATGAGCCTCAGACTATCAACACTCATTCAACAAGACATTCAGGATCATCAGCAGATCATCCTTTATTCTGAGTGTTTGCTGTTAGAAACACGTTATTTGAGTCAGGATACATGATAAAAGCCTGTAAAACTGCTCTATTGAAAGACAATACTGTTATTTTTCACAATATAACATGGATAAAACATCAATAATACACTGTAAAAAAGTGAATATGGGTGTAAGTTGGATTACTAGAATTATTTGAGTCTATTTACTTCGTATTTCTGCTTTCCTAATCGTAATTGATCATTGTACACTCATTCAACTTGAACGCATAGAAATTCACAGACACTCAAATATCTCACTTTCACCCAAAGTATCATTTCCCTTTAAGGCCCCCTATGTCAGACGTTTTTTTTTCTGACGTCATGACGCACGAGCCTGTCTGAAACTTCTGCTCAATCGCCATTTTCTTTTTCTCTCCGCACTCGGATGAATAAGGTAGGTTGGAAGTTTGTTTTAATTAATATACTCGAATATGCAACTTTTGGACGTGTGTTTTAGTTGTTTATGAGTTAATTAATGTTGTTTGTGAACATGAAAACTAATGAAATCGTAATTAACAGAATTTTTGAACGTACGTTTGCGAAATAGCGTTACTGAATATGTTCTATGGATAACGTACATGATGTTGTATTTACTCGTTTGTTTTATAAAAATGTGTTCAGTTTGGATCCTGGGAGTTTGTTAAAGTATTTAAATTGACAACCGTGAGACGGGGCAGTGTAAGCTGATCGGCAAAGTTTAATATTTGGAATAGCGGACGGAGTATGTACTGGTGAGTATCTTAAATGAAGGATAATATTGGATGACTTATTAAAGGAAACGTCAATGCGAGTTTTAACAATGTTTACAGTATGAATAATGACAAGTACTTGGGAAAAAGCACATATATGAAATCATACTTTAGCTAAACCTGGAGTACACTGTGAATCATCAAGAACATGACATCATACTGGAAACATACACACAGTTAAGTCAGTGCGGTTATCATAGCATTTTGGTATATGTTCTGTGTAGGAAAGTCTGAGTGATTCGGTATGTACACGACGAGACCGAGCACAAAAACTAGATTACATTGGCGAGCGATATTTTTGTCTGGATGATGAGGCTTATGTAATGGTATTAAACCTCAGTGATGGTAGAGTAGAAAGGTTGGGGTAGGATGAGTTTAATATGGAAGAGTGTAATCAACGGAATCCTAATACACGCCCGAAGCGAGCGTGTTATAGCACGCCAAAAGGAATACGATTGGCGGTCATATACGCATTTCAGAGATCAGTCTGCCCAGGCCAAATGACGGGAACAGGAAAATGGTTCAAAATTGTCTGAGTGAACTGCTGGTCCAGATGTCTCCGTCGACAGAACCCACGACCGTCATAATCATGGAGTAGTCTCTCCATCATAGTATACCGAAGAACTCCGCGACGAAAAAGATGGTATGCACGTATGATAGGGAGTATTACTCTAAGTGAAAAAAAGTAGACAAAGTCATAGGCCGGGTCAGGTTCTGTGGGAGGAGAGAAGACAGGTTCAATGAATGGTTTTAACAGAGACACATGGAATGATGGAGAGATCCGGTACTGTCGAGGGAGATTGAGTCTGTAGGTGACCTCGTTCAGCTGCCTCTGCACGGTAAATGGACCGATGTATCGAGGACTCAGCTTACGGCAAGGCAGGCGGAGGCGCATGTCCCGGGTCGAAAGCCACACCTTCTGTCCTGGCACATACTGCGATGGTTCGATCCGATGACGATCCGCTTGGTCCTTGTGTCTCCGCACTGCCTGCTGTAGATGCACGTGAGCCGAGTCCCATAACCCCTCGCTCTGCTGGAACCAGTAGTTTACAGCTGGTACGTCCGAGGGCTCACCAGACCAAGGGAAGAGAGGAGGTTGATAGCCGAGGATACATTGGAAGGGGGTGAGACCGGTGGTGGACTGTTGAAGAGAGTTTTGTGCGTATTCGGCCCACGGAAGGTACTGGCTCCAGCTGTCCTGGTACTGGTGGCAATAAGTCCGCAGGTAACGTCCAATCTCCTGAATCTTTCGCTCAGTCTGGCCGTTAGTCTGAGGATGGTAAACCAGATGACAGGTTTACTGTTACTCCGAGGAGCTTGAAGAAAGCTCGCCAAACTCTTGATACAAACTGAGGGCCTCGATCCGACACTATGTCCTCTGGGATGCCGAAGTTTCGGAATACGTGAGTGAAGAGGGCTTCGGCGGCTTCAAAGGCGGTAGGGAGTCCAGGTAAGGGAATCAATTTACAGGCCTTTGAGAATCGGTCCACGACCACGAAGACACAGGTATGGTTGTTAGATCTGGGCAGGTCCGTCATGAAGTCTACCCCGATATGAGACCATGGACGACGAGGAAGCGGAAGAGGGACTAGCTTGCCTTCTGGTAGTCTTCGGGGAGTGTTGGTAACGGCACAGACTGAGCATCCTTTGACGTAGCGAGCAACATCCTGAGAGATGGTTGGCCACCAGTACCGATTACTGAGGAGCGAGAGGGTACGCCTGCTACCTGGATGTCCAGAGCCCGGAGTGGTATGAGCAGAGTCCAGAAGGGCCGTTCGAAGGTGACGTGGTACGAAGGCACACCCCTCTGGACCTCCCGGCGGAGCGGGATGAAGGCGGTTCTCTTGGGATATCTGCTGGTCGATGTCCCAGACGATAGGACTTACAAACACGGCTGGAGGGAGGATAGGTTCTGGAAGAGGGTCCTCACTTGATGGATGATACAGACGGGATAGAGCATCTGCCTTACAGTTCTTAGAACCGGGTCGGTAGGACACAAGGAAGTCAAAGCGTGTGAAGAATAGTGCCCATCGGGCCTGGCGGGGATTAAGTCTCTTAGCCTCTCTGAGGTACTCCAAATTGCGGTGGTCGGTAATGACCTCGAAGCGATGGTTTGCTCCCTCCAGCCAGTGTCTCCACTCCTCTAATGCCAACTTGATGGCGAGCAGTTCTCGATTTCCAATGTCGTAGTTCCGCTCCGCCGGGGACAGCTTTTTAGAGAAGAAGGCACATGGATGGAGTCTGGGAGGATCACCCTGCCGCTGTGACAGGACCGCCCCAACTCCGGTGGAGGAAGCATCCACCTCTACAACGAAAGGGATCTCTGGGTTCGGATGAACTAGAACTGGGGCGGTCTGGAAGGCTTCCTTTAGGCGTTCGAAGGCTGAGATGGCTTCGGCGATAAGGACAGAGATTTGGGCCGGCCTCGGAGAGAAGAAGTCAGAGGAGAGCTTATGTGACTGTAGTTGTTGATAAACCTTCGGTAAAAATTGGCAAATCCTAGGAAACGTTGGAGGTCTTTTACCGTAGAGGGTTGAGGCCAGTTTTGGATAGTCTCCACCTTCCTCTGGTCCATCCGAACTCCATGTTGGTCGATGAAGTAACCCAGGAACTGAACTGAAGGGGTATGAAACTCACACTTTTCAAGTTTGAGGTAGAGCTTGTGAGCTCGCAGCTTTTCCAGGACAGCAGTGACATGGCGATGGTGTTCAGAGAGGGATGAGGAATAAATGAGGATGTCATCTATGTAGACCACCACAAACTTATTAAGATATTCCCGGAAAACCTCATTCATGTACCCCTGAAAGACTGCTGGGGCGTTGGACAGCCCGAAAGGCATTACCCGGTATTCATAATGTCCAGAGGGAGTGATGAACGCCGTCTTCCACTCATCACCCCGACGAATTCGGATGAGATTATATGCACTGCGAAGATCAAGCTTTGAGAAGATTCGGGCTCCACGCAACTGTTCCAAGGCTGCTGGGACCAGAGGAAGGGGATAGCTGAATTTTACTGTTTGAGAGTTGAGATGGCGATAGTCAATGCACGGCCGCAGGCCTCCGTCCTTTTTTGCCACGAAGAAGAAGCTCGCAGCTGCAGGGGAAGTAGATGGACGAATGAACTCCTGTTCGAGGGCTTCCTCCACATACTCCTCCATGGCCTTCTGCTCCGGGATGGACAAAGGGTACACACGGCCTTTAGATAGAGTAGCTCCAGGTAGCAGGTCGATAGCACAGTCCCATGGCCGATGAGGTGGAAGTTTGGTTGCCAACTGTTTGCTGAAGACGTCCTGGAACGCCCTGTACTCCACTGGAATTTCCACCTGATGTTGTACCTCGGGACTCTCGATACTGGTGAACAGACGGAAATCTCGGATCTTCCCTCAGGAGGTGAGTATACCATGGAGGATTCTTGGCTGACTTCTTAACCGGTGCTAGACAGGAATGGAAACACTGTTCTCCCCAGTGAAGGACTTCTCCAGAGCTCCAGTCGATAGTAGGTTGGTGTTGGATCATCCAAGGGCGTCCCAGGATGAGCTCAGCAGTTGACTCCTCCAGCACCATAAAGGAAATCTCCTCTGAGTGTAGACATCCTACGCGGAGCGTCAGTGTGGGGGTAACGTGACGAATTCGACCTCGACCCAGCGGCTTACCCTGGATAGTCTGTACGCGGAGATCCAGATGACTTCTGAGTTTACGGATATTCAATTTCTGGAGGAGTTGCGTCGATATGAAGTTCCCCGCCGAGCCAGAGTCGAGGAGAGCTTGTGCAGAGACACATACAAGAGGGGTTAGAAGATGAACTGTTTGTACGGTTCAGGGTAGCCATCTTGGGTGGAATTTGAATTGTACTCACCGCTGGGCGTTGAGGCCGAATGGGACAGGTGTCGATGAGATGCCCGTTACCTCCACAGTACAAACAGAGACGGTTCTGGATGCGTCGCTGACGTTCCGTGAGAGAGAGATGTGTGGAATCCACTTGCATGGCTTCTGGTGCTGGAGGGGTGACAGATGGAGCCGTGGACGGAGGATGTGCAGCGGTCGTTAGCGTTTCACAGGCCGTCAAACGTTGAGACACTCGGAGGGTCTTTTGAATAAGATTTTCCAGTCCCAACGAATCCTCGTAAACCACAACTAGCTGTCTAATGTTCGGATTGAGGCCATGACGAAAGGCAGTGATCAGGGCAGTTTCATTCCAACCACTGGATGCCGCCAGCGTGCGGAATTGGAGAGCATATGTGCTCACAGAGGATTTGCCTTGACGGAGATTAAATAGTTGATCATGTACAGATAAATCCGAAGCAGTCTGTCCAAAAACCTCCTTAAAGTGTTGGCAGAAACTTGGTAATGATTTAATCACAGGAGAATCTGAATTCCACAAGGATTGAGCCCACTGGAGAGCTCGGCCGGACAGCAGTGAGGTGATAAAGGCTAAAGCGAGCTGAATCATTGGTGAATTTATGTGCTTGTATCTGGAAGTAAAGTGAAACTTGAAGTAAAAAAACCGCTGCAATCCTCCGCCTCGCCGGAGTATGTCGCTGGTTGGGCCATGGGACTTGCAGAGGCAGCTGACGAAGCAGCGGGTGTTTGCGGAAGTGGTTGTCGGCGGGCTGACTGAAGGATATCCTCGGGAATCATAGGCAGATTATCTGGTGGTGAAGGAAGTAGCGACTGACGAACAGCTTGAACCAGTTCCAGGAATGGATCAGGAGATGGATTTTTCCGGGCTCCGTTGGGTTCTGCATTTTGTGGTCTGGTCTTCTGTCACGGGTGAAAACAGGAGACGGACAGTTGGTAAGTGAAACAATGTTTATTTTTGGAACAGCAGAAGCAGACGGAGTTATGGTGAGTATCTTAACAGAAGATAATTGGATGGACTTAGCCACAGGAATAATCAGAGTCTCTGTTACAGATGATGATGACCCGTCACTGGAAAGGGCTGCAGTAGAACGACTGGGAACTGGAGACGGCAGATGATGATGAAGACAATCCGATAGGAACAGGTGAGTAGCAGGTAAGTTGCAGGTAAGTCTTTGGTATATCATGGAGAGTCTGAGTGTCTATGTAACGACGAGACCAGACAATGACTGTGAGTGTGAGAGTGGTATTTAAGGTGGTGGGATGATGAGGTGCAGGTGATGGTGATTAGAACTCAGGTGATAGTGAACGAGTAAATGAGTGAGTGGGAGGAGTGAGTGAATGAGTGGGAGGAGAGTGTGGATCTGCTGGAATCCTGACAGGAGTATATGTATAAAATAATTTTAAAATTGATGCCTCCTTAACCGTCTGTGCCGCGGAAGATATAGAGCTCGGGATCGTGTCGTCACGTTGCAATGCATTGTGGGAATAGCGGTACGGAAGTAGATGTACTGTAATAGGCAGTAGGTCATTAAATGTGTAACGTTTGATAATATTAGGTTTAATATAGGTTATTTTAAAGGAAACGGTTCATTGCGAGTTTTGAGACAAGATGGATTGTGAAACTAGTATAATAATGACATTAGTAAACTTGATAAAAAGCACATTTAAATTATTGCAATATTCATAATCTTGCTTAACTTGCTAAACCACTGTGAATACACTGTGAATACATCACCCAGCCCAACATGACATCATGACTTTTGCGTAAACATACATGCCACTTTCAAGTCAAGTGGCGTGTTATCTATACGCAATTTTGAGCTATCCGCATGTATGCGTGTATATGTACGCCGTTAAATGTCCGAGTGATTCCGCGTGTATGTACACGCCGTTAAATGACCGAGCGAAACGAAGAAAAACCTAGATCTACATCTGGCGAGCGATATTTTTTGTCCTAGGATGGTAGGGGAACACTTATTAATGGTATTAACCCCAGTGACGGGTAGGTTTAGGGACAAGGTTGGGGTAGGTCATATATTTATATATATAGTAATGTAACGTTAAGTCAACGGCGTTCATAAACACGCTGAAAAGCGATTATGCGTGTTGATAGCACGCCAAAAATGGAAATACGAATTGGCGTGTTATACATACGCTATTTCATGAGATCAGTCTGCCCAGCCAAATGCACGCACACAGGAAAATGGTTCAGTATTGCTGTATTGTGAACTGCTGTAATCGGTCTCACGATCGACAGGGCAAACGCCTCATAAATCATGTTAGTTTTTTTCAATATTATACCGGATTACAGAACTAACCGGACGAAAAAAGTGGATTATTGCACGTATGATAGGTGAGTAATTACTCCTGAAGTGTAACAAAAACGCATAGACAACAAGCATAGCTCACAGAATCTGACAAGAGTGTGTGTGTGTGTGTGTGTGTGTGTGTGTGTGTGTGTGTGTGTGTGTGTGTGTGTGTGTGTGTGTGTGTGTGTGTGTGTGTGTGTGTGTGTGTGTGTGTGTGTGTGTGTCTGTGTGTGCTTGTTTTTGTGATATATGAGGACACAAATGTGTATAATGACATGGGTATTACACTGGTATTACAACTTACACGTGAAATATGAGGACATTGCATGCGTCCTCATATTTCAAACAGCTTAAAAATCATAAAAAACAATGTTTTTTTTAAAAAAAATGTTAAAATCCAGCATGTCTCCTTTAAGGGGTAGGTTTAGGGATAAGGGCAGTGTAGGGGGATAGAATATATAGTTTGTCCAGTATAAAAACCATTACGCGCCTATGGAATGTCCTTATAAGTCACAAAAACAAACATGTGTGTGTGTGTGTGTGTGTGTGTGTGTCTGTGTCTGTGTGTGTGTGTGTGTGTGTGTGTGTGTGTGTGTGTGTGTGCGCTTGTCAGCGTCACCACTGACTGATGCTTTAACGTTAGTGCAAACGATTGTTTTCTCCGCGTTTACTATGTAGATCTGCAGATCTTGCACCCATCCATTTGAAAACTGCAGGTTAGCCTAGTGACTTTACGTTTTTAACGACTTTACACTCACTCCACAGAGCAGGTAACGTTAGGAGAAAATATCAGGGGAACTGAGGCTTGGTAAAGTTTCGTATTACACCCACTCTGTGTTCAACTTCATAGGGATCGATTCCGCCTATATCCTCAAATTTGTTTAAGTAGCGTTGTTTGGCTTCATTATTGAGTTTGTCAGTGTACGGTTTTGCCAACTTTTTTTTTCTCACGGTCCATAACTCTTTCTCAGTGCGGGTGGAAACCGGCCGGTTACGCTGTCGCTATTAACTTATTCCAAACCGGCTTTTGCGTTACCGCTAAAATGGCCGCCGTTACCCACAATGCACCGTTCCATAACGTCTACGCCCGAGCTCTATTGGAAATGCTTTGGGCGGGAAGTGCTCGGGGAGCAGGACAAAATGCTCGAATTTGAATTTCTGCAGTAACGTTAGCCTTTAATATTGAGTTTGCTTTTAAATTAATGTTTGTCTGTTCTTTTATTTGTCTTTGAAACGTTAGCTCTGATTTATTCATCGACTTTTTTTCGCCCAAAATGATGTTGAAAGTCTTTGATAAAAGTCATTGGGTGTGTCTCAATCAGCTCTAGAGCTTAGATTCTCTGCCCGAGCCCGAACTTGTCGGGTCGGGCCGATATTTCCCGTCACTATCCTCGGGCCTTGATCTAGACGTGCTCTCCCACCGCAAGATTTGACTAGATTTGATGGCCGAGCGCGGGCGCGGGCGGTAATGCACTCACTCTGTGTGCGAGTTGTAGGAGAATAAAACGATTTGCAGGACTCCCGCAAACTAGAAATATCTATGAATAAAACGTATAAAAACAAATACATTTTTATTTGTTTGATCCGCCTAGCTCGAGGTGTTTCATTCAGGGAAAAATTTCAGGGTTTCCTTTCGTAGAAAATTGATTTTTTTTTGTAGAAATAATAGTATTTTCAAAACTAATTAATTACTTGGCATGTAGCAAACAATTTTCTACCACTTAAGTTAAATACAAAAACATTTTTCTCCCCTTAGGACCGAAAGCTTTTTTCATGTTTGACGACTGCATCATGTTATTAATGTTCAGTTTCTTGCGCAGACTGATCGTTTCAGTTCATAAGACCTCGATGTGTTGTCTGGAGCCACTTGTATACATTTATTAATTTTTTTGACTCTCAAAGTGACGGTAGCCATTGACTTGCATTATATGAATCACAGAGGACGACGGTTTCAGCTAAAAAAACTGCTATACTGAAGAAAAAAATATTCTATTTTGAACGGTAACGTAGACATCAGTGTTTACTGTATATCTGAATAATGATTTTTGCATACTTCTGTGATGTATATACTTTGGCCAGTCATTAATACAAACTTTTATAGTTTTGGAAATGTTTATATTTTCTTGTCCTTTGCCATCCTCTGGAGAAATCTGATTCTCTATTACAGATTACTCAGAATTTTAAAAATTAGAAAAATAATCACAATTGCTTTTTCACAGACTGAAAACATTCTCACGAAAAGAGAGTGTGTCCTGAAGGCCCTCATTGTTTTCCTGGGGGGAAATCCTCAAGACCTCGTCAAGGAGTACCTTGTGAGTTGAAATTCCGCATATTCTATTTTGATTTTATTTTTCAGAAAGTTTAAATTTGTGTTTTGTAGTTATGAATGCATTTTTAAAAAAAATTATGTACACTACTTTAGGAGCAAGATTGTGAGGGTGAGCTGGAGCACCTCACCATGGAGGTGTATGTTATTCGGAAGGAGGGGGGAGAACATCACGAACTACCGGCTGATGTAGGTGTTATCTGGTCATCGAGGGTGTTAAAAGTTTTGAATGAACTGCCTTCGTTTACATCAGCTTGTGCCTTGCTTCTCAGGATGGTATACATCTTCAATCTGGCTTAGACAAAAAAACACTTTGTTTTACATTTGAGGTATTCCAGAAAGTTCTCTTGCAGCTTGATCAGCACAAGATGTCACCAAAAGTTCAAAGTCTTTTCAGAAGACTACAGTGAACTTGCAGTATTGTTTGAATGTGCATTTGTCTAGTCTGTGTTTGAAAGAATGTCTCCGTTTTAGTTGGATGTATCATTTGTTTTCTTATGTTTATAGACTATCCATTTGTTCATTCATATGTCTAGTATGAATGTGTAGCTGTATGTTCGAATCTGTAGTTGATTGGTTCACTTTAATTTTAGGGCATTACCTGTAAGGTGTTCTAAAGCACTTCTCATACACTTATATGGTTCTATTTTAAGAATATATTAAAGGGATAGTTCACCCAAAAATGGTTCAAGTTGTTCCAAACCTGCATGAGTTTCTTTCTTCTGCTGGGCGCCGTCAACTGTCTGGTTACCAACATTCTTCAACACATCATCTTTTGTGTTCAGCAGAAGAAAGAAACTCATGCAGCTTTGGAACAACTTGAACCATTTTTGGGTGAACTATCCCATTAATTGTTTAATTGTGTTTAATTGTTTTGCTCATTTAAAGAATTAGTTCACTTTAAAAAAAAACTTTTGCTGATAATTTACTCACATCCAAGATGTCCATGTCTTTCTTTCTTCAGTCGAAAAGAAATTAAGGTTTTTGATGAAAACATTCCAGGATTTTTCTCCATATAATGGACTTCAAATGGACCCAAACAGTTCAAGGTCCAAATGACAGTTTCAGTGAAGCTTCAAAGGGCTTTAAATGATACCAGACGATGAATAAGGGTCTTATCTTGCGAAACCATCGGCCATTTTAAAAATAAATAAAAAAGTTTAAGTTTTATAAGCACAAATGCTCACCTTGCTCGTTCTGTGATGCGCGTTCGTGACTCTCCTGTTCGAAATCGTTCATCAAAATGAACAAATCTTTTTTCGAGTCATTTCGTTCATTCAAGTATCAGCAAAAGTTTTTTTAAAGTGAACTAATTATTTAAGGGCATAGCCACTATGTTTTTATATTTATTTTTATAAATGTAGTGGCTCAGTTTTGAGCATAATGCAGTGCAAAGACAACTCTGCAAAAATAATGTTAATGGAATGGATGTTAAGTGTGTGTCACGAAGTGCAATGAAACTGAGATGAGGCTGGATCCAAACGCAGTGTCTTTATTAACAAACTAAAACTTTAGCCAGAAACAGGATACAAGAACTAGAAACTGGAAACACCAACATAGACATGAAACATTCATTTAACAACTCACAAGGACAGGGCAGAAACACAGGGCTTAAATCATGAGTACAAATGAGTTAACAGGATAACAAGGGGGCGTGGGAAATGGGAAACACCTGGGATCACTAATAAACAAGACAGGGAACCACTGAACATGACAAAACAAGACAAGACACAAAACCCACATTACGACATAACCCCCCCCTTAAGGGCGGCTCCTGACGCCCAATAACACCAAAAAAGTCCAGGAGGGCGGTCTTGGGGGAGGGATGGGGGGCCAGGCCCATGCAGGGGAACAGGACCTGGACCTAGGCAAGGCGGGCCTGGGCCGTGGAGCGTAGGCGGGCCTGACTGAACAGGTGGCCAGGGCGGAGCAGGACCAGGCAGAGGCCAGGGCGAGCAGGACCAGGCAGAGGCCAGGGCGGAGCAGGACCAGGCAGAGGCCAGGGCGGAGCAGGACCAGGCAGAGGCCAGGGCGGAGCAGGACCAGGCAGAGGCCAGGGCGGAGCAGGACCAGGCAGAGGCCAGGGCGGAGCACACTCGAAAGGGAGCCAGGGCGGAGCACACTCGAAAGGGAGCCAGGGCGGAGGAGACTCGGACGAGGTCCATGTCGACGTCGTCTCCATGGCCCTCACAGGGTACCTCCTGCCCCCCCCCAAAAAATACTTGGGGAAATCCACGGAAGGAAGATGCTTGAAGGGCGCAGGCAGGGCGAGGCGCAGAGGCGGGGCCGGCACGGCGAGACGCAGAGGCGGGGCCGGCAGGGCGAGGCGCAGAGGCGGGGCCAGCAGGGCGAGGCGCAGAGGCGGGGCCGGCAGGGCGAGGCGCAGAGGCGGGGCCGGCAGGGCGAGGCGCAGAGGCGGGGCGAGGCGCAGAGGCGGGGCCGGCAGGGCGAGGAGTCCGGGAACGCCCTCCGGAGCCTGGCGAGCCAGACGAGTCCTCCCTCTCTTCCTTCTGCGACGGCGCTTCGCTGCGCTTGATTCACTACTGGACGTACTTGACTCAATAGACTCACTTGACTCAGTAGGCTCGCTTGACTCAGTAGGCTCGCTTGACTCAGTAGGCTCGCTTGACTCAGTAGGCTCGCTTGACTCAGTAGGCTCGGTAGGCTCGCTTGACTCAGTAGACTCGGTAGGCTCGCTTGACTCAGTAGACTCGGTAGGCTCGCTTGACTCAGTAGACTCGGTAGGCTCGCTTGACTCAGTAGACTCGGTAGGCTCGCTTGACTCAGTAGACTCGGTAGGCTTGCTTGACTCAGTAGACTCGGTAGGCTCGCTTGACTCAGTAGACTCGGTAGACTCACTTGACTCAGTAGACTCGGTAGACTCACTTGACTCAGTAGACTCGGTAGACTCACTTGACTCAGTAGACTCGGTAGACTCACTTGACTCAGTAGACTCGGTAGACTCACTTGACTCAGTAGACTCACTTGACTCAGTAGACTCACTTGACTCGGTGGCGCTTGACTCACTTGACTCGGCTGGGCTCACGTGGAGCGCCGCGGACTCGACCGGGCAGACGTGAGTCGAGGGCTCGGCGGGGCAGACGAGTAGCGCGGGCTTGTGGAGCGCGGTCTCGGCAGTGCGAATGCGGTGCGGCTTCCTCAGAGCTCGGTTGGAAACTCTCTTACTTGAACTGTGCTTGGAATTACCTTGAACGGTCTTGACGAAATGCCCTGGTCTGGGAACACAGCGGATTTCCTCAGCAAGTCCTACAGTGAGTGACGAACCGCACACCCACAACGCTCGGTCCAGGAACTGCACAAAAGAGAGGTGCTCCGCATCTAACAGAAGCATTGCGCCGAGCGTGTCGTCCATCCCACTCCAGAAATTATACTTGAGTGTTTCCTCACTCAAATTTGTCTCATGATAAAACTCTAGGTAAGCCCCCACGTACTCCTCAAGCGACCGTCCATTCTGGTAGAAAACGTCCTCCATCATCATACCTCTTGCTTTAACGTCGACAGATATTCTCCCAGAGCCCGGTTGCTGACAACTGCTGGATCCTGTCTTGGTGAGTTGTTCTGTCACGAAGTGCAATGAAACTGAGATGAGGCTGGATCCAAACGCAGTGTCTTTATTAACAAACTAAAACTTTAGCCAGAAACAGGATACAAGAACTAGAAACTGGAAACACCAACATAGACATGAAACATTCATTTAACAACTCACAAGGACAGGGCAGAAACACAGGGCTTAAATCATGAGTACAAATGAGTTAACAGGATAACAAGGGGGCGTGGGAAATGGGAAACACCTGGGATCACTAATAAACAAGACAGGGAACCACTGAACATGACAAAACAAGACAAGACACAAAACCCACATTACGACAGTGTGTCAGTAAATTAAATTTTATTGGCACAACAAATATGAACAGTTTGTAATGATTTCTCAAAGTTTGTAATATGAAAAATACTGATGGTGTATAAAATGAATTAATTTTAATAAATATTTGTAAAGCAATTTGAGTCTTGTGTGATTGACCTAGTGAAATTAAGTTGAGAAAATATAATAATTTAAGTTGAGAAAACGTAATGTTTTTAGGTGAAAAAAGGCAAATTGAAGTTAAAATGGAAACTGAGAATGATATGATTAACCAACTTTAAATATGTTAAAATGAATCACTTAAATTTAGCACTTGTAATCTCAACAATAAGTTAATTTAAACATTTTCATGACTTGTAATGTGTTAACAAGACATTGATTCCTGAACTGATTCTTATTAGGCTCACTAGCTGATTATCAAACATCAATAACGGCTTTAAGTTGTCAATGCTGGCTAAAGACCATGAAATAAGAAAGATAATCCAAGGCTAGCTGTGCATTAAATGATTTGAATGCACTCCGCTTTGCGGATGCCGAAAGACAGTATTATTAATTTATAATGGATTTTGCCCAAATATTCAAAGATCTTTTGAAAATTACTGAATAATTTGCACATTTATGTAAGAGCTTGTAAATGTTGCCGCTGCTAAAATCATCAACTATAACCAGATCTGCTGTCTGGACTTTTGATGTACCGATAACTAAGGATCTGCGTCTGTCACATGACAAATAAACAAAAGACTCAGGAGGTAAAGTAATAATTTTCCTCATAAAATATCTTCGGATTATGATCAAGATTGCGTAGGAGGACGTTTTCAGGGCATTTGGCTGTTGAAAATATAACATTTAACGCCTCTCAAATTAAGGAAATTAATTGAATAAAGATTAGTTCATTTTGATGAACGAGATTGTACGAGAGAGTTATTAAAATGACCCCATTTTCCAATCACTACCAATAACAACCTGAACATTTCAACATGTTTCCCAACACCAGCCAGTGATTGTGTGAAAATGCATGCATTTGAACCTCATTTAAATGAACACAAACAGATATTTTCTGTAACATTTCTGCGGTGAGTTGTAAAGTTCCTTTATGCATACATATTCCTCAAAAACAGTTCCTTTCTGCATAAATACTGTCCACACAAACACAGATGAGGAACACAACGCAGGAGAGAAACTGTTTGTTGGCATATTGACACCGAAACTCTCTGAAGGTGTAAATCGAAATATAGAAAATCTTGGGAAATGTACAGAGAACATGAGAAAAGCATTGATAATATCTATGAAAATTATGATGTTACAAGAGGTAAATTTGAAAAAGAGATCATGGACTGTAATGCAACGAGAATCCAATCATCTGAACTTGCAGGTACTGAGATTATTAAGAATACATTTTATCACATATCGTCACAGCTTAAATGGAATTAACAATGACCTAAAGACACAGTATTCATGCTTTAATTTACTATACGCTATTGGAAGTGATTAAAGAGTATGAGCGCGTGTTTGTTGATCTTCAGAAGCTGACGGTGTGAAGATCAGAAGCTTCAGAGCAGTTGCTGTGTGTTTGATGCTGCTGTGTGTTCTTCTGCTGACTGCAGTCATAGTGCTGTGTGTCATGTTCATATCCAAGAACAATGAGCTCACCAATGAGAGAAACCAGCTCATATACATCAATGAGAATTTGACGAGAGAGAGAGACCAGCTAAAGTGGGAGAAAAACGATTTTCAGATGAGTCTTGGTAGCATGGGTGCGTTTCTCTGGTAATTTTAGTAGATGCTACATAGCAGGAATATGATATGGTTAGTATTCATAAGCAAGTGTAAATCTAGTACATGATAAGTTTCTACAAAATTAACTCTAAAGTGTAAAATGTAAAGTGACGTGTACTTGCCATTTGGTCTACTAGTTGTATGTAAAGTTCCTGTTGTGTTGGGTTTAAGTGACTTAAATTAAAATAAATATAAATTAACCTTAAAGACATGTGAGTGAAGTTTAAAATCCAAAGGAACAATATAATTGGGAAAACTGCAACATGTGATCATACAACAACTTGTTGACTATTTGCACTAACAAATTGCATTAGATGCTGTTAAATAGTAATTTCAAATTATTACTTTGCACTAACTTCACTAATTTCTTTGCATGAACTGGTTGTTTTTATACTGTAGATGGATGGACTTACTATCAGTCCAGTCTTTACTTATTTTCCTCTGAGGGGAAGAGCTGGAATGAGAGCAGAAGATATTGTAGAGACAGAGGAGCAGATCTGGTCATCATAAACAATAGAAATGAACTAGTGAGTGTGAGAGAGTTCACGTGTATGTGAATTTAGCTGATATTGTCATATTATGATATAAATGTGCTGTGGTTTCACATTCCTAGGAGTTTGTTAACAAAGGTGTATTCTGGATTGGTCTGAGTGAAGTGGATGGCAGATGGAAATGTGTTGATGGCAGCACACTGAACTCTAGGTGAGAAATCACTGATTATTATCTAATAAATTATTCTTACTGCCAGTATTATATCACACAGAATGCAGCACTGAACATTTTATGTTTATCTGTAGTTTCAGTTTCCTGCAGTCTTCAATTGGATATATAGGACAGAAGTGTGCTCGAAGTTTTTATTCATCGTGGTATTCTATTTCATGTGATAGTGTTTTTAGATGGATCTGTGAAAAGAATATTTTACCCACTAGAAACATAACACACCTTTTTTAAAATCCAAATTTAACATTAACATACTTTCTTGAATTGCTGATGAAATTTAAATATATTTCAGAAAATACCTGTATAGGCCTATATAGTACTTGACAAACGTCTCAGGTTACTATTGTAACCATAGTTCCCTGAGAAACAGGGAACGAGATGATGCGTCGAACGACACGGTGGGAACGCCTCTTGCGTGATTGCGTCTGAAGCATCTATGCCAACTAGTCCAATGGAATGAGAGAATGAGCGTCACGGGCGGGGAACGTCATGAACCAGGAAAGGATAAGAGCACTTCCGCTGCTCGCCGGCATTTAGCTTCGACAGTTGCCGAAGCAAGCCGATCGCAGGGACGCAGGAAGTATGGCAGGGGGACGCATCGTCTCGTTCCCTGTTTCTCAGGGAACTATGGTTACAATAGTAACCTGAGACGTTCCCTTTATCGAAAAAGGGAACTTCGAGATGCGTCGAACGACACGGTGGGAACGAGAATACCCAACCCGCCATAATTACAAGTACCTGAGTGTCAGTCTGTTGATCTAAGCACTCAGCACCTGAGAACCTGGGGCAGCATCCAGGTCCAAACTGTAAAATCTCACGAATGTGAGCGGAGAGGACCAGCCCGCCGCATCACAAACATCTTGAAGAGATACCCCCTGCAATATGGCTTTAGAAGCCGCCATACTCCTGGCCGAGTGAGCTCGGACCACCAAAGGACAAGGCTGGCCCGAGTACTCGTATGCCAGTGAAATAGCCTCGACTATCCACTTACTGACTGTCTGTTTTGAAGCAGGAAGACCTTTCTTAGGTGATCCAAAGCAAATCAGTAATTGGTCGGACTTTCTGATTGAGGAAGTCCGCCGTACATAAGTCCATCATCTCCAGGCAATTTATGTGCCAAGAAAGATGATGGCTTTTCCACAGACCCTGAACCGAGCGGCCTTCCATTACCGCTCCCCAGCCGGTGAGAGAAGCATCTGTCGAGATCACTACTCGATGGCAAAGAGCTCCCAACACCGGACCCTGGGTTAAGAACCAGTGTTTTTTTCCATATCTCTAAGGCACGAAGGCATCACCGCGTAACCTTGATCATACGAAACGGGTTTCCCCTCGGGGAGAACCCCCTGGTTCTGAGCCACCACTGTAAAGGCCTCATGTACAGCAGGCCAAAAGTTATCACGTTGGACGCTGCTGCCAGTAGGCCCAACAGTCTCTCGAACTGTTTTACAGTGCATGACTGACCTAGCTTTAGCTCTTTGATGGCTGACAGGATAGCAGCTACACGAACGGGCGACAGGCTGGCCCTCATCGTCACTGAATCCCATACCACACCAAGGAAAGTGGTTCTCTGTACTGGAGAAAGTACACTCTTCTTGGCATTGAGCCTCAACCCCAACATTCGTATATGAGCGAGAACGACACCTCGGTGTCGAACCGCCAACTGTTCTGATTCCGCTAGAATCAGCCAGTCGTCGATATAATTCAAAATGCGTATGCCCTGAAGCCTGAGAGGGGCTAAAGCTGCATCCATGCATTTCGTGAATGTGCGGGGTGACAGAGCTAGGCCGAAAGGAAGAACCCGATACTGGTATTCTTTGCCCCTGAAAGAAAACCTTAGGAACTTCCTGTGCTGAGGGAGGATGGAGATATGGAAGTATGCATCCTTTAGATCTATCGTGACGAACCAGTCCTCGGATCTGATTTGGGTCACGATCTGTTTGATGGTCAACATCTTGAACTTGAGTTTCTGAACTGACCGATTCAACAGGCGAAGATCTAAAATGGGACGCAACCCCCCATCCTTCTTTGGAACAATGAAATAACGGCTGTAAAAACCCGATTCTCTGTCGGGTGAGTACACCTGTTCTATAGCTTCTTTTGCTAACAGGGCCTTTACTTCTTGCTCCATTACCAGAGCCTGCTCGGGATGCACCACAGTGGGCAGCACCCCGCTGTAACGAGGAGGACGAGAACCGAACTGGATTCTGTATCCTATCTCTACAATCTGCAGGACCCAAGGAGAAATATTCGGCAGAAGCTTCCACGCTGCCAGAAAATTTACTAAGGGAACCAGCCTCTCGAGGCTGGTCTCTGGTGTTACTGAGAGAGCCAAATCTGGAGCCTGAAACATAATGGCAGGAACTACCTGACCTGACTGCTCTAAAGCCCCCCTCAGAGGGCGCGAAACCGATGCTGTGCCGCAACACAGCATCATCGACTCGCTGGAGACCACTGCGCCCTGAAGCACCGGAGGTGGCAGGGTTGGCAGGGGGGCCTCGTGAGGACCCCGAAGTGGAACGGGCACCGTGTGATGAGGTGAACACCACTCCACTTCGGTCGGGGCTGTCCCCACAGGCCTGGTGCCTAAGCATCAGGACCTTTTTTTTTTTTTTTGAGCCGAAGCCTTCTTCGCCTGAAGAACGGTCCTCAGATCCGGCTTAGGCTTAGTCGACTTCGGTTGAGAGGGTTGCGTCTGTCTCCAGTATCTACGTGGAGGTGCACGAGACGCAACACTCTCTTTTTGTTGCACACGATATGATGAGCTAGGCGGCTGGGGCTGCTCACGCCCAGCAGCCCCAGGGGGCTGGACACGGCGAGGGATAAACTTTTTAAATGCATCAGACTGTTTTTTAGTCTCCTGGAACCTTTCCACTGCAGCGTGGACTGCGTCACCGAAGAGACCAGAGGGTTCAAGAGGAGCGTCTAATAAAAAAGTTCGATCTTTATCTTTAATCTCAGAAGGATTCAACCATAAGTGCCTCTCAGTGGCTACCAAAGCTGCCATAGACCGCCCAATAGCTCTAGCGGTCTCTTTAGTAGCCCTGAGAGAAAGATCGGTAGCCCTACGAAGTTCTCGAACATCGTCATGACTAACACCCTCACTATTATCCAAATCCCCCAGCAGGTCAGCCTGATAAGCCTGAAGCAGTGCCATGGTGTTAAACACGCTCCAGCTTGACCTGCCGCCGCATAAGCTTTGCCCACTAAAGTGGATGTAGTTTTGAGCGGTCTAGTGGGCAAAACTGGGGCTCTCATAGCAGATGCTGGACCAGGCGCGAGATAACTCGCTAAATTTTGCTCAGCCTGGGGCATCGACTCATAACCATATTCTTTTAGCCCTCTAATTCTTGAATAAGTGGTGGTTTGAGGGCTAAAAACACGAGACGAATATGGTTTATTCCAAGATCTAGATATTTCACTATGTAAATCAGGGAAAAATGGGAGCCCTCGTGGTGGACATAATGTGGCTGAAGAGAGAAATCGCTCATCTAACTTGCTTTTAGGGCGAGTGTCTTTATTCTCAGATGGCCATACAATATTTAATTTCTCTACAGCTCGAGACATGACATCCACCAGCTCATCATACGCCGGGGAAATAAACTGTGTATCCCTTTCCCCCGTGTGTGCATTCTCACTTTCGACACTCATAACATCAACTTCCTCAGAAGAAGAACAATGCAGAAAGGGAGAGCTCTCTTCCCGGGCGGGAGAAACCGCAGAGCGTGCTTCCGACACCGGGAGAGGAGAGCTAGATCTCCCAGGTAGGGAAGGAGAAAAGGTCAGAGGACCCGTCTCCAACCCCTCCGAGAGATCTAACTGCGATCCCCAAGAATGCATTCTCCGCGTTGCCTCGGCAGACGCGGGTCCTGATCCTTGTGGATCGCGAGCCTGACCACTCACACTATCAAAGAGTGACAGGCGGGAGCGAAGCATGCGAAGCGGTAGCTTCTCACAGTGTTGGCACTCAGCCCCCTCGAAGGCTGAGGCCGCATGCTCCGCACCCAAACAAATCACACAAAGCTCGTGTGTGTCCCCACCCGTTAAATAACGCGGGCAGGGAGGAACACACTGCTTGTAAACTTGTTTCGCCATAACGTTTCCGACAATATTGTAACAGACAACAATTAATAGACAGAGACAGTTTGACACAGATCGCTTGTTGAGGCAACAGAAGCTAAATGCCGGCGAGCAGCGGAAGTGCTCTTATCCTTTCCTGGTTCATGACGTCACCCGCCCGTGACGCTCATTCTCTCATTCCATTGGACTAGTTGGCATAGATGCTTCAGACGCAATCACGCAAGAGGCGTTCCCACCGTGTCGTTCGACGCATCTCGAAGTTCCCTTTTTCGATAAAGGGAACGCATATCCTTGATTTATTGGCCTATTATTGAACAGCTCTTTGTTTTATGTTTATTCTGTAATAAACTATCTGTAAACTAACTAAATGTGTTGCTTTCAATACACATACATTCTTTATTATTAATAATTCTTAAATTATTCTCTCTGTATATAAACACTGTATTTATAATTTTTTTACAGACATTTCCTTAAACTCTTAACACAATGCAATGAGTAGTCCAACTATAAGGGTAAAAAACCTGTGAAAAATCGACATAAACCCTTTTTTTAATCATGTTTCAACGAGAATTCGCTAATTACACGGATACACGTCATGAAGTATTTATCAACAAAGTTTTAACACGATGTTCACTGATAAAGAGACGGTAAATAGGACATATTTATGAGTATGAGAGAGTGAAAGAGACTGAGCTTCTGCTTTCACAGTGAGACTAAGCGTGAATGCTTAAAGGAGAGAGAAAGCACTTCCTTCCTTAAGGGCGTTTCACACCGCGAGCTGGAGCTCAGCGTCAGAGAAAGCCTGAGCCGCTTCCTCCCAGTGTGAACTCTCATGTGAATTTTCACACTTGATTTACATGTGAAGCGTTTTTTAGGAGACAGATTTTTTGGCTTCTGTTTTTCCTTTCTTGTTCACGTCCATCAGGTCTAAAAGAAACATTAAATCAAGTGAGTTTCAAAGGACTATTTTATGCAAACAACTTGCTAATCATGTCTTACTCATGTAGTTAAAGTAGTGATGGGCGATTTCGAAACACTGCTTCACGAAGCTCAAAAACCTTTATGAATATTTTGTTTCAAATCAGTGGGTCAGAGCGTGAATCAAACTGTGAAAGTCCAAGATTTCAGTAAACGAAGCTTCGTTGCCTCATAACCGTTTCAAAATGTCAATAATCTCTGTGAAGTGAACCCATCATGCAGCGAACCATTGAACTATGTCTATGGGTTTTGCCTGATCTCTGATCAGTTTTAAATATTTGTAGACATTTTAATGAGACTTTTGTATAACAATAATAAAACAATAGTAGTTGATAGTCTCTTATTCGCCTGTTGAGCTGAGCAATCCATGCAACAAACAAAACAAGCCCTGAAAATTTATTAAAACCCATATTATACAGATCCTTGATATTTATGATATTAGATGATTTGTTGATTGCATTTGATTGATTATGTAAGGGGTTTCACAGTCAACGACCCAGAACCAGATATTAGAAAGAAGACCCGGAGTCAGAATTATAAAAAAATTAATAAAAGATTTAATGAAGATAGTTTCATCAGCAGAAGTTCAGCTTCAAGACTCACACAGGAGTACGTAGGCTGCCCCGCTTACAGTTACACAGATCACAGCAGTTATACCATTCACCAAGGTCTAAGCTACGTCATTGCTTACAGGTTGAATAATTCTCATTGGCTAAGAAATAGATAAACATAGTAATTTTCCACACACATATACAGATAGACTGAAGCATATCTCCATCGATTATGCAGCTGACACTCAGACCCTGAAGTTAGGCACGTCATGACCTTCCAGATTTGTGTTTCTGGTCGCCAACATGTCCAGAACAACAACTCAGTCAATCTCCAATAATGCCAGTGGTTCCTTAACCTGCAACCCAGTGCACACACACAGACTATAACACACACACTGACACACAGACTATAAACAGGAGAGTCCTCTCAAAACATCAAGATAATGCGTTCTTTCTCTCAAGGAGAGCTAGACGTTAGTCTAACTGGAAAGTAAGGCTTTGACAAAGAAATGGTCCCTTAAACTATTGGCTTCAATGACCCCTATATGTTTTAACACGTTGAAGACCTTTCTCAAACACAAAACAAGTCCATATTTCATTTCTGGAAGCCGGAATAAATGAGCAAGCACTGTTACTGCATTCAGATATCAAATACAGACATTAGAGAATACATGAAAAGAACATTTCAATAATCACACTGGTAACTTATATGACAAAGTAAAATCTCCAGAGAAGTCATTAATCTCATTTGATATTAGAAGGAAAAATATTGATTAATACCTTGATTATACTCACTCATTACATATACATTAAAGCAGCAGTGGATTCCAATCCACCCCCATCAATTACCTTCAATAACACCTTTGCAATGATTTGTAAAAGGTGTTTTTATGCATGTTTGGCCTGAGTTGTTGTTGTATTTACACTGTTCTGACCAGCGTGTGGCGTTTCGAACGCTTTAAAACAGTGAATCATTTTTTACAAAGCACTTGGTTCAACTGATTCGAACCTTTGAAAAGCTGAGTTTTGATTATCACAACTAATTGAATGTGGATGATCAAGAACTAATTGCTGAAATCGATCATGAAAATAAACAATTAGTGAAGTTCACAACGTAATTTCGGGAGGAGTGAACCCATGTAATATTTCAATGAACTGGCGGAGCACATCAGCAGCCGCTCACCTCGCTCTGGCATCAGCTGTTCTGGTGTCCCTCCACCTCCCCAGCTCCACCTGCATAATTTAGGCATCTCGCTAATATACTCATCATTCAAGCATTATTAGTCCCACTGGGGGGTTTATCTGAGCTTGAGTTGAAGCTGCTTTGATAGAAAAACATTTATATGAACAAAACACCAGATGCATTTAATATTAATGGTGAGCACACGAACCATGTTATTGGAAATGATCGGACCTTTCTTTTAATTTTATTATTAATTTGTGTTTAAGTTGCTCAAATTGCTTTTATGTCTCTTAGCCAGGCAACAGAAAGTGACCAATCCTGTTACTACACACTAGTGATGTTACATTCGTGAATGAATCGTTCTTTTTGAGCAAATCTTTTAGGTGATTGAATCGTTCTTGTTCTCATAATCCATTGACTCATATTTCTACCAGAAAGACTCAGGATAATTAATACTGAGACAATGAACATTTATTTACGAGCTCAGCAAGCAATCAAATTCCCCGTCCGTAACTCGCATTCCGACGGGACGGAATCTGCATATCCTGCCTGAAGACGAAGGCAGGGGCGCAGCACACCCCCCGAGTAAGGAAGGGTGCCATCTGGTGGTGGTGGGGTGGGGAGGAGGAGAGGACATCCTGGCGTCTTCAGGGTAAAGGGGAGAGCCTGTCTGGAGGTGATGGGAAGTATGGAGGGGAGGACCCGGCATGGAATGTTAGGGAGATGAAGGAAAAGTCCGTCTGGTGGTGGATGGGGAGGATGGAGGTAGTTGAAGCGACAGCATCTGCGAACTCAGAACATGAGTAAGTACCGCCCTTTTGTACTGGCTATAAGGATATGATTGGATAAATGAGAAGGTAATACATGACGTGAACGATTGAGTCTTCCTGGCAGAACTTGCGCTAGGCTTCATTTCTTTCTTTTTTTACTCATATTTATTTATTTGTTTACTGAAATCCTATTAGCAGCACATGTGAAGCTCAGAGAACCGGGTAGCTCTGTGGACTTTTTCATCCTATTAAATAATGACTAAACCTCGAGCCAATAGCCTTCGAGTACGAGATGTGACGGAGCATGTGATTTGTTGAATGTAGTGAACGAATACGCCCTTCACTGACCGTGACCGAGTTGACTGAGTCTGAATTCTGTTGCCAAAATCTCTTACCACAGCTACGCAGACGACACACAGCTCTACTTAGCCCTATCGCCTAACGACTACAGCCCCATTGACTCCTGTGCTAATGCATTTGATGAAGTCAACAATTGGATTTGCCAAAACTTTCTTCAGTTAAACAAAGACAAAACTGAAGTCATTGGTTTGGAAACAAAGATGAAGTTCTCAAGATGAACACATACCTTGACGCTAGGGGTCTAACTACTAAAAATCAAGTCAGGAATCTTGGTGTGTCTCTAGAGTCAGACCTTAGTTCAGTAGTCATGTCAAAGCAATTACTAAATCAGCATACTATCATCTGAAAAATATTGCAAGAATTAGATGCTTTGTTTCCAGTCAAGACTTAGAGAAACTTGTGCATGCTTTCATCACCAGCAGGGTGGATTATTGTAATGGACTCCTCACTGGCCTTCCTAAAAAGACATAAGACAGTTGCAGCTCATACAGAACGCTGCTGCCAGGATTCTGAGCAGAACCAGAACATATGAACCCATCACCACAGTCCTCAGGTCTTTACACTGGCTCCCAGTTACATTTAGGATTCAAGTATTATTACTGGTATATAAATCATTTAATGGCCCAGGACCTCAATACATTGCAGATATGCTCACTGAATATAAATCCAACAGATCACTCAGATCATTAGGATCACATCAGTTAGAAATACCAAGGGTTCACTCTAAGCAAGGAGAGTCTGCTTTTAGCTACTATGCCAGCCGCAGCTGGAACCAGCTTCCAGAAGAGATCAGATGTGCTCCTACAGTAGTCACATTCAAATCCAGACTCAAAACACATCTGTTAGCTATGCATTTACTGAATGAGCACTGTGCCACTGTGTCCGACTGTTTGTACTGTATTTTATTTTATTTTTTATTCTAAACTGTTTTAATTATTCTTATTTCTTTTGATTATTTTAATTTCTTTATTCTAAACTGTTTTAATTATTCTTATTTCTTTAGATTTTTCTATGAGCACTTTGAATTACCATTGTGTATGAAATGTGCTATATAAATAAACTTGCCTTGCCTTGCCTTGAACGTGAGATAGATCTCATTCGTGATCGAGTTGAACGAACTGGTAAATGTTGTTTGTGAATGAAAAGAACCAGTTGTGTGAACAATAATGATGGCAAACAGATAGAGCTAGACTTGTGTAGTTTGCGTCAAAGAAAGAAATTTACAATTGTAATGAAAACAGTTTAATGACGCAAGCTGATGGTTAAATGTAACAAAGACAAATTTACATTGTCATTTTTTATTTGTTTGAGCTAAGTTGGGGGGGGGGGCATGAATGTTTTCTTGATTTAACTTTTCACTACTCTTTATCTGCTTTTCTTATATTTTATTTATGTGTTTTAGACTTAGTTTGTGGCATTTTGCACTTTGAACAATTTACTTGACTACTGTAGAGTACTGCAAGCACTGGTGTTTTTGTGTTCATTTTGTATTATCAAAAATGAATTCAATACATTTGATTCATGTCATGCATTTCTCTAAAAACTGTAAAACAAACGAAAAAATATGACAGTATTGGTTAGGTCTCATTAGGGTAATGTCAGCCAATAGCATTTCAGTTCAGGCTGTGAAGGGGCATGTTATTGGTTGGATCTACTAAACGAATATGCCCATCACTGAACGAGATTGCTCTGTTTAGAGTCTGAACGAGAGAGAGATCTGGTTGGTACATTTTGTTTGTTAATTAAATAAATGAGAAAGTACCTCTGCATGGATCTGCATGTGTATCTTCAGGCGACTTTTAATAGAGAAACTATTTCCACACTGGCTTCTCTCCAGTGTGGATCCCCTCATGTCTTTTCAGAGATGATGACTGACTGAATCTCTTGTCACAGTGTGAACACTTGTAAGGTTTTTCTCCAGTGTGGATCCCCTCATGTCTTTTCAGAGATGATGAGTGACTGAATCTCTTGTCACAGTGTGAACACTTGTAAGGTTTTTCTCCAGTGTGGATCCCCTTATGTATTTTCAGAGATGATGAGTGACTGAATCTCTTGTCACAGTGTGAACACTTGTAAGGTTTTTCTCCAGTGTGGATCCTCTCATGTGTTTTCAGAGATGATGAATGACTGAATCTCTTGTCGCAGTGTGAACACTTGTAAGGTTTTTCTTCAGTGTGGATCCTCTCATGTGTTTTCAGAGATGATGAATGACTGAATCTCTTGTCGCAGTGTGAACACTTGTAAGGTTTTTCTCCAGTGTGAATCCTCTGGTGCCGTTTTAAATCCATCCCTGTAGCAAAAGTCTTTTCACACTCAAAGCACATGTACTCTCTCACACCAGTATGAATTTTCTGATGTGTATATAAAGATTGCAGCTGTGAAAAACTCTTTCCACACACAGAACATGAATGTGGCTTTTCCTTCGTATGAACTCTCAGGTGTTTCTTCAGGTTTGATGCCCAGAGAAATGTTTTCCCACACTGATCACATGTGAACGGCTTCTCTCCGGTGTGGATCATCATGTGAACATTAAGGTATGAAGGTTGACTGAAACTTTTCCCGCACTGATCACATGTGAACGGCTTCTCTCCGGTGTGGATCATCATGTGACTTTCAATGTGTGTTGATCGGCTGAAACTCATCCCACATTGATCACATGTGAACGGCTTCTCTCCGGTGTGGATCCTCATGTGACTTTTAAGGTGTCCTGATTGTGTGAAACACGTCCCACACTGATCACATGAGAACGGCTTCTCTCCAGTGTGAAATCTCATGTGAATCTCAAGATGTTGTTTGCGTGTGAAACTCTTTCCACACTGAGTGCATGTGAAAGATTTCTTGTATTTTCTTTTCTTTAAAAATGTCTTTTTAGTCTTTGAGTGCCTCAAAGGTTTTCCTCCAGGTTTGACATGATGTTCCTCCTCCACTTCACTCAGTTCTTCACTCTCCTCGCTCTCTTCCATCAGGTCTGACATGAAAGAAAAACTCATTTTCAATTTTTCTAAATAATCAAAATAATTAAAAGAGAAATATGGAGTGAATAGAGATACAAATTATCCCAGATGTAACAGACAACTGCTATAAAAAACTACAATAATTAATGTATTTTTATAAAATAATTATATGTCCCTGAAACTTTCTATGAATGAGGTACACTGATCTTCCAGTTATTTCTGTAAACATTATAGGCACA
Organism: Chrosomus eos; assembly: GCA_036326025.1. Lineage (NCBI taxonomy): Eukaryota > Metazoa > Chordata > Actinopteri > Cypriniformes > Leuciscidae > Chrosomus > Chrosomus eos. Next base: position 2,096,196 of record CM070821.1, read on the forward strand.
AATCTTCTCCTTCCGTTGACTTCACAAGAAACACAAGATCAAATTTCACTACGAGAACAAACATAAATGTTTGCAGTAAAGCGGATTAGATTGTAAATTTGTACATTTTGGAATTATTATTATTTGTATTTCATGTTTGTAAAAGTACGCACACAATTGAGGTCAAATTCTGGTAAAATTGTTACAAATTGTAAACCATATATAAATGTAAAATAATACAGTTAAAACCTCCCTCCCTTTACATTTGTTTAAAAAAAAACAGAAACTTTTGCAGCCATTTCATAGTTGTTTATCTAAAAGTGATGAAGTGCTTGAATATTTCTAACATGAATGTTCTTCAGCATCATGAATGAATGAAGAATAAACACCAACCTCTTTGTTCTTCAGGATCTTCAGTGTGTTTCATTCTGCAGGTTCTGGATCACTCGTGTTCTCACTGTCCTCTTTAATAAACTCAGTCTTTGCAAATTTCAGCTCTTCCTGATGCTCGATGCTCGTCTTCACTTGTAGCTGATGGGAATTTACAGCATTTATGGCTAAACTCCGGTGGGAGGAGCTTCACTGATGATGTGACTGTGGTGGGAGAGCTTCACTGATGATGTAGTTACAGTGGGAGGAGCTTCACTGATGATGTAATTACAATCTGCCAAAATTTAAAATATATAAGTTACTGAGGTTTTTTTTTTGTTCATGGAAAACAGAATAAATAATGTAAATTCTCCCAAATATAAATAATGGTAATAAAAAACTGAAATAAACATAGGCTACATATAGTAACCAACAAATCCCCTCAGTCTGCTGACACCAATGAAATGAGCTTTAAGTGTCAATGTACAGGAGGTCTGAAGACATCAGCATAATAAATAGGTGAAAACAGGTACTATTGTCATGAAATAAAGAGTGTTTTCAGCAGATCTGTTAATATTGATGATCCTCAGACTATCACACTCATTCAACAAGACATTCAGGATCATCAGCAGATCATCTCACTATTCTGAGTGTTTGTTGTTAGAAACACATTATCTGAGTCGGGATGGATGATAAATCTTGTAAAAACTGCTATATAGATATATAGACAATAGTGTTTTTCACAATATAACATGGAAAAAACACCAATAATAAAACAAAATAATTAAATAAATAGGCCTAACCTATATTTATGAACATCTACAGGCAAATAACTACAACACCATAATATGTGAATCTAAATATAGTTCGACTTTATAAAAACTATTAATTGCAATAAAGTAATTCCATCATTAACATGTTACAGATTTGTGTACAGGAAATACCCCTGTATTGCAATATAAAGTGTTAGAATAGACATACATTTTAATAAATAAATGTAATTTTCCAAAGATACTATGCTAGCGGTACGATACTATGCATTTATCGTTTACAGAGGATGCATAGTGCGATTAATGTACAAAGAAATAAAGGTAAACATGAAAATGGCAACAGCAACACTTGAGATCAATTCTAGTGCTGCCACTAACGACTAATTTTCTAACGACTAATCTTTCGACTAATTTTCAATAATCTAAACGACTAATAACATAAAATTAAAAAATAATCAAGTGTTTGTTATTTCGTTGTGTCCATTTTATTTTGAACTCAACTGAAGGGCCAAAACATAAAATGTCACCTGTTCAAAAAACATGTTTTAACAATCTAAGCATAAAGTATCTGCATCATTAGGCTATATATTAGTCAGAGTCCTAATCTATTAACAAACATGTATGTATTACTTAAATAGCTCTTTGTTCTGCCTTAAATTAATACAGTATAAGCTTACTGTACATTTTGTATGTACATTTCTGAAATGCACAACTGATAACATCACTCTGAATTGTAAAGTAGATGCAATGCATGAATTTTCCGTAAAGCTGCTTTGAAAACGATATTGTGAAAAGCGCTATACAAATAAATTGGAATTGAATTAAAAGAGTCTGGACTAGCCCACTATGCTTAGCTCTGCGTCTTCTGCCTAATAATGAGTCGCGCTGAAAGAAGGCAGGCACGCAGCTATGTAGCTCGAGTTTACATTTGCGTGCATGGCCGGCCCGTGCCGCGGTTCGTTCACAATATATTGACCCGCATTCCAACATGACTTTTGCGTAAACATACACGACACTTTCAAGCCAAGTGGCGTGTTATTTATACGCATTTTGAGCTATCCGCGTGTATGTATGTCTACGCCGTTAAATGTCCGAGTGATTCCGTGTGTATGTTCACGCCGTTAAATGTCCGAGCGAAACGAAGCAAAATGTAGATCTACATCTGGGGAGCGATATTTTTTGTCCTAGGATGGTAGGGAAAGACTCATAAATGGTATTAACCAGTGACGGGTAGGTTTAGGGACGGGGTTGGGGTAGGTCATATATTTATATATAGTAATGTAACGTTAAGTCAACGGCGTTCATAAACACGCTGAAAAGCGATTATGCGTGTTGATAGCACGCCAAAAATGGAAATACGAATTGGCGTGTCATACATACGCCATTTCATGAGATCAGTCTGCGCATTCTGTTTCCTATCAGGCGGCGTGCACGTTTGCGATGGCATAAGATGCACGCAAACGCACCAGTATTTGATAGAATTAAGTGCGAAACCAGACCAACGCTGCGGGGCGCGCCAGGAACAATCGTGCTCGCGCTCGGACCGCAGCAAACGAGCCCAGTGTGAAAGCACTGTCACCTGCCTCCGCAATTTTTCATATCAAAACAGTGAGGGCGGGGCGGGGGGTAACCAGCAGGGCGCGCACGGCGCACAGACTGGTGTGTGGAGGTGAATTACAGTGAGCTGTTTGAGACGGGAGACCAAAAATAAATAGGCGGTCAGTAGTTAAACGACGCGTCAACTAAAAAAATTGCCGTCGACTAATTTGCATGGTCGATTACGTCGACTAATCGCGACAGCGCTAATCAATTCCAGGGTCGGTTTCTTCATTAGGGCGATTGGGCGACGCACCACCAAAGTGTGAAAGGGGCTTTTTCAATCACATTCACATTCACCCACAGAGTTACGCTAGCAGTCACTGTAGTTCTGCCTCTGGATAAAGTCCAATCAGCGCCAAGTCTCGTTCTGTGGAGTACCGCCTCTTTTATGGCGATTTCACTCTGGCCGAGAATCGCAGTGTTCCCATAGACTTCCATACAAATATTATTTTTTCTAACTGCAGGCACTGCAATGCATTCTCTTTGGGTTCTTGGAGGACTCGCAATAACAAGCTTTCGTCATCGTAACCTTATCTTGTGCAGCGATTGGTGGGAACAAATATACCTCTATTAATAATCTTTAAGCTGAAGTGACATCCAATAATTTCCTCAGTGCATAACTTACATTCCACGGACATATTCTCTAGGGCTGGGTAAAAAATATAGATTTCTCGATTTTAATCGATTCTTATTTTTACGAACCGATATCGATTCTTAAATCCCAAGAATCAATTAGTCATCCTGTTTTCAGTTGATGAATGAATGGAACATTGTAGCGCGCATCCCATCCAATAAATCTTAATCATCTTTGTGCTTTGTTACTATTGATTTGAAATAAAGTCTCAGATTTCAAATTACATCCAATTCATTTCCTTATGAAATTCAAAAACATAAATACCGTTTTGTCGCTGTGGTGTGAGATCACTCTGGCTCAGCTCAAGAGAACCACATGATCTTCTCTACTGCCTTAATAACACCAGTTATTAAGGCATGTTTGAATAAATCTGGCAAGTTTTTATGACAGTAACCATTTAAATGTTTATATTTCATATAACTTTATTATGATAAAAATAAATAAAAGTATAATTTAAGTGTCAATATTAAATTTGGATAAAACTTGCAGTCTATCCAAAAATGTTATTTTTGGATAGACTGCAAGTTAGATAGACTGCAATGGTTACATTCACTATGTTTGTTTTCATAGCCTTCAATATGAACATTGTTTGTAGGACAATATTAATCAGGATATAAAATCAAAATAAATTTTTATCAAATACAGATTATTTTGTATGCAAATAGAAGGAAAAAAAATGTAAATAATGAGTAAATATTCATTCTCGCTGCTGCTGCACTAAATGTGTATTTCAGGAGGAAGACGCCAGAAAAGACGCACAAGTATCACTGTGATCGATGAAAACAATACAGAAATGAGTTTGTCGCTTAATCCCAGATAGCAAAAAATATCCGCACGGCTTCGTTTTGCCGCCGGCCCTAAGCTGTCGGCTATAGGTGCGTCTCGCTGGCTGGGAGCTTACGTTTGCCGCCGAATTCGTCACGCCCATTTTTTGCGAGATGCCGCCGGCGAATAGCTGGCGGGCCGCTGGCTTCATTTTCTCTGGCGGTTGCCTCCGTCGAATGGACCGCGGCCGGCTGGCGGCAAGCCGCTTTGAAATACAAGGATTTCTACTCTCAAAATCGACCAGCCATGGCTTATTTTTTTTTTTTGCTCCAAAGCCATTAGGGTTTTTTAGGCTATAACAGATTTGACTCTTGATTCCATTATAAGGTTTAGGAAATGACATTTTAAATTACTTTGAAACTCTGAAGATTATACAGTAATATAGGCTATGTAAAATATATTTAATTATTTTATGTAGGTAAAATTTTTTTACATTTCTTTGATTGATGCACATTTGAGACATGCACCAATAAACCAAAAATTATTTGGCAATAAACTTGCTTGGCAATAAATATCTTTCTGATTAGATTTTAAAATAGATATTTAATTCATGGTATGAACAATTTAGCAGATTATTTTTTTAAAGGCAATTAAAAAAAATCTAAACACATTATAAATGTTAAAAATGTATTGCTAAAACACATTACAAAGACTGTAAACTGTGAAGTAGCCTACTGAATTGTGGAGTTAGACGGTTAAACAGTTTTGCACCATTGGTGTGTTCAGGATTTTTTGGACGGGGCTAAAACGGTGGCTCGATGACGCACTAGAGGAGCCGCTGAGGCTGGCTCGTGGGTCGCACATTGCGCATCAGTTGACGGGCTTTGGTTATGGATTTGCCGCAGTTAGATTAGAACACTTAAATAGCGTGGTGTTACACACTCCTGTACAGTAGCCGACGGTATGCACCTACAAGTTGGTTACAACTTACAATCCAGCATTAATCAAGAGAAGAAGAAGATTGCCGAAGTTACTACAGGCTACAGTTTGCTAGCTAGCAAAGTCATCGACTACCGTCGTTTAAGTAAGTATATGTTTCCCTTTTGTGTAACGCAATATTATGTTTACATTGTTTTAGTTAATATTTTTTAAATATCCAAGTTAGTAATCTTTGTTTTTGCAGTATGCTGCTAGTCCAGTAGCTAGAGTGGCTAACGTTAGCAAGTGTTAGCTAACACATGCTGTTTTTCTTTGTTACAGGGCACACTGAGGTTAAGCAATGTTGTTAATAACGTTACATGTAGAAATGTAATTAGCTACTTACAGTAGTTAGGCCAAAGCTTCACATCTAGAAAGACTACGTATAACGTAAGTTTTTTTCTAACAAAACATAACATAATAATGTATATAGGTTGTGTAATAATAAATTATTTTGTTTGTCCGCACAAGTATGCTGCTAGTTCATTTCACAATGTAGCTACAGTGGTTAATATTGGTTCTCTTTGATCACTGCAGCAAGCTTTATGGAAAAGAACATGTGACATACAACATGCATGGATTGGTTTGGTGCACCTCATACAAGATGCCAAAACGCATGGTGTCCTTGATAACATCTTCATGCTTCCCATTTGAAAACTTCCTTGTGTGCCTGAATAAACAATGGGAGAAAGTCATCGCTCAGTTATTGGCCCTTGGACTCCCCTGGCACCTCGTGTACTGTACAGCATGAAGTTTTCTGCTATGAAGGTATATTCTAGGCCTATGTCTTAGTCTCCAGTGTTTTAACAGTATTGAAAATAGTGCCTTTAGTTGTGTGTGTGTGTGTATGTGTATATATATATATATATATATATATATATATATATATATATATATATATATATATATATATTTTTTTTTTTTTTTTTAATTTTTTTTTTTTTATGTAGATTTCCAGAGACTCCAGAATGAAAAACAACCCTGAGAGAAAGCAATGCATCAGCAGGTGAGAACATGCACTCTTTCTTAAATTTAACTTTTTTTGTGTGCGTCCAAAATTACCATATGCCTTTTATTTTGTAGCTTCAGATGACAGCGGCTCACTTCGAGAGCAGGTGAAGCAAGTTGGGACAATGTTGAAGATGTTTGCTCGCACTGGGCAATCAGGTACAACTCGCAAACAACGCAGGCGTTGGTTTAATTCCCACTGGGGCCATCTGTACATGTAGTAGACCTAGATATAACTGTTATAGTTTAGTAGTTGAGAGGCCAGGACTGACTACTTTATTCTTTTAGTCTGGGAACCCCTGTAGGTGCAGATCAGACCCCAATGCTGCGACATCTTGGAGAGTTTGGTGATGTTGTGCGTAGCATGGACAACAAAATGGACACTATGCTGCAACATTTTCAGTGCCAATGTGTCCGTTGGAGAGTTATCCCTGCCAGGAGATCCGTTACTCCCCCTAGACACCCAGGAAGATTTGGCGTTACTTGACAACAGTATGAGGCAGGATAAAGAGCTCCAGGAACAATTTGTAAGTGTTCTGATTTCGTTTATAACGCCACAGGTTAATCTAAAAAGTAAAATTAAGATTGAACACTGCATATTCTACAGTCTGAATCCACAGCCTGTTACATTTTAAATTTATGAGAAGCTTCAGAGAAATGTAATTTGTTTCACTTTTTTTGTATTTTCAGCTTCGGTTTTTGGCAATCAAATGCGGGAGGGACCTAAAGACAACCGTGTGGCGAATACTTCAGAGTATCTTCTCTAATCACCTTTCCATCAATACAATCTGGACTGGTGTAGGGGATAAAGCATGTTTTAGAGACATGTTCCTGAAGACCATTGTTCAAAGTAAGTTGGATATATTTTTTTAATATTTAAGTAGATGTGTATGACCTTATGCTATTCAAATAGAATGACAGATCTGTATTTTCTACAGGAGCCATCCGGAAGAACCCGGCGACCCAGGATGCCACTGATGAGGAGATCCAGGTTAACGTTACGCGTTACCTGAAAGGAGCATCTGACCGTGAAGGTGGAAAAAGGCGCAGCACCGCTGAGAGGGACCCACAGCCGACCCCTTAAACCTTGTTACAGTGTTTAACTATTCTATTTTTAAATATAGCTTGTAAATCCTAGATTATACATCTAATACTTGATATCTGCACATTATCTGGTATCAAATATTAGGGATGCACCGAATGTTCGGCAACCGAAATTATTCGGCCGAAAATAGCAAAAAAAGCACTTTCGGTGTTCGGCCGAACAAGTAAAAAGGCCGAATAAATTTGACCGAACAATGACGTTTTTGATGACGCGATCAAATAGTAACCAGCGTAGAGTGAGAGGGACGCGCTTTATAAATGCAGCCAACATGCCCCCTTTGAGGAGAAGACAAAAGAGAAGCTCATCTGATGCGTCTGTGGCAGACGTTGTTACTTGCAGCACTAAAGCGTCTTTTAACCCTCTAGTTGAGAAACGCGCCGCCGAGTTTTGCTGGATTTTTTCACATAGCAGCAAAATAGACTTAAATACTCCGTCATTTATGGTCACTTAAATGCAGACTTAAGAAATATGAAAAAATAAACTCTTAAATGACTACTTGTGTCCACTTACAATCGAAACAAAACTGTGCTTTTGTAAAATAAAGAAAATAAACAGGGTGTGCTTTCTGCCTCTGTCTCCGTTAACTTTTTTTTCTGGAGCACGTCTCTAAAAAACTCAGCCAATACAATACTAGTCACACAGGCAAAGGCATATATCTTTATAATCATTGTCTACTTTTAAACGATCTAATTCAAAACGAAAACAAATATTCTCTGTTTATGTAACCTGTATGAAAAGAGAGAGATGAAAAGAGTCGTTCTCATGGCAACTCCTTATCTGCTAATCGCCACGGAGAGCGCGCGCTATATTGAAACCCAAGTGATCCAGGCAATCCATGCAAACCTGTCAACGCCCACGATAAAGTTTAAGTAAACCGCAAAAGTAGGCTTATGTCTAGGACAGTTATTCATTTGTTGTGGGTTCATCCACTTTTGCACTTTTCAATGCACTTTTTTAGTTATATTCTTTCAGCAGTCAGTTATAGGCCTAACATAGGCTATTCAAGAAGGGGGGCTTCAAAGATGGCCAAATAAAAATATAGTTTTTATTTTACTAATTTATTTATTTTAAGTTATATTGTGCTTTGTTTAAATAATATCTGCTGGAATGTTAAAAAAAAAATCAGTGTTAAACAAATTGTATTTTTGGAATTTGATGTTTTTCTCAAGACAAAATAGTAAAAAAGCATATTTTTACTATTTAATTAAATGCAATGGTGAAAAAATTGGCAAAATAAATGGAAAAATTGTGAAATACCGCGTTCGGTATTCGGTATTCGGCCTTCGGCCAAGCGTTTCATTATTATTCGGCTTCGGCTTCGGCCAAGAATTTTCATTTCGGTGCATCCCTATCAAATATTCTACTTGCCGTGACTTCAGTATTGGCTTATTTAATTCTGTCAGTGCTTAACGATTCTATTATAGTTTGTAAATCCTATTTTATGCCTGATATTTGATATTGCACATTAACTAGTACCAAAAATTCTACTTTCATTCCATCAGTGTGCTTAAAGGGATACTCCACTTTTTTTTGGAAATGGGCTCATTTTACAACTCCCTCAGAGTTAAACAGTTTTACCATTTTCAAATACATTCAGCTGATTTTCTGACATTTAGAATAATATCAGTAACCAGACAGTTTCTAGTCCCATTGACTTCCATAGTAGGATATACTATGGCAGTCAATGGGACCAGAAACTGTCTGGTTACTGATATTATTCTAAATGTCAGAAAATCAGCTGAATGTATTGTTTAACTGTTTAACTCTGAGGGAGTTGTAAAATGAGCCTATTTCCAAAAAAAGTGGAGTATCCCTTTAACTGTTATTCTATTAAAAATAGCTTGGAATACTATACCAAGCTATATCTCTGATAATTGATATTGCACATTACCTGGTACTAAATATTCTACTTCATTCCATCACAGTGCTTAACTGTTATTCTATTGTTAAAAATAGCTTGTAAATCCTTGTGCCACAGGTCAGCATTGCAGTTATAATGGTATATTGTATTCTAGAGGTTTTACTCTCAGTTATTTACCACTTCACCTACTGTTAGAAATGACTTGTAAATATGATGTTATACCTCAAATTATTTGGTATCCTTCACTTTCTTTTGTACCAAATATCCTCATTACTTGAGTTTACTGGTAATTCTTTTAATCCCAGAGCTGACCTCTTTATATTATTACCAAGTATTGTAAGTGTTACAATAGTGTTTTTTACAAGTGTTATTTTTAACCAAAATGTAATTGGAAACCTGCATGTTAGTGTGTGTGTATTTGTATTTTTCTGTTATATTTCAGTGATCTGACATCTTGTTTTAATGACAGTTACTGTACTTTGATATGTGGAATTAAAATGCCAAATGGAAATGTGTCTAGTTTGAGCAATCATTATAAATTGCATGCTATAAATATTAAATAAATATATATATATATATATATATATATATATATATATATATATATATATATATATATATATATATATATTATATATATATATGCAATAAGCGGCGGGGCAGCTCGCTCGAAAATAGCGTTTGCCTCCGACGGGCCGCGGAAGGTCCGCCTTCGGTAGAACGGCGGCTGGCCTGCGGCCGTCCGCGGAACGAAGGCGGTAGGACGGCGGCTGCCGCTTTTAAAAAGCGGCTGCCGCCGGCGGTGCGCCGTCAAACGTGTTTGCAATTTCGCCATTCTGACGCTTCTACAGCCTCCGGCGCGCCGCCGGCGGTCCGCCGACTCATTGCTATCTGGGATCAAACTGTATACACTGTAATCACACTGTGTGTGTGTGTGTGATGGTTGTGTAAATATGAGACATACCGTGAACTGCTCTCCTCACCTTCTTCTTCTTCTTCTTTGGTGTTTAACGGGCGGTTGGCATCCAACATTAATGGTGTATTACCGCCACCTACTGTACTGGAGTGTGGACTGGAGATACATAAATAAAACATTATAACAAAAATAAATAAATACACAAATAATTAAATAAATAAACTTAAATCCTATCTACCAGTCTTGTTTCCTTTAAGAATCTAAATAACAGTGTACTCATATCATTTAATGATTTCCCCAGCACTTCCCTAAGTGAATTCCCTTGCCCCCCTAGCCTTCTTATGCCCTCTCTCATCTTTTCCCTTTCCCTCTCAAATTTCTGACACTCAAAAATCACATGTTCCACAGATTCAATATTATCACAATATTCACACCTACCTGATATGTGCTTACCCACAATATGTAAATACTTATTTAACCCACAATGTCCTATTCTTAACCTAGTGAAGATAATTTTTTTCCTTCGTTTCCTTCCAGTAACCCTCTCTAATCCAACCTTTTGTTGGATGTTATATAAATGTCTCCCTTTCTCCTCTGCATACCAGTGTGCCAGCCACTTTTTATTAATTTTTTTTTCCCCGATTTGTGCTTTGGCTTCTGATTTACTTATTGAAATTGCCATTTTAACATCTTTCCCGTTTACTGGCTTGTTTTGCCTATCTACTGTTTCATTACCCTTCACCCCCACATGTGCTGGCCTGGAACCCATGTAAACTTTACCCTTATCCCCATCTTATCACCCAACAAGCATAATTGCATTGCCTCAAAACTTCAATGCCATATTAATATAGGTTTAGGAAGAATGGTTGGAAAACAAGTATAAGGAGGGAGAAGTAGAAAATGTGAGTTATTTATTAAAATCAGTACTAAGGACTTTGAGACAAAAAAAAAACTTTTTTGCACTTTTTAATTCTTCAAATGAACTGAGGAGGGAAGCAATAGACCATTGTAGGGACTATAGTCTGCCACAAATATCAAAATAAGAAGAAGAGTCTTCTGAGGCGAGGAGAGCAGTTCACGATATTTTTCCTTTTTACACAACTATCAAACACACTTTATACAGTTTTATTAAGTGACAGACTAATTTCTGTATTGTTTTCATCGATCACAGCGATACTTGTGTGTCTTTTCTGGCGTTCATTCAGACCTGAGCGAGTGTGTGTTCGTTTGTGTGATTGTCTCGATGTTTGGAGTGAGAACTGTTACTGAATGTCAAGAGTTAAAGTTGGAGATCTGTGAGGGGAATTGATTCTCCTGCCAATCTTTAACAAATCAAATAACACATTTGACATTGATGAGAAAGCGCAGGTATTGTGTATGTGTTCTGTGGAAAATTTGTATTAGAAGCGTTTCAGATATCGAAAAAAGCTATGTTTATGACAACACTATTGTACTTAGTTTATTATTTCAGATGCCTTTTTAAAAGACTATATATATATATATATATATATATATATATATATATATATATATATATTATATATATATATATATATATTACAGTTGTATCCTTAGCTGTTTTACAGGCTTTTATCATCTATCCTGACTCAAATAATGTGTTTCTAACAGCAAACACTCAGAATAAAGTGAGATGATCTGCTGATGATCCTGAATGTCTTGTTGAATGAGTGTTGATAGTCTGAGGCTCATCAATATTAACAGATCTGCTGAAAACACTCTTTATTTCATGACAATAGTTCCTGTTTTCACCTCATTTATCATGCTGATGTCTTCAGACCTCCTGTACATTGTCACTTAAAGCTCATTTCATTGGTGTCATTTCACTGAGTGAAATTGTTGGTTACTCTGTACGTTTATTTCTGTGTTTATGATTGTAACTGTTTTTCTTACCATTATTTATATTTGGAAGAATTAAAACTATTTATATTATTTTCTTTATTTCTAAATACCTGTATTTTAATGAAGAAGGAGAATAATGTTAGGATTACAAGCACATCATCAGTGAAGCTTCTCCCACATCAGTCACATCATCAGTGAAGCATGAAAGCATCAGGAAGAGCTGAAATCTGCAAAGACAATGGCTGCGTCCGAAATCGCATACTTCCCTACTATATAGTAGGGAAAAAGCAGTAGGCGAGGGAATAAGTATGTCCGAATCCTTAGTATCCATAAAAGAGTAGGCGAGAATTACCTGGGTGACGTACTAATTCTCGCGAGATTCGGACGTGCGTATACTATTAGTGTGTCCGGATATCCCTACTTTCGTACTATTTAGTAGAGAAAAACAGTACGCGAAAAGAGTAGTATGTCCGAAACCTCAGTACTCATATAAGAGTAGGCGAGAAGTTCCCGGATTACCTACTGCTTCAGCCCAGATTCTGAAGAGTTCGTAGATGGATGAGACTAAGCGCGAATGCTTAAAAGAGAGAGAAAGCACTTCCTTCCTAATGGGCGTTTCACACCGCGAGCTGGAGCTCCGCGTCAGAGAAAGCCTGAGCCGCTTCTTCCCAGTGTGAACTCTCATGTGAATCTTCAGACTTGATTTACATGTGAAGCGTTTTTTAGGAGACAGATTTTTTGGCTCCTGTTTTTCCTTTCTTGTTCACGTCCATCAGGTCTAAAAGAAACATTAAATCAAGTGAGTTTCAATGGACTATTTTATGCAAACAACTTGCTAATCATGTCTGACTCATGTAGTTAAAGTAGTGATGGGCGATTTCGAAACTCTGCTTCACGAAGCTCAAAAACCTTTATGAATCTTTTGATTCAAATCAGTGGGTCAGAGCGTGAATCAAACTGTGAAAGTCCAAGATTTCAGTAAACGAAGCTTTGTTGTCTCATAACCGTTTCAAAATGTCAATGTCTCTGTGAAGTGAACCCATCATGCAGCGAACCATTGAACAAGTGTCTATGGGTTTTGCCTGATCTCTGATCAGTTTTAAATATTTGTAGACATTTTAATGAGACTTTTGTATAACAATAATAAAATAATAGTAGTTGATAGTCTCTTATTCGCCTGTTGAGCTGAGCAATCCATGCAACAAACAAAACAAGCCCTGAAAATGTATTAAAACCCATATTATACAGATCCTTGATATTTATGATATTAGATGATTTGTTGATTGCATTTGATTGATTATGTAAGGGGTTTCACAGTCAACAACCCAGAACCAGATATTAGAAAGAAGACCCGGAGTCAGAATTATAAAAAAATTAATAAAAGATTTACTGAAGATAGTTTCATCAGCAGAAGTTCAGCTTCAAGACTCACACAGGAGTACGTAGGCCGCCCCGATTACAGTTACACAGATCACAGCAGTTATACCATTCACCAAGGTCTAAGCTACGTCATTGCTTACAGGTTGAATAATTCTCATTGGCTAAGAAATAGATAAACATAGTAATTTTCCACACATATACAGATAGACTGAAGCATATCTCCATCGATTATGCGGCTGACACTCAGACCCTGAAGTTAGGCATGTCATGACTTTCCAGGTCACAGATTTGGGTTGCTGGTCGCCAACATGTCCAGAACAACAACTCAGTGAATCTCCAATAATGACAGTGGTTCCTTAACCTGCAACCCAGAAGACTAACACACACCCTGACACACAGCTTTTCCAAGGTTGGATTTGGCCAGGCTCTAACTATAAACAGGAGAGTCATCTCAAAACATCAAGATAATGAGTGCTTTATCTCAAGGAGAGCTACACTTTAGTCTAACTGGAAAGTAAGGGTTTAACAAAGAAATGGCCCTTTAAACTATTGGATTTAATGACCCCTATATGTTTTAACACGTTGAAGACCTTTCTCAAACTAGATGAGCAAGCACTGTTACTGCATTCAGATATCAAATACAGACATTAGAGAATACATGAAAAGAACATTTCAGTAACCACACTGGTAACTTCTATTACAAAGTAAAATTTCCAGAGAAGTCATTCAACTCATTTGATATCAGAAGGAAAAATATTGATTAATACCTTGATTATACTCACTCATTACACATACATTAAAGCAGCAGTGGATTCAAATCCACCCCCTTCAATTACCTTCAATAACACATTTGCAATGGTTTGTAAAAGGTGTTTTCATGCATGTTTGGCCTGAGTTGTTGTTGTATTTACACTGTTCTGACCAGCGTGTGGCGTTTCGAACGCTTTAAAACAGTGAATCATTTTTTACAAAGCACTTGGTTCAACTGATTCGAACCTTTGAAAAGCTGAGTTTTGATTATCAAAACTAATTGAATGTGGATGATCAAGAACTAATTGCTGAAATCGATCATGAAAATAAACAATTAGTGAAGTTCACAACGTAATTTCGGGAGGAGTGAACCCATGTAATATTTCAATGAACTGGTGGAGCACATCAGCAGCCGCTCACCTCGCTCTGGCATCAGCTGTTCTGGCGTCCCTCCACCTCCCCAGCTCCACCTGCATAATTTAGGCATCTCGCTAATATACTCATCATTCAAGCATTATTAGTCCCACTGGGGGGTTTATCTGAGCTCGAGTTGAAGCTGCTTTCATAGAAAAACATTTATATGGACAAAACGCCAGATGCATTTAATAGTAATGGTGAGCACACAAACCATGTTATTGGAAATTATCGGACATTTCTTTAAATTTTATTATTCATTTGTGTTTAAGTTGCTTAAATTGCTTTTGCGTCGCTTAGCCAGGCAACAAACAAGTGACTAATCCTGAGTGGCGATGTCACTACACACTAGTGATGTTACATTCATGAACAAATATTTTAGGTGAACGAATCATTCTCATTTCCATTGACTCATATTTCTCGTTCACTGAAATCCTATTAGCAGCACATGTGAAGCTCAGAGAACCGAGTAGCTCTGTGGACTTTTTCCTCCTATCAAATAATGACTAAACCTCGAGCCAATAGCCTTAGAGTACGAGATGTGACGGAGCATGTGATTGGTTGAATGTAGTGAACGGATGCGCCCTTCACTGATCGTGACTGAGTCTGAACGAGAGAGAGATCTCATTCGTGAAAGAGTTGAACGAACTGGTACATGTCGTTCGTGAATGAAAAGAATCGTTTGAACGATTATGAATGCGAACAGATAGAGCTAGACTTGTGTAGTTTGCATCAAATAAATAAATTTACACTTTACTATTGTAATAAACAGTTTAATGACGCAAGTAAACTTGACTGTTTACTTGATTTAACTTTACACTATTCTTTACCTGCTTTTCTTATATTTTATTTTTAGACTTAGTTTTGTGGTATTTTGCACTTTGAACAATTTACTTGACTACAGTACTGTAAGCACTGGTGTTTTTGTGTTCATTTTGTACTATCAAAAATGAATTCATTACGTTTGATTCATGTCATGCACTTCTCTAAAAACTGTAAATCAAATAAAAAAAATTTGACACTATTGGTTAGGTCTCATTTGCGTAACGTCAGCCAATAGCATTTCAGTTCAGGCTTTAAAAGGGCATTTAATATGTATGAACGAATACGCCAATCACTGAACGAGATTGCTCTGTTTAGAGTCTGAACGAGAGAGAGAGATCTTGTTGGTACATTTTGTTCGTTAATTAAATAAATGGGAGAGTATCGGGGAGGTCGGTCATTTAGCATGCGAGTCAATCACATTCAGCAACCAGCAGAAAGCAAATGCAAAGCACAGTAAACATACGATTGTTTATATATAATCATATTTAACATAGAACATAACTCAACGTTTAACATAATCCCAGATTTATGAATGTGTAAATGTCTGACCAAACAATTAAAATCTTAAATATGCAAGAAAACCTTGTTCTTTGGTCATCTGAACCACTTATTTCGACTTATTTGATTAATTTAATGAGAAAATTAAGCAAACATTTAAGCCAAATGTTTTTTTTTTTGTTACAAGTAAATATTTTTGTTGACTTAAGACACATAAGACACTCTTTTTCACCACCTGTTGGCGTATGTATGTAATATGAAGAAATTGACACTAAACGAATAAATGAACGAACTGAAAATGAACGATTCCCTGGAAAGAATAAAAATGTCCACCACTAGTACACACACACACTACCATCACGGTTCGGCACGGTTGTGCTGAGAATTCAGGGCCGAGAACGGTTTGTAATTGTGCCGTGCCGTACCAGGCTCAAGTGGAAACACAACTGGATCCTTTTCCGAAGGTGGAAAAGCAGCTTTTGTTTCTCAGCACATAAAGGTTAATTACTTACTGTGATCTCAGACTGTGGTGATGTGGTTTCTCCACTGCATGGATCTTCATGTGTCGCTTCAGTTGAGTTTTAATAGTGAAACTCTTTCCACACTGATCACACGTGTGCGGCTTCTCTCCAGTGTGGATCATCTCATGTGCTTGCAGATCTGCTGACTGATTGAATCTCTTGTCACAGTGTGAACACTTGTAAGGTTTTTCTCCAGTGTGGATCCTCTCGTGTTTTTTCAGATTTGCTGACTGACTGAATCTCTTGTCACAGTGTGAACACCTGTAAGGTTTTTCTCCAGTGTGAATTCTCTGGTGTTGTTTTAAAAAGTTCGCTGTAGTAAAAGTCTTTTCACACTCAAAGCACATGTACTCTCTCACACCAGTATGGATTCTTTGATGTACTTGTAAACTATTCAGCAGTGAAAAACTCTTTCCACACACAGAACATGAATGTGGCTTCTCCTTCGTATGAACTGTCAGGTGTTTCTTCAAGTTTGATGCCCAGATAAATGTTTTCCCACATTGATCACATGTGAACGGCTTCTCTCCGGTGTGAATTCTCATGTGACTTTCAAGGTATGTTGATTGGCTGAAACTATTCCCACACTGATCACATGTGAACGGCTTCTCTCCGGTGTGGATCCTCATGTGAACATTAAGGTGTGCTAATTGACTGAAACTCTTCCCACATTGATAGCACGTGAACGGCTTCTCTCCGGTGTGGATCCTCATGTGACGCTCAAGATGATGTTTGCGTGTGAATCTCTTTCCACACTGATCACATGTGAACGGCTTCTCTCCGGTGTGGATCCTCATGTGACGCTCAAGATGTTGTTTGCATGTGAAACTCTTTCCACACTGAGTGCATTTCTTGTTTTGTCTTTTCTTTAAAAATGTATTTTTAGTCTTTGAGCGACTCAAACATTGTTCTCCAGGTTTGACGTGATGTTCCTCCTCCACTTCACTCAGTTCTTCACTCTCCTCGTTCTCTTCCATCGGGTCCAAATAATCTTCTAAATAATCAAAATAATCAAAAGAGAGAAATATGATGCATACTTTTATTAATACCAGTTTAGAAGTGTATTTTTACTAAATTTTATCTTTTATGCACATGACCCGGAGGGCGTGTATTTTCGCAAACACAGAAGAACGATTGGATCAGTTTAATTAATTTATAAAAATACATACATTATTGTAATATTTTATAGCAGTTGTCTGTTACATCTGGGATATTTTTTTTGATCTCCATTCCCTCCATATTGCATTTGGGGTTAATGATTCGATCTTATTCGATTTCTCTGATTACAATCATACCAAGCGCAGCATTCCTGCGATCTAGTACGATAAAAATTCCTGATTCTTCGTGATTAAACGAATATCAAATTGATTACATATCATAAAAGCTTACAGTTATACCAATTTGGTCACAAGGTAATCATGAAACACAACAAGAAAACATTTTATACATTTGAAACGTTACTTTTAGTCCGGCATGATTGTCTCTTTGTGTGTGTGTGTATTCAGAGTTCGTCGAGCAGTCAGCGGCGGGGGGAACTCGGCTCACCCCCCTTTTCAGGGGTATTGCCATGTGTGTGCATATTTTGAATTGACAATGTTCGTCTTGTTATCTTCGGAGGAAACCCCCAAAGGGGCTCTCCGTGTGATCCAGACAAAAGTGGGCCTTTTGGTCACATGTGGTAATCCAGTTAATTTAATCAAATGGCCGAGCTGACCGTCTTATTATTTGCTACAAACATTATAGGCACAAACCCCATGTTTCTGTAGTGAGAACTATTAAATGTATTTGATCAATGACACAATTATCTAACATGAAATGAACATTAAAATACACAATACCGCCATATTTTGACACCAACTTTTAGATTGATATATAGTTCTGTTAAAAACTACTAAAATGTTTTAATTATTAAGGGCAGTTCACACTAAACTTCTCCATCACACGCATGTGTGACAAGAAACACAAGATCATGTGATTTTCACTGCGAGAAAGAACACAAACGTTTGCAGTAAAGCGGAGTAGATTGTAAATTTGGACATTTTGGAGTTTTTATATACATCTTTGATATATGTGTTTGTAAAAATACGCACAAAATATTCAGGTCAAATTCTAGAAATTTGTTACAAATTGTAAACCATATATAAAATAAATGTAAAATAAAAAGAAATATAAAAAAAAATATCAAAATATTTGAATGTTTGACCTGATGTTGACAATCAATATGAAACCTCCAATTACTGACCATTTGTATATATAAAAACACACTTTTGCAGCTATTTCATAGTTGAACTGTTTATCTAAAATTGATGAAGTGCTTGATTGTTTCTAACATGAATGTTCTCCAGCATCATGAATGAATGAAGAATAAACACCAACCTCTTTGTTCTTCAGGATCTTCAGTGTGTTTCATTCTGCAGGATCTGGATCACTCGTGTTCTCACTGTCCTCTTTAATAAACTCAGTCTTGGCAGATTTCAGCTCTTCCTGATGCGTTCATGCTCGTCTTCACTTGCAGCTTATGGGAATTTACAGCATTTATGGCTGAACTCCGGTGGGAGGAGCTTCACTGATGATGTGACTGTGGTGGGAGGAGCTTCACTGAAGATGAATTACAGTGGGAGGAGCTTCACTGATGATGTGACTGCTGTGGGAGGAGCTGATTTAACAAGTTATATAAATTACAGAGTTCATGGACAACAGAATATAATAATGTAAATTCTCCCAAATATAAATATTGGTAAGAAAAACAGTTGAAAGCATAAACAGAAATAAACATAGGCTACATATAGACACATTATTTGAGTCAGGATAGATGATAAAAGCCTGTAAAACAGCTATATTGATAGACAATAGCGTTTCCCTTTCGAGGGAACTCGACTGCGTCAGATGACACTTTGGGGGAACGCCCCTCAGCGTAGCTGCTCTGAAGGATGAATGAAACTAAGCCAATCTCTGATTGGTGTTGCGTCATGACGTAATGAGTGACGGCATACAAGCGGAAGCTACAAAGGACGCCGGCACACATGAGATGTCAGCTTTATGTTCTTCAGCAAGCGCTCGGTCAGGCATGCACGGTCAGCACCTGAGGGTGCTGGCTGCGTTCACTGAGAAATATCTCGACGCACAGAGTTAACGTGCTTTTCGGGTGTCTCAGCCTCGCGCCCGTTGACTTTCTTCTCGAGAGATGAAAGCCAAACATATTGTGAATGTGAACGACTCGAATCTCGCGTTTGCCGAGGCAGCGCGTAGATTACGAGTCTACTGCAATAAATACTGTATCAACACACACGACCTGTGAAATAATAATACTGTTTGGGTGCGAGGCATTCACAGTCAGCTCCCTAGGGTGCTGGCTGTGTTCATTGAGAAATATCTCGACGCGTACATCCGTGCGTTGTCCAGCCTCGGTCTGTTAAACTTTCTTCTCGTGGGATGAAAGTCAAATATATTGTATAACGACTCGAATCTCGCGTTTGCCGAGGCAGCGCGTAGATTTCGAGTCCACTGCAATAAAGATACACACACGACACGATCTGTGAAATAATACTGTTAACTTGAGGGATACAAGTCAAATATTATAACGGCTCGAATCTCGCGTTTGCCGAGGCAGCGCGTAGATCACGAGTCTACTGCAATAAAGTACACACACGATTTGTGAAATAATACTGTTTGGGTGCGAGGCATTCACAGTCAGCTCCTGAGGGTGCTGGCTGTGTTCATTGAGAAATATCTCGACGCGTACATCCGTGCATTTTTGGATGTTTCAGCCTCTCACCTGTTAACTTTCTTCTCGAGTGATGAAAGTCAAATATATTTTAACGGCTCGAATCTCGCGTCTGCCGAGGCAGCGTGTTGATTACGAGACCGTATAACACATTAAAACAGTATTGTCTGATAATTATGCTGCATTGAATTTTAAGAAATTAAAATGAAGGAATATTATCTGACTTAGAAAGTTAGATATTTTAATTCAGCCTATCATTCAGACCGTGTTTCACTTATCCTGTGTTTTTGGCTGCATTTAATTCTGAGGAATTAAAATCCTGGCGCTACAAATAGGTGCAAAAGGAGAGCGTTGCGTCTAGAGCCCCCCCCCTCAAGGAGCCTGGGGGCATAGACGGCGCTCTCAGGCAAAGCCTCAGCAAGAAGCAAGGCGACCTGAGGGCCGTCCTGCAGGCTATAAAGGCTTCGTCAAAGAGATCGTAGCTGGTCTAGGATCTCTGCGGGCGGCCCCACCCGTGGTGGAACGAACGAGGTCGTCTCCTTCGAGGAGCCCGCAGGAAATCGATGTTGCTCTTCCGCCGTTAAAAAACGTTTCGGGACACATCGGTTTCCAGCCAACGCAGGCTGCACTATCCGCCCCACAGGCCTGCGGCCAGGCAGCATTCGCGTTCGCCCATCGAGAATCGTTTTCGGTCCAGCCCTGCCGGAAATCCGCTTCAGGGGGTCGAGAACGAGTCCCGATTAATACCCGAAGCCAGGCTTGAGAGCCTGGTTCCCTTGGTAAAATATTTCGAGGCATGGAAAAATCTAGCGAATATTTCTCCCTGGGCCCTGCGCACCATTCAAAATGGGCACAGGCTGCAGTTCGGTTCCGCCCACCCAAATTCAACAGGGTGGTCTGGACTGTAGTCGACCCAGTGCAGGGTCGGGTATTGGAACAGGAAGTAAACTCCCTGCTGGCAAAGGAGGCTATAGAACATATTCCTCCACCGGAGAGGGAGTCCGGGTTTTACAGCCGCTACTTCATAGTTCCCAAGAAGGATGGGGATTGCGTCCAATAATAGATCTCAGGCATCTGAACTGTTCTCTGAGGAGATTCAGGTTCAAGATGCTCACTATTTCCACCATCGTGAGTCAAATTCAATCCGAGGATTGGTTCGTCACGATAGATCTAAAAGACGCATACTTCCATATATCCATCCTTCCATCTGACAGGAAGTTCCTGAGGTTCGCTTTCGGGGGCGAGGCGTACCAATATCGGGTTCTTCCGTTCGGCCTAGCTCTCTCCCCTCGCACATTTACTAAATGTATGGATGCAGCTCTGGCACCGCTGAGGCTCCAGGGCATCAGGGTGCTCAACTATATAGACGACTGGCTGATTTTGGCCCAGTCACAAGAGCTGGCGGTTCGGCATCGAGATGTCGTCCTCGCCCACATCCAAAGCCTGGGGTTGAGACTCAACACGAAAAAGAGCGTGTTGACACCAGCCCACCGAACTATGTTCTTGGGAGTGGTGTGGGACTCGGTCACGATGTGGGCACAATTGTCTCCCGCACGAGTCGAGTCGAGTTCTGGCCACAGTGTCAGGGATAAAGCTAGGCCAAGCCATCACTGTCAAACATTTTCAGAGAGTGTTAGGGCTCATGGCAGCAGCGTCCAACATTAATTCGGCCTGCTGCACATAAGGGCCCTTCAGTGGTGGTTGAAAACCAGGGGGTTCTCCCCTAGGGGGAACCCGTTCCGCATTATCAGGGTTACGCGCAGATTCCTTCGTTCCTATCTATGTGGAAAAAGCTTGGTTTCTGTCCAAGGTCCAGTGTTGGGAGCGTCATGTCGCCGGAAAAACCGTTTCGACAGACGCCTCCCTCACGGGCTGGGGCGCGGTCATGGACGGCCGCTTTAACGACAGGCCTATAGCAGGACCATCATTCCTCCGGCACATAAACTGCCTGGAGATGTTGGCGGTGTTCGGGCTCTGAGGAGCTTCCTGCCAGACCTCAAGGGCCATCACGTCCTGGTGAGGTCAGACATATGTCGGTAGGGGCTATATAAACCATCAGGGGGCCTGAGGTCTTGCCCTCTATGCAGACTGGCATCAGATCCTCCTGTGGTCCCAGGGAAACTGTTGTCTCTAAGAGCGACATACATCCGGGGTTCAAAATCAGGGAGCAGACATCCTGTCGAGACAGGGCTGAGGCCCGGGGAATGGAGACTCCACCCGAGGTGGTGGAGTCAATATGTCAGAGGTTCGGCCCAGTGGAAGTGGATCTGTTTGCGTCTCGAGAGACGACCCACTTCCACTGTGGTTCTCCTCACTCATCCAGCCCTGCTGGGGTTGGATGCCATGGTGCAGACGTGGCCGAGGCTGCGTCTGTATGCATTTCCCCGATCGCTCTGCTCCGGGAGTTCTAGTGAGGGTCGTCGCGACGGATCAGTCTACTGCTGTAGCCCGTTGTGGCGGCCCGAGTATGGTTCTCAGACATTATATTGCTCCTAGACGGCCCTCCGTGGGAGATTCCCTCAGGAGGGACTGCTGACACAGGCGAGGGCTCAATATTTCACCCTCGGCCCAAGTTATGGAAACTGTGGGTCTGGCCCCTGAGGGGCACAGTACTAAGGCCGGCCTATCAGCTGGAGTAGTGGAGACCATACTCAGCTCTAGAGCTCCCTCCGAGGAAATTGTACGGCTCGAAGTGAATGTCTTCACCATTGGTGTAGAGAGCGTGAGGTGGACCCAGTTAACTGCCCAGTGGCTTCAGTGCTGGAGTTCCTCCAAGATCGCTTCTCCGCTGGTCTTACCCCGTCCACGCTCAAGGTGTACGTGGCTGCCATTACGGCTTTCCACGCTCCTCTGAGTGATGGGCCTCTGGGGAGACACCAGTTGGTCGTACGTTTCCTCCGTGGGGCTTGGAGGATGAGACCTGCGGCTCGTTCCAGGGTTCCCACATGGGACCTGGCAGTGGTTCTCGAAGGGCTGGCCGAGGCCCCCTTCGAACCGCTGGAGTCGGCTGAGGCCAAGAACCTGTCGCTGAAGGTCGCTTTTCTATTGGCCATTACTTCTCTGAGGAGGGTAGGAGATCTCCAGGCGCTCTCCATATCTAACGAGTGCCTGGAGTTTGCTCCAGGCAACATTAAGGCTATCCTTCACCCTAGGCCTGGCTATTTGCCTAAGGTGCCGTCCAGTGCGGCTTGGTCTACGGTTCTGCAGGCTTTTCATCCTCCACCTCACGTGACGGCGGATGAGGAGAGACTTCGTCTGCTCTGCCCTGTCAGAGCGCTAAAAATTTATATTCAGAGGTCCTCTTCATGGCGGAAGTCAGAACTGGATTGTCCAGGCTATTTCTTTGGCCTACCAGGTGCACAATTTGCCTTCACCTTTGGCCGTGAGGGCTCATTTAACCAGAGGCATGGCGTCCTCTAGAGCCCTCCTCTCGGGGGCCCCGATCCAGGAGGTCTGCGATGCAGCAGGATGGGGCACCCCCCACACCTTTATTAGGTTTTACAGTCTGGAGATTCCGTCTACACCCGGCTCTCTTGTGCTCTCGTCCTAAGTGTGCCTGTGAGCAGCTTCACACTAGGGCAGGCAGGGCGCGTTGTGGCGTAGTGGGTACTCGTTCCCCCAAAGTGTCATCTGACGCAGTCGAGTTCCCTCGAAAGGGAACGTCCTCGGGTTACGACTGTAACCCTTGTTCCCTGAGAAGGGAACGAGAACTGCGTCCCTTGGCCACGCCTTCCCCTGCCTGGGAGCGCTTGCTTCATCCCAGAAGCTGACATCTCATGTGTGCCGGCGTCCTTTGTAGCTTCCGCTTGTATGCCGTCACTCATTACGTCATGACGCAACACCAATCAGAGATTGGCTTAGTTTCATTCATCCTTCAGAGCAGCTACGCTGAGGGGCGTTCCCCCAAAGTGTCATCTGACGCAGTTCTCGTTCCCTTCTCAGGGAACAAGGGTTACAGTCGTAACCCGAGGATGTTTTCACAATATAACATGGATAAATCATCAATAATAAAACAAACTAATTAAATAAATAGGTCAAATCCATCTTTATGAACATCTACAGGCAAATAACTACAACACCATAATATGTGAATCTAAATATAGTTCGACTTCATAAAAACTATTAATTGCAATAAAGTAATTCCATCATTAACATGTTACAGATTTATGTCAAAAGAAATTACAGAGGCAATATAAAGTGTTAGAATAGACATACATTTTAATAAGTAAATGTAGAATGTAAATCTGCCAAAGATAAATGTCGGTACTATGCTAGCGGTACGATACTATGCATTTATCATTTACAGAGGATGCATAGTGCGATTAATGTACAAAGAAATAAAGGTAAAAATGGCAACAGCATTTTTGAGATCACTTGAGATTAATTCCCATCAATTCCAGAATTTCTTCATTAGGGCGATTGGGCGACGCACCACTAAAGTGTGAAAGGGACTTTTTCAATCACATTCACATTCACCCACAGAGTTACGCTAGCAGTCACTCTTGTTCTGCCTCTGGAAGTCCAATCAGCATCAAGTCTCGTTCTGTGGAGTACCGCCTCTTTTATGGTGATTTCCCTCTGGCCGAGAATCGCAGTGTCCCCATAGACTTCCTTCAAATATTTTTTTTTTCTAACTGCAGGCACTGCAATGCATTCTCTATGGGTTCTTGGAGGACTCGCACTAACGAGCTTTCGTCATCGTAACCTTATCTTGTGCAGCGATTGGTGGGAACAAATATACCTCTATTAATAATCTTTAAGCTGAAGTGATATCCAATAATTTCCTCGGTTTTTATCAATTCTCATTTTTATGAACCGATATTGATTCTAAAATCCCAAACTTTTGAGTCACTCGAATTTGTTGTTAAAAAGAAATAATAATCCACCTGTGATAATATGGTAACATATCACACAATTAACATTTATTTAAATTAAAAGTTCTTCTTTTGGAAAAATTACATTTCCTTATAGCCTAAACAGAGGCTTTACTCACTTTAAACTTAAAGGGACACTTCACCCATTTGCATTAAGCTTTGTATTGTTAGAAACCCAATCATATAATATAATGATCATGGATTTTTCCTTTATTTTTCCCTGAGATGGGAGAAATAAGGATTTAAGTGTTTTACTTCCTGCTTATTATGACGTAAAAATCGTCATTTTGCATCATAATAAGCAGAAAGTCACATTTCATTGAAAAGTGTAGAGACTACAAACACAAGCTCATCATTTATTCAGGGTGTGGGACCCACTCACGCTACAGACCTATTACAGATCAGTGGGTGGGACTTCACTTGCAGATACAGAAAGCAATATCCGCCATCTTGTTTGGAAGCTAAGCTAACAAGCACTGTGGAGATAGGAAGTTCCGACAATGACAGAAGAAACTAAACATGATTTGGAAGAAAAGGATTTTGAAATTCTGCTGCTCGAATCCGGTGTTCGTGGCTATCTTTACGAGCCGCAATATAGTGAAGAGCAGCTGAGGCTGATGGAGGAACAGGAGGCGGCTGCCTGTGGCGTACGAGGAGCCCGGACTGGCTCGAGCTGGGCGGACAACTGGTGCCTGTGCTCTCGCTGTGCGCTACAGACACCGATAGAGTCCGTCTGCTGCAGAGAATTTCAACGATCGCAATTTCTCCTGGACGAAATCTCTGAATCAGACGAGCACACGGACGTTTGTGTTGTGATGTGAACCATCCTAGTGTCGCACCGCATATGTTCTGACTGAACATCCAGGTATCATGCAATAATTCACCATATAGAAAGAAATACAAACGAGGAGAAATTCGCTAATGAGTTTGCCAATGTAACGTTAACGGGGTTCGTTGTTGTGGGAAGAATGAGGTGGGAACCGGCAAACATTTAAACATTTTAATAGTAAAATAAACAAAAACAAAAGTATAAGACCTCACTGCTGGCCACACACAACAGAAACAAAACACAAAAAATCAGGCCTCTTCCTCTCTCGATCTGCCCTGTCGTCGCTCCTCCTTTTATACGTCCGCTCCTCGGCGAGAGATGCGAGAGAGACCGGTGCGTCTCACAGGTGTCGTTCATTATCACTCACGCCACCGGCCTCGCGCCGTCCTCTCACGTCCCTCGCCCTCGTCCTAGCCACAGCCAACTAACTAGAAATTTTGTGTGAAATGAATTTCTAACTCTGGTGGCAGCTAACGTTAGCCTTGTAGACGGAAGAGTGATTTCTCTAATGTTTGCGCTGTTCTGGATTAGTGGGAGTGGCTTGCGGCGGAGCTGTGCAATGTGGTGCATTGTGGGAGTTGTTGTCTTACATACAAATGCGCCCTAAAGTTATTTTCTGTCTTTTCTCGGTCAAGGGGGCACCAAATTAAAAATTTCTTTTACATTTCGACTACATATATGACCCACTTTCAATAAAGATTAATGTTGAAATGGGTGAAGTGCTCCTTTAAATTGTTAATGTTTCATTTTTGAAAACACTCTTAATTTTTTGTACCTTTATAAAGGGCATTTTCCTTAACCCTTAGGGGTCTGAGCTGTTTTGGGGCTCTTTCGGTGTTTTGATATGCCCTGACATTTGTGCTTATTTCAGCTACTTAAAACATACCATTTGCCAACATATAAATTTGCTGTATTCAGCACAAACTCTGTTACAATAATATGTTAGCAAAATGGATGTACATGTTTGCATTTTATAGAAAAAAAATAATATGCGTGGTTAGTACGTTTTGGGAAAAAAAATGTCACCGCAATAAGGCCATTTAACACATACTGAATAGTTGTAAACAATACTGTTGAGTTACTATTCTTGTAGGCTAGAATTTTTACTTCAAAATGAAGTGAAAATCATTCTGACCACTCTTTCAGAAAGATCAATATAACGATTTGAATTTCTTACATCAGTTTTTGGGTCAGCAGTGCTGTATGCGTGGGAGTGTTAATGCCCATGAATATTAATGCAATTTACACCTGGGAAGACTAAAGACACTCCCCCAATGTCTAATGGCCCATCAAGGTGCTGTGAGGCAGCCTGAACTAAGAATCATTCACTAATGAATAAAAAGTTAAAAAGAACAGCATTTATTCAAAATAGAAATCTTTCCTAAGAACATAAAGACTTAAAGTCATTCATATCACTTAACACTTCCTTTCAAAAAAAAAAAAAACATAAAAAGACCAAACTTGTTTTTTATATAGAAAAACATATATATATAATTTTATTATATATAAAAAAATATTGCTTATATAGTGGTTATATAAATAATAAAAAAAGTGCATTCAAAGAATCCTAAAAAACTATCACAGGTTAAAAAAAATTAAGCAGCACAGCTGTTTACAACATTGATTTAAAAAAAAAAAGTATATCAGAATGATTTCTGAAGACTGATGGTGACGATGTAAACACAACAAAACAAAAGCAAAAAACTCTTAGCACATTATCCAAAGTAAACTGATGGACAATTATGATAATAGATCCACAATGTATTTGTTGATGGACAGAGAAACATCTATTGATGGGTAGACCGCGTAACCGCGAGTATCTGTTTATGGCCCATATAGACCGCACGCATTTACTGATACACTCAATGAACGGCTGTACCTAATACAAATAAAACATCCCCAGTTAACTAGCAGAGCATTCATTTAGTCCGCTCTTAAATAAGAGATCTAGAGCTAAAATGTTTTGTTTTTGAACTCAAGCTGAGCGCTCGTGTCCTGCTATCAGTGTCATGGATACAGTCTCTTGTGGCGACGCGCGCGCAGTCTTCACTCGCTCTTAGGACGTGCTCTTCAATCTATTGCCATTGCGGACACTATTCATTCCGGTGAAATCACAAAATAAAGCGCACACAAACGGGTGTCCTATATACGTGTGTGCTTGATATAGACTGTACCACTGATGAACATATTCGGTTTTGATGAGAGAAAAAAATATGCCGGGGGCAGTTTCGAACCCGTACCCTCTGACACGGTTGGCAAGTGATCTAACCACTAGACCACAGAAGAACTCAAACAACACTCGCAGATCGATATATTTCACTAAATCATTATAACCTAAGCAGTTATTTAAAAAGTTTACACGAGCGTATAGGCCTAGCTGCTACACGAATGTTGTGTTGAGGTAATTACTATGCAAAATATGAAAATGCATTTGAGCTCTATGATCAGAAAAGGAATAATAAAACACTATAAACAACTTACTCCGAACTTGAATCCTCGGGGTTAATTCGTTCTTCAAAATGGAACGTTCTTCGTCTGAGTTTCAAATTTCACTGAGAAAAAGGTGAATTATTCCCATTTGTCCATAATCCTCTGAAGGAGTAACGTTAGCGTGCTTCCATCCCTAAAACGCGATGAACTATCTGTGAATCTCTGATGAAGAATCTGTGTTTGGCATTGATCGGGGGGCGTGCCGCGTGTGATGCATAGATTTACCATGTCAAAAGCGCTGGGGGTGTGGCGGGCTCACCTGATTAACTATAATGAAGGGTGAGCGAAAAAACTGTAACTCTCCTTTGTTTCAAACGGATTACATAAACTGTAAATATATATATTTTAAATAAATTACTTCATTTAAAAGAAGAGAATCTCAGCTTCATAAAGAGACATATCTCGTATCTCTGTGACAAGTATTGAGAGAGTTAAAGTTAATATTTCGGACGCGTTTCAGAACGGACCTCACTGACAGAGACAAGTTAAAACGCGCATCATGTTTATTTTTCTTTATTTGACGAAAAGCACAACACTTTGTTTTTATTGTGAGTATCCACAAAAAAAAATAGAAACTTAACAGGATCTAATGATGTACAACACTTATATTTAAGATCAAAATCAACAGAGTAATTTGATTCTCTTTTGCACTGATAAGGAAAAAATCCAGCAAAACGCGTGGATGCGGTTTTCAACCCCTAAGGGTTAATGAGCGAGTCATTGAGTCATTCATTTAAACGATTCGTTCAAACGGCTGATTTATTCAGAATGAGGCGGTTTAATAAAATCTGCCATCGGACGGATCAATGGTTAAAGACCCGGACAATGGAAAAAGGACTACGAGATTGGATGCGGAAAGACAGAAGGTTGAAGCAAAAAGAAGATGCAACATCTGTGGAGGGCTTTTCAAGAACGAGCGTGGTGTTAAAATCCACCAAGGCAAGTCTAAGTGCAAAGAGCAGAGTCAGCAACGCAGACCACCTAAGCTTACGCAGAGTAACCTCTCTAAGTTTGTTAAGGGTGTTCATCAGTCGGTGGGGGAGGACCAGGGCCAGGAGGCAAACCACAGTGCCCCAGACCTCCCTGCTCAACCTGCTCAGAGCACAGGAAGAGTCGGTGAACCTGAAAGTCCAAAAGACTTTGAGAGGAAACCACGCTTGAACTTACCACCAGCAGCAGACTGCCGATGGGCCCAACTGGATCACGATCTAAATATCACCCTGGAAAACACTCTGAAAGGAGATGCAGTCAAGAAGATCAAGATCATGGTTGACATTGTATACCAGGTGTGCCGTGACATTTTTGGCGCAAAAGAAGGCAAGACTCCAAGGCCACCAGCAGGGCCTAGCAGAAGACAGCGGCAGATCAAAGAACTACGAGAAGAATTAAGGACACTAAAAAAAAGGTGGCGGGAAGCAAGTGATGAGGAAAGAGTGGCCCTGGATGAGATCAGCAGAGAAATGCGGAAAAGGCTAATCCAGCTTCGGAGTGTTGAGACCATACGGGAGAAGCAGAGGGAGAAGCACCGAAAGAGGAAAGCCTTTTTCAACAACTCTTTCCAATTCACAGCGGACCTACTAGGAAAGCCGAAGGGTGGGACCCTGTCATGTACAAAGGAGGAAATAGAAGACAGTGTGGCGGGTGCACATGGAGACTCCTCCAGAAGTATTCCTCTGGGTGAATGTCCTTTCCAACTGCCGATTCTTTCACCACACACCCCCTTTAACATGGCAGACTTTACCATGGATGAACTAAGAGCAGTGGTGACAAAAGCACGAGCAGGATCAGCCCCAGGACCATCAGGAACCACCTACAAAATCTACAAATGCTGCCCACAGCTGCTGAAAAGGCTCTTAAAGCTCCTACGGACACTGTGGAAGAAGAAGCTGGAACCCGGGCTCTGGACTCTCGCTGAAGGCTGCTTTGTGCCAAAAGAGCTAAATTCCACAAGACTCGAACAGTTCCGGGAGATTTCCCTACTGGACGTAGAGGGGAAAATATTCTGGTCCATCATCGCCAAAAGGCTAACAACATACCTGCTCGCCAACGAATTTATTGACCCCAGCATCCAAAAAGGAGGAGTACCGGGATTTTCAGGCTGCCTGGAGCACACGGCAGTGATTATCCAGCTGATCAACGAAGCCAGGAGTAATAACAACACCCTCTCCGTTGTGTGGCTGGATCTCGCCAAAGCCTACCCAAGCGTCCCACACCAGCTAATTCGAAAGGCAATGGACCACTACCGAGTTCCTTCAGAGGTAGTTGAGCTTGTACTGGCACACATGGATGCGCTGCAGATGAGGTACACCGTAGGAAGCGTCACCACTAAATGGCAAAGGCTCGAGAAGGGCATCATGGCAGGATGTACGATTTCCGTGGCCTTTTTTATAGCAGCTATGAATCTGTTGTTAAAGGCAGGTGGAATGCAGTGCAGAGGCCCGAAAGCAGTCGACGGAACGAGACACCCCGCTTGTCGAGCTTTCATGGATGATGTGACAGTGATGACTCCATCTATTCAGGGGACACAATGGATCCTGAGTGCACTGGGAAAGATGGCAACATGGTCACGCCTGCAGTTCAAACCAGAAAAGTCAAGGAGCCTCACTATCTTGAAGGGGAAGCTAACAGGAAACATTTTCAATATCCAAGGCTCGGAGATCCCAACAATCCAAGATCAAAGGATCCGATGCCTTGGAAAGCAGCTCCCTAAGGGACAGTGGCAATCTCACTAATACCAAGGCCCAGCTGAACATCTGGCTCAAGGCAGTCGAGCACAGCCAACTGCTCGGGAGGTTTAAAGTCTGGTGCTTCCAATATGGCATCATACCCCGGCTAAAATGGCCCTTCCTACTCTACGACTTTCCCATGTCCCAGGTGGAAGGAATGGAAAGATTGTGCAGCAAGTACTTGCGGAAGTGGTTGGGAGTCCCCCCATCATTTAGCGCAGTCAACCTGTACAGCAAGACTTGTAAGCTTCCCTTGCCAGTCTCATCAGTGGTTGAGGAGTTTAAAGCCACCAAAGCAAGGGCAGTCAGTAAACTGCTCTCGTCTAAAGATGGGAAAGTAAGACACGCAAGTAAGACCATCAAATGTGGCAGAAAATGGAAGCCTCAGCAAGCCGTAATTGAAGCAGAATCCTACTAGAAACACCAGGAAATCGTAGGTGTGGTATGCAAGGGGCGCCTGGGCCTTGGACACTATAGTGAGAAGAGGTGGAGCCGGGCTGATACCAGAGCCAGGAGAGGTCTCGTGGTGCAAAGAGTCCGTAAGGCAGCAGAGGAGGAGCGTCAGGTGAAGGCGATTGGACTTGCTTCTCAGGGTCGATGGACGCAGTGGGACCAGGCACAGGAGCGACCATTGTCTTGGAAGGAACTGTGGCAAACCGACCAGGGGAAGTTAAGCTTTCTCTTGCGCTCAGTGACTGACCTGCTACCAACACCAAGGAATATAAAGATCTGGGGTGGAGAGGAAGACCCACCTTGCAACCAATGTGGAGCAGCTTCCTGTACGGTGAACCACATTCTGGCCGGTTGTCCAAGGGCATTGGCAGAAGGCCGGTACAGATGGAGGTACGACAAGGTCCTCGCGGAAATTGCCAAATGGGTGGAACAGCAACGAGTCAAAGCCAACAACAATCAGGCCTACCCGCCCCAAGCCACAACCTTTGTGAGGGAAGGAGACAAGGCTCATAAGACCGGCATGGTGGCCAAGAACCCACCCTCTACCTTGCAACGTGCCTCCGACTGGGAGTTGAGAGTAGACCTGA
Organism: Chrosomus eos; assembly: GCA_036326025.1. NCBI lineage: Eukaryota > Metazoa > Chordata > Actinopteri > Cypriniformes > Leuciscidae > Chrosomus > Chrosomus eos. The sequence goes on from CM070821.1 coordinate 2,128,111, forward strand.
AGAAAAAGCTTGTCTTCCCACAGGACGTGGCAGCGACATCCCTCCGACCAGATATGGTTCTGCTATCCAGGAGCACGAAATCCATCATAGTTGCTGAGCTCACGGTGCCCTGGGAGGAAAGGCTAGTCACGTCACACCAACTAAAAAAAGCCAAGTACCAAGATCTGATCGACGAAGCCATTTTAAAGGGATGGCATGCAACCAGCTACACCATTGAAGTCGGGTGCCGCAGGTTCCCAGCAAAATCGGTGCGCTACTTCCTCCAGAGGATGGGTCTGGAGCATAAACAGCTGAAGAAAGCTACCAGGGACATAGCTGCAGCAGCCGAGTCTAGCTCAAGATGGCTATGGCTGAAGAGAGCCCACAGTTGGAACCCTTCTGCAGGTGAAGGCTAGTCAGTCTTCATGGCCCCACTCAGGTGAGGTGTTCAGGTTAAGGGGCGAAACACCTGAGACCCTGAGATCCCTGCTGATGATGCGGAAGAGTTCCAATAATGTGGATGCTCCAGGGAATACCATCTCTGAAGAAGGTCTGCATCATAGTTCGTAGTTCCTACAGTGGCAGCTTGTGGCAAAGCATCTAGATGTTTACTTCACCCTAATGGGCAATTGAATCTTTAACTCGAGCGATTAGTTCAAAATGCTGAATCATTCATTAATGAATCATGGATGAGTGTTGCTGTGAGATGCGCTATATGGTTCTGTTGTTTGGAACTATTTTCGCTGCTGAAACAGAACAAAAACAGTCATTGTGTCTAAAAATGAAGAGCTCTTTTCCAAAACGCGATAAACACCATTTTTGAAAAAAATGAGTTTGTCATGTCATTTTGCTGTGTACTGAACCTATTCACTGCTCCATCAACGTTTCATGCCAAATCGCAATATTTCCTTGTTTAAAATGTACTGCAAGATGCAGTTATTTTCCAAACCCCGATAAGCGCCAAACCTATTTTTAGCCTAAACGCGATACATCCTCTCGACCAATCAGAAATGGTGAGCGTTCTACGCAATCCAACACGGCGGCGCTCTGAACAGAGGTTTGTTTATGTTCATTCATTCATCAAAATGAGTGATAACACTTTTGATGGCCTTGATGAGCCAGTGGGACCTTTTCCTGGGGGAAGAAAACGCCGACTGGACAAAGAAAATCACCAAAAAGAACAAAAAAAGAAGGCTCGTCACTCGGGTGGCGCGATAATACCAACAGTGGGATGTCAACATAAAGTTGCCGCAAAAGGTTTCTGTCAGGCCGAGAGGCTGTCGCCGGACGATCTGATAAAATTTTTTGACTATTTTTATGAAAAACCAAACAAGGTTGACCAGGACCAGGCCATACTTCATCTCCTGGACATCACGCAAGTGACAAGGAAGCGTCCGAAAGTCCAGGACGTAAACAAACAAGAAGACCGGAACATATCTGTTAAGTACAGTCTTTTGTGCAACAGTCATCCGGAGAAGGTGTCGTTTGTCCGTTTGCAAGGCGACCTTCATAAAAGTTTTTGGTGAGTAACTGTCACTACTTTCGCTTCAGAATATGGCAGTTTAATATTGTTTTGTAGGTTTCTCCCTCGCGATAAAGATATTTTCCTGTAAAGAAGCCTGCTAACGTGACATGAAAAGTACTGAATAGTTCTACTAGCTTACTGATAGATAAACTGGCCTTTATATTGACCATGATAAGGTGCTATGGTAGATTGTGTGTAGTGATGGTAGTGCAAAAGTACAAAATGTGGCCAGTAAACAGTGGATTTTTTATTGTATTTATTTATTTTTATTATGCAGTAAACAGTGGATGCTGTAAAAAGCTGTGCTTCCTGTTACATATGATTGGACATGATGTGCTTGTTGTTACATGGTATGTCATTGCTATGGAGCAGGGCTGAGAGAGAGAAAAGAGAAGAGAGAGAGAGAGAGAGAGAGAGAGAGAGAGAGAGAGAGAGAGAGAGAGAGAGAGAGAGAGAGAGAGAGAGAGAGGGGTATGATATGTTAAGCAAAAGAGGTTCCTAATCCCTGCTAAGGAGAAAACTGAAATAGGGGAGGGAGAAATAGAAAGTTAGTTGTGTGTAATTCTGTTTATTTCATACTGGCTCCAATGTATATGACAATCTAAATAATTTACTTTCAAAGGCATCAGTAAAGGCCGTGTGTCCCGGGTGGCTCAATATTATGCTGAGACTGCTGAGGCTCGCCCAGAGAGAAGAGGTGGTGCACGACACAGTGAGGAGCATGCAAGGAGAAGGCAACTCATTGTTGAGCACATACAGACTTTCACCTGCAGGGCCAGCCATTATGGCCGGAGAGGAGCACCAGGCCGCAAGTATCTCCCCAGTGACCTGAATGTGCACAAGATGCATGAGCTCTTTGAGGCTCAGAGCCATGCTCAAACCAGCTGTTCCCTCTTTTATTCAGTGTTCTCAAAGGAATTCAATCTTGGCTTTGGTCACCCAGCTACAGATGCATGTGCTGATTGTGCCAAGCACAAGATCAGGATTACAGACCCTAACCTTACTGACACAGAGAACAAGATGGAATCGGCATAATTCATCTTGCATCGTCGCAGACGGCGCTTTTTTTATGACATGTTAGGCAGGGTTGCTGAAGATCGAGTGACCCTCTGTTTTGATATGATGCAAAACCTAGTCATTCAAAAAACCGCAATAGGACAGGCCTATTACTCACGCCAGATGTATCTGTACCTGTTTGGTGTGGTTGTGCACCATGGGGAGAACAGCTATCAGGCAAAAGATAATGTCCATCTGTATTAGTGTGGCAGGACAATGAGGGTAGCAAAGACAGCAATATGATTGCTTCTGCGCTGAATGACTGCCTCAAGGTTCAACTTCAGGACAAAGTCAGCAGATCCAGGGGTCTTCGGCTGTTCAGCGACTCTTGTTTTGGGCAGAACAAGAACATGAGCATGGTGTCCATTCTGATGGAACTTCGGCAGCTTTTCCCCAATCTTGGCATAGAGCACACCTTTCCAGTATGGGGCCACAGTTATCTACCTGCAGACAGAGTCTTTGGCAGAATTGAGCAGAAGATCAGGAAAATGGACACAATTCTGCTACCACAGGAATACCACACCATCCTGCAGCAATTCGGCAATATATATCGTGCATCCCTACTTATTGGTCAAGCCAAACTGAGAGGTGGGACTTTTCTTAGACTTTATAGAGCATCTACAGAGGACTCTCTCAACCACAACAGAGTTAAGACAAACGATTAGTTGACATTGTCGAAAGTAAAAGTTTGTCGACAAATATCTTTGTTGTCGAGTAGTCGTATGATCTCACGTGACCTAATGCAAGGGCCTGCAATATCACGACTTGAGCGCTAGTGTAATGCAACCTTTACAAATGCTTTTGCAGTAAAAGAAAACAGCGCGAATTATGACGGAGTGCAAACGAATCCAAACTAGCAATGTGTGGGAAAATTTCACAAAACTTCAAACCAAGAATGCTGTCGTGTGCAATATATGCAAGGCAGAACTTGTTTTTCACGGGAGCACAACATGCATGTTGGAGCACTTAAAGAGGAAACATCCAGGCACAAGAGGAGAGTGTTCTCCAGCTGAAACTAACTAACTAGCGGTAAATCTATATTAGATCTTTATGCAATACTACTAATAATAGTCATTATATTAACAATAATAATATAATTACAGCAATGTGATGATTTATTTTGTATAGAATAAAGCTTGATCGAGCTTAGGAGTCAGGGCTGTATTTATTATTGTAACACTATTAGTTACTATTAGTTAGTTAAATAATATACATTTATTATTTTATAGTCTTATCACTTGCCTGCATTTTGTTCCATATTCATGAAGACTTACAAAAGGAGATGTTAGGAAGAATATCATGTCAGTTACTTTGGTGAATGAGAATATCTATATCAGCTCAATTGTCATGTAAAAAAAAAGATTGTAATTTTATACTTCTAACAATTGTTTATTATTCTTTGTGCCCTGAAGTAAATGTCCCTTTTTCTGTTTCAGTTCTAAGAAAAGAGATTAATGGAGCAAAAATATGAAAAAAAAACCTGTCAAAAAGTAAAATATACACCTAATGCAGAATGTTTCAGGAACAATCTATAATAACACTACTATAAGGTTCATTAGTTAATGTTGGTTTACTACATTAGTTAACATGAACTAATAATGAACCGTACTTCTACAGCATTTAATCTTTGTTAATGTTAACTTTAAAGTTTACTATTTCTAAACAAATACACTGACCTAACATGAACAAAAATGAACAGCTGTATTTTCATTTAGGTTAACAAAAATGAATAATGCTACAAATGTACAGCTCATATTAATTAGTTCATGTTACAAATGAAACCGTTACCTTAGTGTGAAGTGCTTCTAAATTTCAAACTAAACACCCATTAAAGATGATGACTAAACAACAGTTTAACCACTAAGAGAGTTAAAAATAAATTAATCTGATATGTTTTTTTTAAAGGTTAAAGATACAATATGTAATTTTGGCGTAGGCTGATGATGCAAAGAGTCCTGCGAGCCTCGCGGATATAAAGGAAAAAGGACATTTAATTCTACAAAAACTACCCGCAAGTGCTGAATTACTCACACAGGTCAGTTTATTAGACAAATTAAATGTGAGGTAACGCAGCGCTGTTTCACTTGCTCTACACACTATCACACTAAACTGCATTTGAGTGTGTTGATAGTTATAATGTTATTCTATGTGTTAGTTTGTTGGCTATATGAGACTAGCAGTCAGCTAGATCAACATTAGACATACTGATCACATTCTAACATTTTATCATGTTGAACTAAATAACATTGATTAGTTTTATGGCATATATAATAGTTGTATGTATATAATAATAAATAGCATGTAGCTATTTTTATGTAGTCTTTAGACAAAAAATGTCATTATAATTTTTCGCTTTAGGCCAATTCAATTAAGCTTATGAGACATTTGAATCAAGGTAACAGGCTGTATTCTACATATCCCTGTTCCTTAGTGGTTTTCCAATTATTTTAGAGTGCCGTAACCCTCTTCCACTTAGACTGCAGTCACACCTGTTCCATTAAGGGACAATATCTGCCCCCTTTAATCGATTTTTAGAAAAATAAAATAAATAATGCTTTAAAGCAGCACCGGGTAACTTTTCAACCTTTATAATATATTTCCATGTCTCTTGTGATGGTGCATCGACTTACAATAGGTTGAATGACACGTCTGCCATAGCCTGACGGGGTCTGTAGCGTTTTTAATCGTACTTTTAAACTTCGGGTTTCGGGTAGTAACCGGCGAACAAAGAGAACTACAAAATTTGACTGCTTTACGGCATATACGTCACTTCCACCACCACCACCACTTCCTTAACATCGGACGTGCGAGCCAAATGTTATAGTCATGGCAGAAGCAGCACAGAAAAACAAGAAAGCAAAGGTTTTATCGGATCAAAGCAAAAGAGAAAGTGATCGCGTTAAAGGCAGAACAAGGATCAACACTGTGCCAGCGTTTTCTCGCTGGCGTGAGCTAAAGGAGGAGGAGGGGTGCCCGACCGATGCGGACTTGGCTGTCATGCTTACTAGTAAGTATATTGCTTGCATACTAGCTAGGGTGACCTGACCAGACGTCCCGTTTTTCCCGGGACAGTCCCGTATTTCAACTCTAATTTTAGTGTCCCGACTTATTAAATTGAATACGCGCAGGACAGAGAGGGAGAGAGAGAGCGAGAGACCTTGCATGTGTGTGCTAGAGTAGCCTACGCATTAATACACACGCGCGCGCATTATTGATATAATAATATAGCTTGATATTATAATATTGACGATATATGGTCATTATCTACCACTCAAACATTGCATTGAAGTATAGATTCAGTAAAACGGTAACCAATAGGCTAGACTAGCCTACTATAATGACGCTGGCTTGTAAACGTGAGCATCGCGATCATTTGTCGTTAGAAAAAAAAAAAACATGAAATTATATTCATATGACATGCTGAAATATATGCCACTGTACCTGGGATGAAGACATTTCACACGCGACGCAAGCTAGCAGAACACCTGCATGTGACCTCCTCCTACAGTGTTCACGGCTATCATGGGTGTCAACAAATGCATGTGCTACATTCATGACGGTTTACGACAGTAAGTAGAGGACAATACTGTTTCCCAACTGTAGGGGGGACCCTGAGAGCAAAAGTTAAATTTTACCTGTTGTTACTTTAAATAAAACAATATTCAATAAATATGCAATGATAGTAAAAACGCATTTCATTTAATATTAATTTAAATATTGAATTAAAATCGTCAGTGTAAGTAACTGTCTTCGATGAGTCATCGAGTCATTCATTCATTCAGTAACATCATCATCATCATCATCATTCTTTATTCAGGACTTACATATAAAATGGTCCATAGCACTATACAAGATAAAGTACAAAAATAGAAAAAAGATAAAAAATTGTAAAAAATGACTACACAGTCAAAATTTCACAATACACAAGAGGAAGTGTTCAGTTATTGGTATAAAGACTAAAGCGCCAGTGATTCCACAAACCCGAAGTGAACCTAACTGCACTCAATGCAGGGTTCATTAGTGTTGCGATGATACTGGTATGTGACTCTGCTAGTCTACACATACATCTGTACATGAGATTCCTGAGTACAGCAGGACACGTGAATACATTAACACTTACACACATTTGGCTCGCACTGCCCCCTCGTGGCAGTTTAAGCAGCAGCCTCAAACCATCATTATATGCCACCTTGAGTTTCTGCATACTGCTTTTTTTATAGCGCCGCCACAAGTGGGCAGTGTACATCGGAGTACAAAAAGCTTTAAAAAGTGTAGTCTTCACAGAGAGTGAACACATACTAAATTTGCGATTCAGCATATTAGCTTGTGCATACAACATACAATACTGTCTATGAATGTCCCTATCATCAGACAGGTCATCAGTTATATAGTGTCCTAAGTACTTGACCTCATCACACACTTTAAGTACAGTACCAGACAGATAAAAAGCAGGAAATGAGAGATTACTGTCCTCCCTGCTTCTAGCAATCATTATATTACTCTTCTTAGAGTTGAACGTAATATCAAATTCCAAGCCGTATTGGGAACAGACCCTTAGTAGCTGTTGAAGACCAGCACTATATGGACATAGAATAACCAAGTCATCCGCGTACATTAGGTGGTTGATGATGGTGTCCCCAACCCTACAGCCTGTTCCACAGCTGTTCAACAGCTTTGATAGGTCATCCATATAAATATTAAACAGAAAAGGAGACAAAATGCTTCCCTGCCTAACTCCATTACTTATATTAAATGAGGCAGACATAGAGTTACCCCACTTCACATACATTGACTGATGAGCATACCAAAAGGCCAAGATTCTCACTAGATATTTGGGAGCCCCTCTGTTGTACAACTTGCAGAATAGCTTCTCATGATTTACCCTATCAAAGGCTTTAGAGACATCAATAAAACACAGAAAAATTGTGGAATTATGCCTGTTATACAAATCTAAAACCTCCTTCAGGGCAAAAATACACATGTCAGTGCCATGTTTAGATTTAAAACCAAACTGATTGTCAGAGGTCAAGACAAAATGTTCCAGCCTGTTCAGTATAATCCTCTCCAAGACTTTGGATAAAATACTGACTAGAGCTATAGGCCTGTAATTATCCACGCTATTAATCTTACCCGCTTTATCTTTAATGATAGGCACTAATATAACAGATAAAATAGAATCAGGTAAAATACCATGGACTAACAGCCCAGTAAAACACATAGCAATTAGGGGACAAAGTTTTCTACTTGCAAATTTCAAATGCTCCGCAGATATCTCATCCATACCGCATGCCTTATTATCCTTTAGCATCGAAATTGCATCATATATTTCTTGAGGAAAGACTGTTGTATCTTCATTACTATCAATGTCACTCATTGTAAACGTCTTACTTTTAACACAGTTAAAAAGCTCATTGTAATGTTTCTGCCACAGCTGAGTAATTTCTTCAGAGCCATTAACCCCATCAATATTAGATGGTAATGATGTTTTACAATTATTCATTCTCTTGATTTCTTTCCAGAACTCAATAGGACTCTTATATTGCAGCTTCCTCGCCAGAGAGTCAGACCTCATTGTATTTTCCTTCCTCTTAATGAAACGTAGAGCATATTTAAACTTTGCATTTGCCTGTTTCTTGTATTCGAATAAACGGACCCCATCTATGTCTACCTGCCTCATCCCATGCCTTAAAGGCTCTTCTTGCCTCAGCATGTATCTCCTCCACATAACCATTCCAACCTGGCTTGACGTTGTACGATCTGTGTGACTTATACAGGTGCCTACTCGAAACGAGGAGGGACTTCACAATATTCTCATACAGGGCACACAGCTCAATACCATGTTGAGGGTTCTTACAGTTAATGTCAGAACATACCATAGAAACTTTAGGCAATCCAATATTATTCAACAGGATATCAGACTGGATATAATATTCTTTAAGGTCCTTCTCATTCAGATTTGACCAATCTATTTTCCCCACGCATTCGTTATCTACAGGCACAAAAGCAGGTAGACTGCCCAGACTTACAGATATAGAGAAAGGCACATAATCAGTCGTGGCAAATTCATAATTAATTTTTATGGCCTCTATAGAATCATGCGCATCAGCCGTGCAAATGCAGTGATCTAGCCATGAAGTTGTGTGCCATGCCTCACTGATGTAGGTATAGCTACTATCAGGCAAGAGCACTTTGCTAGAAAGAGTAAGACCATTATCATAACAGAACTGCATTAAATGCTTGGCAAATAAAGCGCTGTCATCAGAGACATCTGCATTCATGTCACCCACAATAAAAAAGCATGTGGAGGCACTATCTTGAATAAAAGACATAACACAAGCCAGCCTATTAAGATATTCCTCCTCATTTTGAGAACACTCATAGGGTGTATAAATGTTTAAGATAATGAAGTTTTTATCACCACAATTAAACTCAATTCCTATGGCCCAATCAACGTCCAGTCTAACCACCTTAATCAGCTGATCATATTTTTTATGCCATAACAGGGCAACACCACCAGGTATTCTACCATGAACAATCCTGGTACTCAGGTCAGTAGTAGATTCACCCGCCCCATAAAAGTCTTTATGCAGGGAATTTAGCCCCTCCAACTCCTGTTTTGGTAAAAAAGTTTCTTGAACACATAGTACATCACATGCCTCCAAGAGTTTATCCACTACTAGGCGGCGCGATTTGTCTGCTTCACTGTGCCCAACGCGCAGTCCTCGTGCGTTATACGACACGATATTAATATTCATCACTGCTTACTAATCCCGGGCCGCAGCCTGACTGCTGCTCCCCTGTGGGGCTACCGGCATAAGGACAGACACAGAGCGCTGCTGCTGTGGGCCAGCCTCTTATCTTGTTCTATGGGCCGCACTATCACTGTTAACTTTTGGTCTGCGCGCCTCAAAATAGCGACGTACATAGATCCCCGCCGGCCAAAGTTGTGGCTCGTAAATTTCACCAACTTCATTACATTCAGCAGTGACATGAAACGAACTGAATCTATTGCGGGTAGACTCAATTTTCCGACACATCACAGAATTACCCAGTTTATCAATCAGATAATCACGCAGAGTGACCGCATCAAGATCCGGGGAAAATCTAGTTGCGAAGACACTTACCAGCTTAGTTTTAATTACTGGAATGTTACTCACTTCTGTGCCGGTACCAACTATTCCCATTTTGCTCTCTCGCTTTGAACGGGTCTGCAAGCGGCCAGGTTTCAGTTGCACGGCCAATTTTGGGGGCTTCTGAGGCTTACGCCTCCCTTCTTTCACGACAATATTCCATGCTGTAGACGGAGGTTGGGTACTCGTAGCCTCTCCCAGTGCCTGTCCGGCAAGACCCGCTGACCCCAGCGTTTCTCTCTCCTGAGATCCTGACGCAGCAATAGCCCGGCCAGGGGATCCGCGGATTTCTTCAATATCCCTCATCCGGCGATCTAGAGCCGCAGTCGCCACCCCAAGGTTTTCACTCACATTCGCCTGCGTTTCCAGAACTCCCCTCAGAGTAGAAACTTCCCGACTCAATCGTTCCATCCTGCCGAGTAACGCTGAGGCATCCATATTGCCGAACCCAACAGGTGGAAGTTCATCCAGGAAGTGTGAGACAAACCTAGGAATGTCTTCACCGCGCTCATTGAGCAATTTCAAACAGTCCTTGATATTATTAACGTCCTTCTGAGCGCCTTTGTGCTTGACATTGCGTTGCGTTGTCGGGCACAGTTCAAACAGAAGTTTCTTGGAACGCTCAATCCAGTCAGAGGAGAAGTTGTTTGAGGCTAACAAAGCAATTTCATCCTGTGATAGTGTCTTGATTTTAATAGAAATGAAGTGTAAAAACTCATCTTCCATTATCACTTTCCCATTAGAGGTTTCATAAACCTCGGGTTTAGTACGGGAACATTCAGCCGCAACACGCAACACCGCCGCAGCCGCCATATTGATTCCAAAGCAAGTTTCTGTATTTATGAACGGGTCATTGAATCTCACGATTCGTTCAAAGCCACAGATTCGTTCTCGAATCACCGCTGTGTGCTGCAGTTATGCCGTGGCTTTCGTTGCAAAATAGCAATAATATTTAAGCTAAAAGAAACCAGTGTTTTCCACCACGCTATAGGGGCGCATATCCTTGCAAATAAATCTCGCAATAGATGCAGTTATTGCTTTAGCACGATGGGTGTTTTCGGGAAGACTCTGAAGTTAACCAAATAGGTTAGGAGTAGGACTTTTCTAGCCTGACTACGTCAGACATCGTACTTCCGCTCAATTTCATTTCGCTTCTATACTTAGTCTGAGACTTCGACATGTCTCTCAGTTTTCCTCCGGCCTGAAAACAGCCGGCCAATCAACGAACAGAGGGCGGGCTGAGAGCCGTGACGTAGACGCTAAGCGCCGAGTTTGAGATTGGGGAAATCGAAAACGACCGCGGATATGGAGACAAAGGATGCAATTCGCTCTGTTGTGGAGAATATTCCCGGCATTTCCAAACTGAAGGACGAACAAGAAAGAGTGTTTGGTAAACATTTTGAATGGAGGTGATGTGGTGGCCCAACTCCCGACAGGTTTTGGTAAAAGTATAATTTATCAAATATCGCCGATCGTCAGCGAGAAACTGGGGAGGCCAAAGGCCGGCAAAGCGATAGTTGTGATTGTGTCCCCCTTGGTTGCACTCATGGAGGATCAGATGAAGGAGCAAAACTCGGTCTGTGTGCTGCACAGCTTGGCGTGCACAATGATCGTGAAATCATGGAGGGGATTTTATCTTTTATCTGTCGAGCTCGAACTGGCACCCTTTTGACAGGTCAGTGTCTCCTTTTTTTCCCAGTTCTTAAATATTGCCATGTCATGCTGTAATCTTGCAATTAAGTTGCAGCATTTCCGACAGCCTCGAAATGAACAAAGAGCTGTGTTTGACAGAACTAATCCTAACTTTGAAAGTTGGCTGCAAATATTTTCCTGTTTCTCTTTACTGTTAAATATTAGTTTAGAGGTCCCGATTGTGCCGTGGATGCGTAGATTTACATCACATAATCTACAAAAGTCGTTGACAGCCATGTTCACTCCGGTATTTCGCACGATGGTTTCGTTTTCGCATTATAATGTGTTTACAGTGGCAGTTCGATTCTGCTGAGCTGGCGCATAACACACGTCATAACCAAACGTTATACTTCAGACGAGGCGCCCCCCCGCGATAAAGAAAACACTTTTCAATGATGGCATGCCAGACTCTGTCTATGAAGCAAAGCGAAGTAGCAGAGTTTGGTATTACCAGGCTAGGACTTTTCACGTCTGACCCTGAAATACTAGCTGCTTTAGGTGCAGGTATTTCTATTTTAATGGCATGGCGTCTACGGAGATGTTTGCCAAGGTTCGTTGTATTTCCAAAGTATTTTAACTCCGATTTACAATGTCTGCAAATTACAACGGACTTGTCAATCTTTCCATTTACCTTGTGAAAACCGAAGTAATCCCAAACCTTTGATTTCATGTTGGCTGGTGCCTTGCAAATTTATCCTTCATTGCCCTCCATAGTGTACTGCTGCTGCGTTTATTCAAATGACAGCAAACAGGGGCGAATTGACGATTAGTGACGTAATCAACTGCGCCACTGCAGTGAGGACGCACTTTACTTCGCAGACGCAACAAATTTAAGATTTATTATTTTTTAACATTATCAATATTATCCATGTTATATAATCGCGATTAATTCGATTTTTTTATTTAAAAACGATTATTGACCAAAACAAACGATTCACGATTCAAAAATCCATGTTTTTCAAGATCGATGCATATGCATCGTCAGGATTTTTAATCGATGCATCGAGAATATGAATGAATCGTTACACCCCTACTAAACATCCAACCATGAACCTCGTAGAAGTCCTCAATGTGGCAAAATCCCAACCAGGACCACAAGGACCTAAGGGTGAGCACCCGTCCCGCTTTGTGTTGAACCGCACAGCATTTTCACCCCTTGTCCCGCACGTCGCATATTGAGAAAATGTCCCACATTTTAATCAGTCTGTTGGTTTTTAATTATATAAAAAAACGTGCATGCGTTCTTTTGCCTTTTTAAGAAAGCATTTTATTTATTATTTTTGCCTAGTTTTTCGTAGCGTAGTTGCGTAGTTTTCACCTATATTTAACAGCGCTTCATCAGAAGTACAAATACAACAGACGTCTTTAAAATCCTATCCAATGTTTGAAAAGAAAGGAGTAAATCTGTTGTGAACTTTTTTCTTCTAAAGTTTAGGAACTCAGAAGTGAGACTCGGGGTTGTATCTGTTAAGCAGGATTCTTTTATTTGCTGCAGTCTGCTTCGTCCAAAATCATACCCAAGTCTGGCTGAGCCAGTATATTTTTAGTTCATATAACTTTTAGAGTGGGAGGAGTTACACAGATGTGGAGACACTGAGTAATAAAACAGCAGGTGTTAAAACTTGCTCAGCATGAGTCTTCACCCGGTGAGACACGAGAACAGGAAAGGCATGGCCTTCTCGTATTGAGACAGTTCAAAAGGTTTAACTCAGAGGCTTGAGATGCTAGTCTAATCAGCATGATTAGATCAACAAAGGCCCAGCTGAACTCTGAGAAGTGACAAGAGGTTAATGTCCGACACCTTGATTGTTTCAAAACTGGAAAAAACAGTGTGCAACTTTCTCAGTTAAAATATTATCTATATTGGAAGTTAATTAAATCTTTTAATAAATTTGTAATCCTTCACATGGTCACTAGTGGGTTATGACGCTGTCAATCAAAATGTGGAGCGGTGATTCGTTCCATGGGTTCCTGTCAGAAAACAAATCATAATTTTCATTTTTGGGTGAACTAACCCTTTAACAACCAACTATCCTTTATTTAAAACTGGAATACTTGCTGCTCTTATTCCCTAGTGAAAAAAAAGTATGCTAAGTATACTTGCAGCCAGACCAATTGTCAGTATACTTCAAGTGTGTTAATAATTAGTTAACTTGAAGTGTGCTATTTTGGATAATTTTTTTTGTACTAAGTGTATTTAGTTATGATTAAATTATACTAAAGTATAACTTTAAGTGTATTTAGTGTACTTTTTGATGCTAAATTGAGACAATTTCAAGTATATTAGTACACTTAAGTACATGCGTATTTAGCATCAAAAAGTACACTAAATACACTTAAAGTTATACTTAAGTGATAATTCGGTATAGGCTATTCAATTTTAAATTTAACAGAATTTATTAACTTGTTCCCTGCTGTGGTTGTTTTAATTCACATCCTTTCTAAAAAAAAAATATTAACGTTTTTGGTTTAATATATTCTTAATTAGGGTCATTCTACAGAATTGGTGCAAAGTCAGAGTTGGAAACATCTTGAATTGTTTTTGTTTTTTCCCCACACATTTTGCATGTATGCATGTATAATATCCAAGGTACGCTTTTCTAGTAGTTGTGCAGTTAATTCTCATATTGTATTTTCAGAAAATGCTGGAATATTTTCATTCTCCCCACATTTGTCACTACCGAAACACAAATTTAAATAATTTATTAAGAAGGCTTATAATGACCTATTAAGATTTTGTTCCACCTTATCTATAAATCTATATATCTATCTATATAAGATCTACCTTATAAATATATATTTTTTCTATTTTTAAAAAATATTTTTACAGGTTAAACCAATAAAGATCATAATTTTAAGAATATTTTAAGTGTAATTTATGAGATTTGTTGTATTTTGAACCCAATCTTTCTTTGTAGAAGGCATACAGTTTATCGTACTGATTTCAAAGTCAAGGATTCATTAGTTTGAATATGCATTGAACCAAACACTATCATAACATCTTAGTTGATAATTCAATGTACTTTATACCACTTTGTTTTATTTTCACATTTTCAACATTTTGTTTGAGTCATTCAAATACATCTCCAGAACCACAGAACTGTGTGTCTCCCTGTCAGATAATTCACTGATACTCTTCAACTTTCCTTCTTCCCTTTGTTTCTTATTTCTTTCTCTTTCTTTCCTTTCCTCGTACTTCTCTGGGTCTTCCCTTAACCTTTGTTTGTATTCTCTGTGTCTCTCTGTTGTAGTTTTTCTATTTTTTTAGGCATGTTGGTGTTTTATGTCATTCTCCCTGTCAAGTTAATCATATAAATTAGCATTACTGACAACAACCTTACACCTAAGCCTATAATCCTAGCAACCATAAAGGGTCATGAAACCCCCCTCTTTCAGCTCAAGTCTAGCTCACAATCTTTTAGAAAAAATGCAACTAAAATGGGCGTGGATGATGTGAGAAGAAGTGAGGGAGTGGGTGTGGTGCATTAAAACATGTAATCTTGCAGTGCTACTTTATCTGTATCTGATTTTGAATGAGCAGAAATCTGTAAGAAATGTAGCGACCCATAGAGAAAATAACTGACAAGAACGCATTTATTTGAATCTTTTCAAACAAAATTTGCACTGCACAAAGCAGCAATGATATTTAACTTTCAATGCTGATAACCATGTAATAAGCTTGGCATGTCGGTTTCTGATTTGAGTGATCCATCGTTTTCAAGCTGTGTGAATTCTTGCTAAAATGCAGTTATATTATGCACCGTCGGCATGAATTGTACTAATCCACCAATTTATACAGTGAAGAATATGTAGTGTTATTTTACATTTAATTGATGTATTCAGTTTCTTTACCTTAAAAGTGCTTTATGTAAGAATGAAGGCACTGCAGTCCAAATTCAAAATGTCGGAGACCGTTGTTTCTCCTCCTGAGACTCGACGCTCACTCGGGTTGCCGGTTTGAGGACATGCAACAGGATCAGAGCGCAATTGACGACGAAAACCAGGTTAATTCAGACGGTAATTTAATGAGTTGATTTATCCACGTTTTAATATGCTCTCGTTCGTGGAGATTTCTAGGTGGATACAGAGGCTTTTTAGGTTGTGTAGAATCTGCAATTTCTGACCCAGTTTGTTTGCTCGTTTTCAAGGCTGCGATACGCTGTGTTTCCCGCCAACTGGCATCCCGGGTTGTCGAAATACTATTGGCTGAACTGTTAGTGGGCGGAGTCACACAGAAACAAAAAAAAAAAAACGACTGACAATACGGAACGTGTAAAATAATAAGTAAAATAACTGGCTGTAGAAGTGTTTTTCAGAGAAACGAGTAAGTGAAGCATGTTTCCTAAATATCTGCAAACTTATTATCGTATTTTTATGCTTTAGTAGCCTAGAGTAAAAAGTTACATACAGCACCTTTAATACTACTGTTAGACCTTAGTTACCATAGTATAATGGTAATCTTGTTTCTCAAATTGTATAAACTTTATGTACTGTATATAAATCTTAAACACAAAAAAAACGTCTTCATACCAGTGTATTTACAAATATGTTTTTTTCATAATAGTAATTTGTTCATCATGCTGTTTCTTTGCTATAGATTTTTACACTGAAGACACTCAGTTTTTTCATTATTCATTCCAATAAGAAGTACCATATTGTAGCGTCTGGACGGGATCACGAGGACCTATTCAGTTCTAAGCTTCAGAAAGCTTTTAACCTTTTTGGACTTCATGTAAATCACAGGCCTAGCTCTGATGAGTCTGGATCAAATTGCCTCATTGTCACTTATATGTTCATTAAAAAAAATCTGTTAATAGGTGCATGTCACAAACTGTATTATTGTTGTTGTTATAAGAAGTATGTATATCACCCATTAAAGCCCAAGTCTCTCTTCAGCTTAGCTTGCCTACACACACAAGTGTAATCATTTGAATTAACAGGTGTTCATGATACATTTTCAATGGTATACTAAGTGCATACAGTTTCCAGTTCCAAAGATTACTTTAGAAGTTTGTTTGAATTGTAATCTATATAGATTTGAATTCACAGAACAGATATGTTCAAATGGATCAAAGTATGGACTTGAAATTCGGAGCCCACACTCAAATTTGCAATGCAGGGGACGTCATGATGGCCACCATCATTCTGCTGTCGGGAAATAACTACTACAAAGTGTCACATCTGTTTAGTTACGTGAACATGAGCTTTTTAGGCAAGGACACTTTTTATAATATTCAGGATACCTGCTTAGGAGCAATAAAGGACAAGAGATGTGCTGTGCCATTCAACATATGAAGAGTAAGGATGGTGTAGTTGCATTAGGGAAGTCCTATGGCTTTTAAAAAAATGTAAATCAATGCAATTCCTATATTTCATTATATGTGCTGAAGGGTGTGATGTGTTGTATTTTAAACATTTCTTTAAAAAAAACAACATTTCTATATTTCTATATATTTTTTAAGCCTGTTGTTATTACTTTGTTTGATTGTTCTGCCTTTTTCTTGAATATTAAATCAAATTTCATCTATTGTGCCCTAAACAGCAGATGGACGAATGGATAGCCCCGGATGTGCCCAGTATTGCTCTGTAAGGGTGGATTTCCTGCAGGGGTTCAGGCTGCAAGAATGACAAATGACTAAAGAAATTTTATTAGCATGATGGTAGAAAACTGTACATTTCTTGTCTATTACCACCCACTGCTACTTATACCAACGACTGAAATAAGCACAGTTACAATAGCTTAATATGTGGGAAAGTGTTGCTATAGAGAGCGACAATAACGTATTGCTATACACTGTATAAAAAAAAGAATAAAAAAAAAAAGTAAAAAAAACGGTAAAAGTCTGGCAGCAGAATTTCCAGACGGATTCCGTTAAATTACAGCAAATATCCATTTCACAAAAATTACATGCAAAAACAAAATTTACGGTCACAATTAATTAAATTACAGTATATTAGTTGATAATAGCTTACTAAACCATGGAAAAATGGATAAATTATGTCAAATTACATAAAAAAAAACATTTAAAATTTAATCTGTAAATTTAGGGTTTTATAAAGTTATTTTATGATAATGCTGTCTTTCTACAGTAATTTTCTTTTGATGTAGGGGAGAGCCGGGACGATTGAAACGCGGGACGGATGAAACATTGAGATTTCCTTGAAAACCACTCACGTCATGTACGTCAAATTTTGTCAGCACGTACAGCACGCAATTGCCTACCAGACTCCCGAAAACATTTTTTCTTTACGTCATGCCGTTTTAAAGTTAGAGCCGGAAAGCTGTTTTTGAGTGCGGTTAGTGAATTCTTTCGTGCAGTACTTTTTTTTGACTGACAAGTTGTATTTATAGTTTCATGTGCCATTATAATGATAATACTGAAGGTGTATTAGTACTACAACATACCCTTAAGTGTGTAATATCAGAGTCTTTTAGTTTAAGGGCAAAACAGGTTTAACTGTCAGGAGGCGCTGTCGGGACGGTTGAAACAAGTATTCAATCTTCAATAAATTTAATTTATCGTCTTCTGGTTGACAATTTTCTTCATAATAACAGGCTATTCAACCAGCAAACACTCAATATGACTCGAGGAAGAAATTTAAGAAAACGGATTTGTCTTTATTCATCAAAATAGCTTATTAGAAAGATTATGCAAAACGCGCATATATTGCCTATTGTTTATTGGGCGACAGAAAAATGTTTTCAATATGAACCTTTAAATTAAAATAAATGACAAAATATGTTTGTAACAATATGTATATAAGTTACTTGTCAGGTATTGTTCATAAAAACAAGCATTAGATGAATAGTTACCGTTTAAACTGTTATGTTTCATCCGTCCCACCCTTGTGTTGCAATCGTCCCGCTCAGGCGGGACGATTGAAACAAAGCACTACTACCGTTCAAAGTAAATTTTTACTTAAATCATTCTATATTTGTACCGAATAACAAATGATGCTAAGAGAACACATATGTGAGTTGTTGATCACACACACACACCAATATCTATCTGTAACCTTATCTTAGAAAACGACGTTTATCTGAAAAGTGTTTCAACCGTCCCGGCTCTCCCCTATAGCTTTTCTGTGTAAAATAACTATCAAGTTAAATTTTCTGTTTGAAGTTAGTCAAATACAACGTTTGTATATTTAGTTTTAATTTAAATTTTTTACAATTTCAGAACTTTGACCAATCTCTAAGTACTTAATAATAACAAATGTACAGTCAATTTCTGTTAAATTAACTAAATATAGCCGTTCTTATTGAGAATTATCAGAGGTTTAGATGTTGATGTCTTATTGAACATGCTTGGTTTGAGGTCACCATCATGGAGATCAGTGTTTGCTTTTAGTGGGAACAACAGTTATGAAACAATGTTGATACAAATTGTCTTTTACACATTTGTTGAGTTTTATATTTATCAAGAATGCTTTAATTTCTGAAAATGGGTGGTTGAATATGATTTCACTCTTCTACCTTTAGTTAGTGTGTAAAGTTACTGTTTGAGCATAAACAACATCTGCAAAGTTACAACAGCAAAGGGAGATATTTTATTTTAAAGAAATTGCTTCTTAAGGACTACACAACATTCCTCCCGGGTTAGTGACATCTTGGACCCTAAAATTCACATAAACCCACCCCTGGAACATGATTTATTGATTATCAAGACTAATATGCTAATCAATGACTAGAAGATAACTACACATAAGCAGTGTTGGGTAAGTTACTCAAAAAAAGTAATCCACTACAAATTACTAATTACTACTTTAAAATGGAATTACATTACTGATTACTGGCAATTCATTAAAGCGCATGCTCATTAACTGACACAACTGGCCAAACGTGATTAGAAATTCAATTTACTAAATATTTTTTTCTTAACAATACATTTGTAACACAAGTAACTTAATTTTATTGACATCAGTAACTGTAATCAAATTACATACATTTTAAATGTAATGAGTTACATTAATGCATTATCACGAAAAGTAATTAGAATACAGAATACTTTGTAACGCGTTATACCCAACTCTGCACATTAGCAACATAAATTCACCAACTAACCATATTATATTAAATCAGACATGTTGATCTGCTGATCAATGCAGAAATGTTCTCCATAAACACCTGAAATTGCTGATAAAGCACCGACTTAATGAAAGTCAAGGGTCAAGAGCTCAACTAAAGCAAACCCTGATCTCCATGATAGTGACCTCAAACTAAAGATTTTCAATAAGACATCAAAATTCTAAACATCAGCTAATTCTCAGTAAGAACTTCTGTAGACGTCTGACTGAAATAAAGTCAGTCTGGTTAGTAATAAGTGAAGCCGGTAATGCTGTTTGTGGAGTTGTTTATTGCTCCTCTGCTGAGATCTTTACAGATTTAATGTCCTCTTTTGTCTTCAGCTGATTTCATCTCAGTGTTGCCAACTATTTTCAAAGGAAAGTAGATAACGCCTTCCCTAAAAGTCGCTAAATGTCGCTAGATGACGTCATACGTCAATTAGCATATTAATGACGTCATCGCGTCGTACTTGCGTTCTGTCAGCCTAGTGTGTTTTCTCTCTAAATTAATGCTCTATTTAATATAATATAGCCGAATGTCAAATAAAGCTGTTCTCATTTCTTTCTTTCTTTTTTGTCAGACAATAGAATGAGTAGCTATGATATAGTGAATGACAACATTTTGTATAGGCCTATGTGGAACATTATCTGAATTGAGAGTTAGGGAACCGGATGAACTAAGCTCTGTGATAGTGAGTATTACAAGTAATAAGCACAATAAAAGAAATACAATTAAAATGGCCAACCTAAATTCTTTAAATAAAACAAAAGAAAAGCAGTGATAAGTCCGTGGAAAAACACTGCTCATTCGCGTCTGTCAGCGGCCATGCGCTCCTCTCTGCCATTCACTGAACAGGGGAGACACAGAGAGAGAGAGTGACGACAGGGAGAAAGCAAGACCTCGCGCTCGCTGGACAACATTTGGAGGTTACTGAGGTTTGTCCAAAAAGTCGCTAAATTTGTCGCTAGTCGCTTTTTGGAAAAAAAATTAGCTAAAAATAGCGACAAAGGCGCTAAGTTGGCAACACTGTTTCATCTAAGACTGTGGCTGAAATGACTCCATATTTAATATACACAGATTTTGTGGCTCACATAAGGCCCAGTTGTGGTTTATTTCTTTACTCTTGGCTGGTATGTGGCATTGCTATGCAGAGGTGTAAAGTCCAGGTTCAGAAAGTAAAAGTCCTCCTCAGTATTTTGTTCCAATCACCTGGATTTTCTAATTCAGACAGGAGACAGAACTAATTAGTGAAATCAGCTGACTGAGTTTATTACACTGTATCTGTGGTGTTCTTTCAGCGCACCTAAGAAATCGATTGGACGTCTCCAATAGACCCGATTTTTCCCTAAAATGAGAAGCTCTATAGGACTGACTCAACCTCGGGTTCACTGCCAGTCAGTCCACATCCCAAAAAACCCATTTGTTCGGAAGCTCTAGGAATGGAGTTGATCCAGTCCACACACCACAGAACCTCGAGTTTAATCACACATCAAACTCACTACTCCACCACAGACCCAGGTCATCCGCATGGTTTCATCTCTCAAGTTCCCTAATTTCCCAGTGTCAACTCTCAGTTCCACATTGACTCCACAACAGACCCAGGCCATCATTATAGTTTCATCTCTCAAATTCCCCAATGAAGTAATTTATGTTTGTCTCTTACCCAATTCTCAGTGCCATTTGAGTTCAGTTTAGAATCAAAAGGAGGAATACAGTGCAGTCAGTCAGACAGACATACAGTGCATACAGTTATAAAAAGAATTAAATGAGTAATAAGATTATACATAAATAAACTTCTCACCTGGCAAAACATGGGGGTCGGGGGCCGGGGGTGTGGCATTAAAAACGTGTGGTTGAACTAACTGAGTTCTCACACTCTGCAGTAACATGTTTCCAAACCTCAACAGTGTCAGCGAAACTCCAGTGTAATTGAGAAGGAAGCTCTAGCTCTGTTACTACACAGCAAAAACTCCAGTGTTAAATGAACTCTCCTGGGAGTTTATTTGGCTCCAGACTCAAGAGTGTTAAAGTTAATGAGCTAATTAAGTGAATCAGAGCGGTGTTGGTGTTGGCTTGACTGTGTGCAACAGTTTTAAGGTCTCATCTTCAACCCCAGACCTGATGTTGTGTTGAAGAGAGTAGTCAATAGTGTTGTGTATCTCTCCCTCATGTTGTGTTCTACTTATTGTAGTGGAGTTTTCTCTCTTTAGTCTCTTCTGATCACACTTTATGATCTGGCCCACATCTGGCACTTGTGGAATGATGATCCGGAATCATCATTCCGGCCCACATCTAGCACTTCTGGCACTTCAGCCCACATCTGGCACTTCTGACACTTCAGCCCACATCTGGCACTTGTGGAATGATGATCCGGCCCACATCTGGCACTTGTGGGATGATGATCCGGCCCACATCTGGCACTTGTGGAATGATGATCCGGCCCACATCTGGCACTTGTGGAATGATGATCCGGCCCACATCTGGCACTTGTGGAATGATGATCCGGCCCACATCTGGCACTTGTGGAATGGTGATCCGGCCCACATCTGGCACTTTTGGAATGATGATCTGGCCCACATCTGGCACTTGTGGGATGATCGCCCACATCTAGCGCTTGTGGAATGATGATCCGGCCCACATCTGGCGCTTGTGGAATGGTGATCCGGCCCACATCTGGCACTTGTGGGATGATGATCTGGCCCACATCTGGCACTTGTGGAATGATGATCCGGCCCACATCTGGCACTTGTGGAATGGTGATCCGGCCCACATCTGGCACTTTTGGAATGATGATCCGGCCCACATCTGGCACTTGTGGGATGATGATCCGGCCCACATCTGGCGCTTGTGGAATGATGATCCGGCCCACATCTGGCGCTTGTGGAATGGTGATCGGGCCCAAATCTGGCACTTGTGGGATGATGATCGGGCCCACATCTGGCACTTGTGGAATGATGATCTGGCCCACATCTGGAACTTGTGGGATGGTGATCTGGCCCACATCTGGCACTTGTGGAATGATGATCCGGCCCACATCTGGCACTTGTGGGATGATGATCTGGCCCACATCTGGCACTTGTGGAATGATGATCTGGCCCACATCTGGCACTTGTGGGATGGTGATCTGGCCCACATCTGGCACTTGTGGAATGATGATCCGGCCCACATCTGGCACTTGTGGGATGATGATCTGGCCCACATCTGGCACTTGTGGAATGATGATCTGGCCCACATCTGGCACTTGTGGGATGGTGATCTGGCCCACATCTGGCACTTGTGGAATGATGATCCGGCCCACATCTGGCACTTGTGGGATGATGATCTGGCCCACATCTGGCACTTGTGGAATGATGATCCGGCCCACATCTGGCACTTGTGGGATGATGATCTGGCCCACATCTGGTACTTGTGGAATGGTGATCCGGCCCACATCTGGCACTTGTGGAATGGTGATCCGGCCCACATCTGGCACTTGTGGAATGATGATCCGGCCCACATCTGGCACTTGTGGAATGATGATCCGTCCGGAATGATGATCCGGCCCACATCTGGCACTTGTTGAATGATGATCCGTCCGGAATGATGATCCGGCCCACATCTGGCACTTGTGGGATGATGATCCGGCCCACATGCAGTGAGAAAGTAAACTAGAACTGGACCTTATCTGAGGCACAAAGTCTGTATATATTAAATATGGAGTCATCTCAGCCTTAATAAGCCTGTTAACAAGCAGAATCACTGAAGGAAAGAAGAGAACTAAAAAAGAGATGAGCAGAAACACAAGAACTACAACTTACTTCAGACACAGCCTTAGATGAAATCCACTGAAGAGAACAGAAGACAGTAAATCTGTGAAGATCTCAGTAGAGGAGGATAATTTTGTCTGCAGCCGGAATACCAAACAACAATAAGGTAGGCTATTATGCTTTTTATTGTGCAGCGGTATAGAAGCTGATCAGCAGTCTGGGGTTGTGTCTCATACAAGTATAGCAATTGTAGACATTTGAAAAGAACTGTATTACAAAATAGAAAGCGATTCTCTCTAAAGGCCCACTGCATCATAGAGAGAGGATGAGAGTGAGAGAGAGAAATCTTCTCAGGACAGAACAGTTCAAACAGTTTCAACATGAGACCTCAAAAGCTTTTAGGAAGTTTTAGACAACCTTAAAACAGCATTTCTTTTTAGAGTTAGAAGTAGTTGGTATTGGTTAGCTCATGTCAGAAATGATTTATTGATTTAGCCAAATAGACAATGCAATGCACTGATAAGGTTTTGTTTGAGCTTAATATATTTTTACCCCCAAATTAAAGGGAAGTTCAGTGTTGCATACCAATACAATGCTTTTCCTAATAAAAGTAATTTCAACACAATGCTCCTTTTGTACTTTAGTTATGCTAAGTATTTTTACTTGCTGAATTGTATAAATGTATTGTCTTATATTATTTATTTGACGGTATAAGAACAAATCTAAAAAAAATAGGAGCTAGTTCAAACTAGATTGGCGTAATATATTATTGTCATAGAATAATGTTAATGCTCATTTATAATAAACAACAAAACACTTCTGGCGTGGGTTGTTATTCCAGTAAATACTGTCATAAGGCATGAATTTTGAACTTTGAGTCAATCCTGCTGTTACTGTTATTGAAACATATGGATGAGGACCAATGTATATCACAACTATGAAGAGCACTTTGCAGAAGCGCTTCTCCAACATTGAACAAAACCCGCTTTACAGCATCGTAACGTTACTCGATCCAAGGTAAAAAATAGTTTTTAAATCATTTCACTAGTTCACACTTACATATAATTAGAGGGAGAAAGTTTGATGCGTATTTGGCGTGCTGTCCGGGGGAGGGCTTCGTGCTCGGAATTCGGCCCGAACCCATAATACTCCCCCGGTATGTAAGTGCTTATGACAAAAAGTGAGGCGAAAGGGGTGGTGGAGGGATGCTGCAAAAAACTGCCAATGCAACGGGTGAGACCGCTGGGTATTTATAGCTCTCATCGTTGATTGCTGAGTGCTCTCCACCCGTGTTAATTATCTGCGCGTGCTCCTCCCGAACTTTGTTAATAAAACATCATTTCACTAGTTCACACTTACATATAATTAGAGGGAGAAAGTTTAATGCGTATTTGGCGTGCTGTCCGGGGGGAGGGCTTCGTGCTCGGAATTCGGCCCGAACCCATAATACTCCCCCATAAAAGCCAGATAACTTGGGACAGCACTCGTAAAATTATGCGGAATTTAACCCCCCAAAAAGTGAAAGGCATGAGAAGGTATTTACTTAAGAACGAGCTTGACCGTTCGACCGTGAGGGCTCTCGCAACATCCGACGGGAACTTGGATGCTCGCGGCATCGGACGGATAAGCCCCGCCAGCAGTTGAACTGACAGCTCGATGACGCCAGATTTAAACGAGCTTGATTATGGAACGAGTTTAGCCGTTCGACCGGGAGGGCTCTCGCAGCATCCAACGGGAGCTTGGGTGCTCGCGGCATCAGACGGGCGACGGGCGAATGCAGTGCGAACGCTGAACTCGGTCGGGAAGCTAGTCCCGAGGTAAATAGCGTTCGTCAGCTCCAGTTTGTATCCAGCCTCTCACGAAGACTTCAGATGCCCCAACACCTGTGGAGAGACGACTAAACGCCGGTGGAGAGACGACTAAACGCCTGTGGAGAGACGACTCGACGCCTGTGAAGAGACGACTAAACACCGGCGATATGTTATGCCTAAATTTATACATGATTAACTAACTGTATTTTTCTTTGTACATTTCTGAATTGCACTTTCTGTAAAGCTGCTTTGAGACAATGTGTATTGTGAAAAGCGCTATACAAATAAACTTGAAAAAAACTTGAATTGAAGCTCGACCAGCGCTTTGAAGGGGGCTGGGACACGGAAATAGACCCCTCGCCACCCGACGAACGGGGAGCCCGCACAGCGACTCGAGCGCGGCCGTCCAACGACGATTAAGACAGGCAGGCTCTCACTGCGATTCGGACGGGAGGGCTCGATCAGCGCTTTGGGAGGGGGACAGGGCCCGGCCTACGAACGAGGAGCCATCACTGCGTACGAACGGGGGAGCCTGCAATTGTAAAAATACACTGTATATTAGATCTACTTATTGAAACGGGCGAGAATACAGTGAGCCAGAAATAGTTTTGAAGTGGTTTGGAGAGTGACGATGAATGGAGCGTAACAGGTGGTGGGAATTAACGAATTAATTGGTTAATACTTGGTGAGCGTTTCTGATGTGGAAGCGGCTGGATCTGATGTGGGTATAGAGAGCTTCAGATGACCAGCGACCAAGGGTTTGAGTTTGTTGCTGAGAGAGACCTTTTTGTGCGGCTGAGGTTGCTGCTCCGAAGCGAAAAGAATGACTTGGAAATTGGTTTGCTGCAATGCCTAACTGGATGAGAACTGCTTTAAGATGTTTTTGGAACCAGAAACCTGTGGCTGGATAATTGTAATCGACAGCAAATAGTGGGTCGAGTTGGGACTTGACCATGGAACATCTATGCTGCAAGTAGTTTATAAGAGAATGATACTGTTGAATGGGAGTTAGCAAATTGAAAATGTAAACAAATTGACCTTTCTTTACGCAATCCGATTGCTTTAATGAAGAAAGATAATTTTTCGTTATCTACGATCTGTAAGTGTGAAATGGTGGATATTCTAATCGAATTTAGACGTGTTGGAGGAATGGTAACCGAGACGGAGTCATGAAAAACGCTTGAGTATATCAATAGTACGGGGTTGTTTGGTATCCGGGCGAGTAGGAAGAGCTCCTTGAATTCCTTTAATGAGAAGGGAACGTTTGAGAATCGTTTACGGCAGGGGCGGGCTTACCGTAGGCTAATTTATAGGGAAAATTGAAAGCTGCTTAGGTAGCTTTTTAATGGACCGGCTTGGAGACCAACTTAAAGTGAGAAAATTATGTAACGGCTAAAAGAGAAATCGGAAGCAGCAGGTTGTGAGTGAGGTGAAAAGTTTTAAAAGATTTCCATGCGGTGTGATATGTTTGGAAAGTTCTCGGTGCGACTGCTTGGAGGATGGAATCGATAGAGGTATCCAGGGGTTTTAGCGATTGGTTTAATGGAGGATCGGCTGAGAATAATGAGGGACTGGAGTTGGAATTGAATCCGCTTCTGGGGCCAGCATCATGAATTTCTGAAAGAGAAACGAGAGAGAGTCTGCAATTTGATTTTGTCAGCCTGGAACGTGCTTGGCAGTTATATAAACTGCTCGCAAGCGGAATCCAGATGAGGCGTCTGAGGAGTGGCATTAACGCTGGTGAGCGAGAACGACCTTTGATAATGCAGTGAACAGTTGGTTCGTTGACGCAATGGACCAGGATGCTTTTAGTTGACCACTCTTTTTCACATAGGAAAGCTGCAACGACGATGGGATCGACGACGATGGGGGAGCGAGATCAGAGGCCCCTGGACACAATGTCTTGTAGGCCCTCCTTAGGCAGGCCAAATGTATGGTTTGTCCAATTTTAATTTGCCATTAGGCTAACAGTTTTACTGATTTTTAAAAAATAAAATGTTTTTGGAGTAAAGTTCATGAATTATTGTTCTTTCCCATAGGATTCTTTAAAACTATGTTGTGTGGAATTTTGTCCCTCTGGGGGGGGGGGGGGGGGGGGGGGAATTTTGTACGTTTTAAGGTTAAATGCATCAATCTGGTGCACTTTGAGAGCTCAAATTTAAGAGCTTTAACCGGCTTCAGCCCCATGAACTGTGACATTGAACAAAGGAAAAGCATTGACTTGTACCTGGACATTAAAGAGGGATCAAATATCTTTTTAGTTATGATATAGAGTCTCAGTGTGTTTTAGGATGCCAAACGATTATTATAATAATGTAATAATGATTTATATAATTATTCCTAGCTATTACGTAAAATCCATATAGGCTATAAATGTACTGTATAAATGAAAATGAATATTTCAAAAGTATATTTTACTTACACTATTGTATAGGAAAATTACCATACTTTTGTCCTAATTTCTTCACTTGCAAGAAATAGAGCTTTTATTTTGGAGAAAACACCTGATTACCATGCTGATCGCGTGAGCAAAGTGCTGACTTTTCTTTAAATCACGCAGCACAAACAGAATGCCTATATAGGCTACTTTATTACAGTCTTGTGCTGTTTTATAGAGGCACAAAGCCATATCACGGTTTCGGTGTTGGGAAAAGGGAGAAGAGAGAGTTCGGCAAAAGGCGGATTCGAACTCGAGTCGAACGCGTCAAAAGCTGCTTTCAAGCACCTCACGCCCTCGCCCTACGCCACTGTAGATATTCAGTGAATAGTATCTTTTTGCTAAAAAGACAGGCACGTAGTCCAAATGTAGGCTACGCTCTCAACTCGCGTTTAAAGTCTGATAGGCAGCACGCAGCACAGAAGAATGTCCAATTTAGCGTGAGATTTCTTTGGTGAGCGTGAGAGCGTGAGATTGAGGCTGAATGCGTGAGTGTCACGCCAGATGCGTGAGAGTTGGGAACCCTGCATTTTATTAGATTTACTGAAGCCTGTAAAACGCATTTGCAGCTGCACGGCCGTGTGTATATCTAGGCTGCAGAGTCTGGCTCGCTCATAGGCTGCGCTGCGGATACTGACATCCAATAGCGCGGGCGCCTCTACGTCATTACACGTCAGAGCCCGCCGAGGGGGCGCCAAGTCCCCGAATTTGCCATTATAGCAGGTCTTCGTTCATTCATAGTCTGTCTGACATATTAGAAGCGATGCGTGTCATGGATTTTCACTGAATTGATTCTCAAAAATACAAAACGAAGTGCATTCCGTATCAGTTCAATACGGAACAAGACTTATGTGTCAAATACAGAATGATTCCGTATTATACATAACGGTTGGCAAACCTGCTGTTACGTGTCTTCCGTTGAGAAATACGAACGGCGCGTTTAGCGGAAAATAATTTGAGGTACGTACGTGTAAAAGTGGCTACCCCCGTACTGCACAAGCTCCGCTATGATGGAAAGACAATCGTTCGACCCGCGCTGTCTACGGAAAAAAGCAGAACATATGATTTCAGTATTTTTACTGGAGAGAAAACATCACTGCTGCGGCAGTGTAGAAAATTTGCCAGAGAAACTGAGCTCCTGTGGGAGCAGGGGAGACATCACTGCTGTGGCAGTGTAGAAAATTAGCCAGAGAAAACAGAGCTCCTGCGGGAGCAGAGGAGACCGATGTTTGTCTTTTCGTGCGTTATCGAAGACGCGAGGAAGAGGAGGAGAGATTCAGGCATCCGAAGTTTAAGTGGCCAAGCAAAGACAGCAGTTCACGTTCACGTTTAGAACGGTTTGGACTGTCTGGGAAAGTAGACGAGATGAAATAATGTCCTATCGATTATTAAACGAACCCTCAATGTTTCTATGGCTAGGGTCACATTCCCTGCCGATTTGTTCGTTTTGAATCAGAAAAACCAGTGAGCTGTGGTTTAAATCGCTTCAAATTAAAATGAAAATACATTTATGCTATAACTTTAAGTTTCTAAGCGATTTTTTGTAGATAAATTGCATGACAGTGTTAACGATAGATAGGTTATTTGTGATTCTGTGTGCAAGCTGCACGTAATGTGAGACTTACCGTTTACGTGTGAGAGTTTATCACTAGGAAGCCTCACGTAAATGACGGCAAATCATTTGTACAGAACGGGTTTAAAACGAGTGATTCCCGAATCCTGATCAAAAATGAGTATCCAGGGCAGTATAACTGGCTCGTGATTAAATAACTGAAATAACTTCGATGCGAAGTTCAACCAGGGACGGAAAACGAAATTTTTTGAGCTGAGCACTCACGGACTGGACTGGCCGGGTCTGAAACTGCAGCGCGGCTTGGGCTAGGCTGAGGCCTGCAGCGGCCTGACGCTGGTAAAAACACCCGTTCCTTCGCGTGAAGAGGGTGGCATTGCCTTATTGCCCATTTCTCTATGGCAGGATTTGTTTGAATGCGGTCCGGTTTAAAGAAATACCCGGAAGTAGATAGCATAGCATGTTTCGCCGGCGGTGGCAAGGACCCGTTTGTTTGGCCTGATGCCCGCGAGATAGCTCCAGAGGATTGCGACAAAGATTCCTGATTCTGGTGGACGAAAGATTCTTCATCGAACGGGAAGAGCTTAGTTCAGACGTGTTTAGGAAGGTACTGCTTGGTCAAATGCTGTTATGCTGCAAAAAACTGCCAATGCAACGAGGTGAGACCGCTGGGTATTTATAGCTCTCATCGTTGATTGCTGAGTGCTCTCCACCAGTGTTAATTATCTGCGCGTGCTCCTCCCGAACTTTGTTAATAAAACATCATTTAAATGATATTAAATAAGTTTACATTTTTAATTAAGTGTATATATCATTATTATATACTATTTAGTTTCTATATTAAATTATTTCAGCATAATGCTAAAATAATACATGTTGGGGTGATTCAATTTAAATTCTAAAATGCAAGAGATTTTTTTTTCTTACTGCATAAAATGAATGCTTATATTGTAATTGTTTTTTGTTTTGTTTTAGGTGTAAATTCTTAGGTGTCGATTCTTCTCCACCACACCCACAGGGCAGGTCAAAGAAATGCAAAAAAACATCTGTTGGAGAGACAGGAGCTGAGGAGCACAGAGAACCAGCTGTCAAAGGGCCTCACGGTGACCCGCCAGGAGCCCATCTGGGCCGTGTTTTTGAAGAAACTGCACATGCATCTTCATCTTTGAGCAGATCTCCAACAGCAGACCTTGGAGAGACCACTGTGCATCGTTCAGACAAACCCTTCAAATACTGGGCTGGTAATAATCTGCGATGTCCGTCTCTGGCTCAAATGGCACAAAAATATCTTTCAGCCCCTTGCAGTAGCGTGGAAAGTGAAAGATTGTCATTCTGAATGAAAGCAGAAGCTGGCTTGTTGTGTAACATGCAGAGATGCTTCTGTTCCTTAAAAAGAGCCTGCCACTTAGTTTTGAAAAGTAATCCTAACATTTGATGGTCACACACACATTTTTTTTTTTTTGTGATATGAAATTTGAACTTCCTCATCTGTTGGTTTAAATACTGCTGTTGTCGTCTGGCTTGATGCCTTTTCTGATTACTCTCATCATTGCTTCTGAAGAACCTCACAAAAGACTACAGTAATACCGGGCTATTAGAAGGATAGAGTAAAAGATTAACATAACAGGTAACATCACAGGTTTAACGCAGTATGGGGATTTCTCCCTTCCTCTTAAAGGTTTTTGTTGTCTTGTTAGGGTTTATCTTGCCTTGCCTTGTTTTTCAGTATCTGAGCTTCAGATGGTCTGGATCATCTGAGGGATTCGACTGGATCAAGATGCTGCTGATCATTGAAGCTCTTCTTCTCATTTCAGCTGTTCTAGGACAGGTGAGCTTGTGTTTGAGTATGAATATTACAGACATGAATACTGATGACTGATCATTATGATTCCCGTCGCTGCAGGATCACAGAAGTGCTGTTGAAGGACAGATATTTCCACTGGATATGGCAGAGAATTCAGTTGATGACCAATTTTACCGGTGTTTAAAGAAGATGGAGCATCGAGTGCAGACAGAATTTCTGAAGAAGGAAATTACTTACTCTGATTTTAAAAAAGCTTGGACAGATGCTGAAAAGAATCACAAACCACCAGGAGATCATTTGTCAAAGAACAATTCAGTTGCCATTTATGCGTACACTAACACAGATTGTATTCTATATCAGAAATTCAATAATGATGTCCGTGATGGTAAACAAAAATATAAAGAAGGGACATATTTATGGTATTCACTTCACTTTTGGTTAACAGAAGCGATACAGATTCTGAAGAAAACACAAACTAAATGCTACAATACTTACCGTGGTACTAACGTTGAGTTTGATAAGAATGTTAAGGGCAAAGAAGTTCGTTTTGGCCAGCTTGCTTCATCCTCTATTGATCGTACAGTAGCACAAGGGTTTGGAAAAAAATCTTGTTTTGAAATTTACACTTGTTCAGGTGCTGGTCTGACAAAATATTCAAAGTTTCCTAATGAACAAGAGGTGCTGATTCCTCCATACGAGACATTTACAGTCACTGATGTGAAGCAAAGAGCAAAGCATAGAGATCTCTGGTGTGACACGGTGTATATTTTGAAAAGCTATAAAACAAGGAGCTTTCTGAACTGTGCAGCAAGCAGTGGAAACCAAGTTGCTTTTTTAAATGTTTTAATAATTTTTATAATTTTTTGCAATGTGGTCAGCTACTAATCGGATAAATACTGCATGTTTCTTGTTGTTATTAAACATCAAATGCATTGTCATGCTTCATTGAATCAAATATTCATGCGCTGGTCAGCAGTGGGAAAAGCCAAAGCAGCTGATTTAAAGGTGCTCTATGTAACTTTTAGCGGCCTCTAGCGGTGATGTTTCAGATTGCAACCAATTTTTACAAGAGCGCTCGTGCTCGAACTCATAGACAATACCGTCTATTATACAAATATCTCGGCGAATACTAGACGGATTAAGCGAGCACCGAGCTCGTTGGGACCATCTAGTCAAGCTGAAAAGAACCATATAAGTTCCATAGTTTTTGGTGGTGTTTTTCGCGGAGATATTAGCAGAAAACCATCGGGCGCGCTGCAAAATTGCGGATGCCGGTGACGTCACAATCTCAGAAGAAAATCGCTCATATCTCTGGAACGCAAAGATCCAGAGAGCTCAAATTCGGGGGAGGAGGTCCCAGGGGAACCCTTGCCCGAACGCTAGAGTGGCGGGCCTCGGGGATGCCCCCTATCGGATCGCCGTTCGCTGGAACCCCCGATTTCGAACGGCTATAACTCGGGGGTGGGCTCGTTCGAAAGGCCCCGTCCAGCACTACGAACGATTAGAGTCTTGGGAATATTGATCAAAGATTGACCGAGATATAAGCCGAAAAACATGCGCCTTTAACTGGACGTAACTCCCTGGCCGTCTACAATAGACTGTATATAAGGAGTGAGGCTCGGGAGCGCACATGCACGTCACATCCGTTGGATTTCGCGGTAAATCCGACCCGGAGACTTCACATATAAATAGGAATACTGGCCTACAGAGGTAATAGCAAAACTCGACAAGTGGATCATTGTAATGTGTGATTACAACCCCTTCACACACAGGCAATAAAAAAGGATTCATTTTAGTATAAAAGTTACATATAGCACCTTTAATATAGAAGAATCAATCAAAATCCTAGTCAAAGTGTGTTGCGATACCAGTTTTGTATTGTATATAATTTAATGTAAGTTTTCTATCTAATAGACCTTGAGTTTGGAAATAAAGTTGAACATGAATATGAAATATATTGGAAAACTGAGATTTGAATCTTTGGAAAATATGCAGATAAAACAACTTTCAAACAAATATTATTAAATTAAAACTTGTTCATAATATGTGCAATGAACTTGTGATTTGTAAGGGTTACAGTGATAACCTTCAGAACAAAACTCAAGATCAAGAAAGAATGTGATGTTCAATGATCTGGGATACACAGCAATCAGGTTTACAAGATTGACATCAGGTGTAAATATGATGATGACGGATAGATATTTCCACTGGATATGGCACTGAATTCTGTTTATGACCTTAATCATTCAATCACCATTTATGTCTAAACTAATGTGGTGATGCGATCAATCATTATAGTGATTAGGGGCGGATATGGTACGTTAGGTGGATATAAAAGGAGATGAGACGGACATCTAACTAAGCGTGTCATTCTGGGTCCTGGGAGTGACGTAATTTCTGGCATGCCGTGTTTATGTTCAAGAGGTAAGAGCTACTGGTGGCAGTCTCATAATGAACGTCTTGTATTAGGAAGGGTAATTTGAGTCTCGTTTAACTCACAGTGTGGGGCTGAGGAGTACTGTAGACACGTCAAGCAAATGTTTGTCTTTGGCTGCATTTACACTGCAGGTCTTGATGCCCAAATCCGATTTTCTGACTATATCCGATTTTTTTGACGACCCGCTTACATCATCTTTTAAAAGTGACCCGTATCCGATTTTTGCATTTACACTATACACTGCTGAAACTACCAAATGTAGACGTTCTGACCTGGAAAAGGAAGTAAAACAGCACGAAATACAATGGATGCAGATGCGAATAAAAGTATCCAGTGTTTTGCTTTCGTTTTGTATATTTGTTTTTTAAGCTTTTTATCTTATGGTGGCACTGTAGCCACGAGCGCTTGAAACCGCGCCTCCCCATATCTTGTGAAATGTCTTCAAACACGGATTTATTTCTGTAACAACCCTGCATTTTTGCGTGCACTGTCTCTTCGCCCCAAACACTTAAAAGCCTCCGCATCGCTCACTGTGTGTATCCTTCGCGCAGTTGGTGGTGTCCCCCAGAGTTGACGTCACTTTTTTATGACGTACGACTCGCATTTACTGGGGAATATCCGATTTCTCTGCTTACATGGCACACGCAAATGCACATATCCGATTCATATCCGATTTATTACCACATATGAGTGAGGCCTGGATCCGATCTGAGAAAATCGGAATCCATGCGTTTTTTTCCTGCTTACACGTTCATGGGTCATATCCGATCTGTGCCACATGAGAGGAAACAATCGGATTTGGGTCACTTGAACCATGCAGTGTAAATGGGGCCTTTGTGAGGCCTCAATTTGCACTCAAAAAATATATATGTTGGCTTTAATTAACTTTTTTATGTCAACAGGTTCTGATACGAGCCCAACTAAAACAAACACTGATCGTCGTAATGGTGACTTCAACATTCGTTTTTTTCCTTCAGTGATTCTGCTTGTTAACATCAGGTGTCTTCAATAATGCTCAATCATCACTCAGTTATTCACTTAATTGTCTCATTACTTTAACACTGCTTCATGTTCATTAACACTCGCTCAGAGTTTAATTGGGTCACTTAAAATGACTTAATTCCATGATGTTGAAGTTACATGAACAAATTATGTTTGTTTAACGTAACCCAATTATGTGGAACCTGTTGACATAACAAAGTTAATGAAAGCCAACATATATATATTTTTTTGAGTGTGGGCACTATAAAGTGCCATCCACAGGTATGTTATACTTACTTTAATGCTAGGTTTACATGACAGTAATCCTTTTTTTAAAAATCTGAAGCGTTGTGTTATATTTTAACGGTAACATGTTTGCAGCAGGCTTTGTGGGCGCTGTTAGGCTTCATGCGACCCTTTGCTGGTAATGTGAAGTATGATTACCTGTATGCGGTGGTGATTATCCGAACTGGAGCGCTCATGAGCGGATTGGATTGTGTTCTCCTCTGCAAGCGGCCTCTTCGACTATTCCCCTGCTGTTACCGGAACGGCGCATTTGCTGCCGATCTGTATCTTTTTCTAATTGCTTGACGATCTTATTTCAGCGAACGAGGATCTCCCTGACGACCGTAACGATAGCGTGTTTACAGCCTGTGGTGACACATTTAAATTTAGCTGTTTCCAGTAAATACCTTAAGACTTGAGTACAGTGGCGAGAAGCTATACGTGTTTCGCACTACTATTGTTTAATCGTGATTATTATGATTTTTTTGAATATTAAGTTTGTAAAGTTGTTTCTGTGTGTTCTGAATGTTCTTTCGTAATGTAATCTGGGATTACATTTTATAGGGTCGCGCTGGGCTGACAACAGTCAACGAGTATCAGCCAGTGAGCGGTTGCCATCATTGAGTGACAAACTGATTCCTTTTGAGAGCATGTGATAAGTGTTTATTAATCGACAGATCATTACGTGGAAATTGCATGTGTGTGTTTGCTTGTATCTTATATTGTTTTCTTTTCCATTCAGAATTGGGGTGCCAGTACTAGCCAGAGTCCCAGTGTGTGGTGGTGGTTCGGCTGTCGTCTGCAGTGTTCACAGCGGGTGGTTTGGTGTTGTGTGGTGAGAGCACGAGTAGTTGCTGCGTTTATTGGATAGGCAAGACGATCCCCCCAATTCTGAAATGGTGTGTGTGTGTAACATGTTCTAGGGTTGATGTGTACATTTTAATGTTTGTATACTAAAAGATACTAGTTTCGAATTTTCTTGTATGTGGTTTGGAATAAAATTGTGAAACGCTGTATCATTGTCTGATATCTGTGTGTGAAACTCTGTAGGTCCCCGGCCAAGTTCCGGGGTGTGTAGTCGAGTTTAGTGCCATAATTTGTATAGTATTGACCTTTTGATCACATCGCCACTAACATGGATTTAAAATATACCAGGATTTTAATAATGCAGTTCGTGGTGTTAAACAAAAATACATTCACTTTTTGTGTTTGTTGACAAAAGCAATACAGATTGTGAAGAAAACCAAAATGGTTGCAAGTCAACTTATCGTGGAACAAAGGTTGAATTTGATGAGAACGTTCTGAACACAGAGGTTCGATTCGGCTCATTTACTTCATCCTCTCTTAATCATAGAGAAGCAGAAAAATTTGAAACTAAATCTTGTTTTGAAATCAAAACTTGTGAAGGTGCTGATGTGAAAAAAATATTCAAGGTTTCCTGATGAGGAAGAGGTGCTGATTCCTCCATACACCAAAAAAAGAGATTGAAACTTTGTGGTTTAAAAACATAACTTTCAGTTCAATTTAGAACCTTTGTTGTGGCTGTAGGGACTCTTGTCAGGTGAACTTGCTTCCAAACCATCGTCCTCCCCCAGGACTTAAACATGCAAGACACACACACACACACCACACACACACACACACACACACGAGCCCTTCCCTCCCCCAACACACGAGGGAGGCTCCTGTTACAAGACTTGATAACTCATCGGAATGTCGCAGAGTGTCTCTGAACAAAGAGACGGACATTTCTGTTGTTTAAAGACATAAAAACCATTAAATATATTTTGTTAAATGTATATGTGTTTTCCCCCATGTCACAGTGAAATATCTTTGTGTGGCCGCGGCATAAATAGACATTAGAAATACCTTCTTTATGCATTTTAAATACCTCTGTATTCTTCCTTTGACTTTCATTTGATGTTTTTGACACCTCTAAAATGCTCATGGAACGGTTTATCTGAATATGCACAGAGATATAAAGTAAAGTGTATTTTTAATATGTTTTACCGCCATTGAAGATTCAAACTGTTAAACTATACACCCTCCTTGAACACACCCCGTTACCACGAGGGGCGCGTTCTCTCAAACAAAAGGCCATAAAACCCAACGTCCCGCCTGCGCCTTATTGGCCGAGTCAACGTGAAGAGGCCGGACTTCTTCAAGGTGATAAAGGTTGCTTCCCAGCTCCGCCCACTCTCTTCCGTCCATGTCAGCGTGTCATGATGTAACGTCTCTTCCGTGCTCGTCCAGGTTTTAGAATGTAACGTCTCGTCCCTAGGCGAGCCTTTCGCCTTTCTTTTATGTGTTCTAGTTTAGTTTGTGTTTTTCAGTTTAAGATAAGTCCCCGGGTTTAATTCCGATCGACGAGTGAAAAGAACACCGCGTGACATATCTCTTCAGCAAATCCAACTACAAGGAACATTCAAACAAAACGCGCTCTCTCTGAAGCAGAGACACGCGCACGTAAACCACGTGACGCGCCGGGCTAGGAGATGCACATGCGCTTCTTGGGATCTCCCTTTGGAGATTTTTCGTTCCTGTTAGTCAAAGTTTGTTTTCATAGTCGACTCTGTTCACTTCCACGAAGTGAAACGGACTCAGTCGAGCTATTTTCCGTTGGTAATGTTAACTCAAAGACTTCTAACCTTGTTCTGCGCCACGTGACGCTTACACACAATGGACGCTGCTCACGCACGCGGCCGAGACCGGGCCGTTCAGGAATACAGCGACCCAGAGAGACCAATACATGTGCAAGTATACCTTTTTATAAAGCTTCTGAGAAGCATTAAGATGATGTGTTCCGTGTTGTTTCAGAAGGTGAATGTCTGGGGAATGTACCAATGCTACCAATTCTCTTTCTCCCCCTCCCTCTCTCTTTCTCTCACACCCTCACTCACTCTCATACGTGTCTCCATTGTCCCAACGC
Organism: Chrosomus eos; assembly: GCA_036326025.1. Taxonomy (NCBI): domain Eukaryota; kingdom Metazoa; phylum Chordata; class Actinopteri; order Cypriniformes; family Leuciscidae; genus Chrosomus; species Chrosomus eos. The sequence continues at coordinate 2,165,561 of CM070821.1, forward strand.
TATGTATTTCTCGTTCATCGATATTTATTGTGTTTGTATGTCTGTTAGGTTTGTAAAATACATATTATCCCGTGTAAACGTAGTAAATGAATAAGTATGCCTTTATTAAATTCATTATATTGATGTGATTGATGAACTGCGTTGTTTTGCTCAATTTCAAGTCCCTTAAGTGTCTAACTTAAGCTACAAGCTTTACAAATTAAAGATTCTCTAAAAAGTATGTGTTTATAGGGGGGAAACCCAATTCTTCTGGCCAGAGAATTGCGTTTCCTGAAAGCCTATAAAGTCAGATAATGTTGTGGATCCCCACAATATTATTCTGCAATTGAGCTAATTAATTTTGCCTGTTTGTAAAACGTGATCTACGCAAATTAACCATAACCATTTGGTTGATTGTCGAGATACACAGTTATGCATGCAGGTAAAATGACAGATTCTCCCTTAGAGGGAGTTCCCTTTATCGAAAAAGGGAACTTCGAGATGCGTTGAATGACACGGTGGGAACGCCCCTTGCGTGACTCCACAGGAGTTGTGTGGTAGTCGGCTCTTGTTGGCAGAGTTGTTGGCAGAGTTGTGTTGTTGGGTGCAAGAATCAATGAAAAATGAATATGCTGTATCTGGAATTTTTATTTCTAGAAAATATTCACATTAAAATTGCACCGTAATGTCACTCTTTACATTATGGTCTTCTTGGCGCTGGCTAGGCAGAACTGCGGATCGTACAACACAAGTCGTGTACATGATTTATCACACAGTTATAGGCATCTAAAGATTTATATGCACTCAGTTTCTCTTTATGCTCGGTTTCTCTATCGGATAGGTGTAGAAGTCAGGCCACTCGACTGAGGTAACGTTAATCCTGTCAGATCGTCCATTGAGTGAGCGTTGTAACGGCTACGGGTCAGACAATCTGCTTCCGTCCATTAAAATTAACTTTTGCAAATAACAATCGCGGTCCTGGACAGTGGGTGACCTTGCACATTAAGATAAAATCTGATTTTCTCCAGTCATTGTTAAAAAAAAGTTAACAAAACTTGCATACTAAAGTTAGGGAAGGGGCCAGAGGGATCGTTCTGCCTCCACCTAAGCTCCACCCACAAAAAAAGTCACCATGTTTACCAACTGAAAATGGGTCTGTCCTGACTCCCCCAAGTTTATTTACGCTTTAGTCCTGACTCCCCCAAGGTTATTAAAATAACGATATGTCTTAGCCATAACTAACTTCGTTAGATTTCCTTATCATATGCTACCCTTGTAGTGGAGGCCCTCTATCTCTGTCATACAGTCACACATTTGCCCGTATACGAAAGTCATACATATAGAACATATCAAATTTCTACCACAGTAATACAATGTGAAATGTACTGGCTTCGTACCTAGTAAGCTAAACGCTGCTACTCAATAAAAGTATTTCACAACAGAAAGTCGTCGATAAGGTGATTTACTGAGTGAAATGTGTAAACTGTGAAAAATAAAAAGAATACATAATTAAACTGTTACATGGTGAATGTCGAGTCCAGTTATGTTTAACATGAGATGTTAACATCAATGTACTAATGAGAGATAATTGCTTAAGATCTTTATCTGTACATAGATATCATATTCTGAACAGAACTACGAATTTTACAAAAATATATTAAGAAAGCAATTACTTTTTCATGCAATCCTTCATAAATATACAAAATATCATAATCAAAAACAATCAAACTTTACTTACAGTTTACAGGCAGTGCCAGTGCTAAACATGTGCTATGCACATCAGAACTTAATCCCGGAAACGTCTCGGTTACATATGTAACCCTCGTTCCCTGAGTACAGGGAACGGAGACGTGTCGTCGGGGGAGTTCCCTGACGAATTGGGATCAAGCTAGGGAGACCAATCGACTTCGAGTGAAACTAAACCGAGCCAATGAAAATTGGCATGCAAGATTTGCATTCCGCGACCCGCCCACCAGTGCGGGTATAAAAGCCGGAAGCAAACGCATCCAAAATGCTTTTTCGCTGAGGAGCCGAACAGTGTCCAGTCCTCCGCGAAGGTACAGCAACATGGCGAGGGGACGACACGTCTCCGTTCCCTGTACTCAGGGAACGAGGGTTACATATGTAACCGAGACGTTCCCTTTCGTCCTGGGAACTCCGACGTGTCGTCGGGGGAGTTCCCTGACGAATTGGGATCCCTACAAACACGCCATGGTGCTGACCCCTTCCAGCGCTCAGCTAAGCTACCCTGCAGCAGTTTCTTGAACAAGATGCGGGAGCTAGCTAGGGAAAATCACACTGCTGTTCCGCAAGACCCACTCAGTGATTTGGATAACACTGGGAAAGCGTGCCCAACCCGTAGGAGGGAACGCTACGGAGCCCTGCCCGCCCGAAGGGAGGCACTGGAATACACGTATGTACTAACCCGTGGGGTAGTGAAACATACGGAAGTCCTTGAGGTAGTCCCAGCCCGAGGGGTGGGAGCGTACTCAGCAAGGACGACAGAGGGATCTGTCGAGAGGAAGACACGGAGCTAACCCGGAGGGTAGCTGGAACGTGGAAAAAATGGGTCACCGAAGGGACCACTGTTAAGGCCACCCAGTCTAATAGCAACTCCTACGAGAGGTAATAGACCTGGCACCGGCGATCCGCCTCGCCTGATGCCGAAGGGGTGATGGAGGAACTCACGAGGTTAGCCTATGTTGGGGAACCAACGGAGTAAAAGACGCACGTATCCGGCCCATGGGGCGGGAATGGCGTAGCAAGCCGACATAACCTAATTCCTCGCGCTACCGGCCGTAGCGAGTACACGGGAGGAAGCAGGTTCAACACGAAGGCTATAAAACCTAGCGAACGTGTTAGGTGTCGCCCAGCCCGCAGCTCTACAGATGTCTGTCAGCGAGGCGCCTTGCGCCAAGGCCCAGGAGGAGGCAACACTCCTAGTAGAGTGTGCCGTCAACCTAGGTGGGCAAGGCACGCCCTGGGACTCATAAGCCCGGGCGATAGCATCCACTAGCCAGTGGGACAACCTCTGCTTGGAGACAGCCTTCCCCTTCTGCTGGCCTCCGTAACAAACAAAGAGCTGATCTGAGGTCCTGAAGCTTTGCGTTCTGTCCACGTAACAGCGCAGGGCGCGGACGGGACAGAGAAAAGCTAGGGCTGGGTCTGCCTCCTCCAGGGGCAGCGCTTGCAGGTTCACTACCTGATCCACAAACGGGGTGGTAGGAACCTTGGGCACGTATCCGAGCCAGGGTCTCAACACAGCGTGAGAAAGGCCGGTCCGAACTCTAGGCACGATTCGTCGACCGAAAATGCCTGCAGATCCCCTACCCTCTTAAAAGAAGCCAGAGCCAACAGGAGAGCTGTCTTCATAGACAAGATATTTAACTCGACTGAAGGCAAGGGCTCGAACGGGGGCCTCTGAAGTGCACTAAGCACTAGAGTCAAGTCCCAAGAGGGTAAGTGGTGCAGAGTACGAGGCGGATTCAGCCTCCTGGCACCTTTAAGGAATCTGATGATCAGGTCGTGCTTTCCAAATGACTTACCTTCTACTGCATCGTGATGAGCGGCTATTGCAGCAACATACACTTTGATGGTGGAGGGAGACAGCCTTCGCTCCAACCCATCTTGCAGGAAGGAAAGCACGACTCTGATCGAGCAAGTTCGGGGGTCTTCCCGGTGGGAAGAACACCACTCGACGAACAGGTTCCACTTCAACGCATAGAGGCGCCTCGTAGAGGGGGCTCTGGCGGAAGTGATGGTGTCTACCACACCCTGCGGTAGGCCACCTAGAACCTCCGCGTCCCGTCCAGGGACCACACATGGAGTCTCCAGAGGTCTGGACGCGGGTGCCACAAGGTGCCCCGTCTCTGGGAAAGGAGGTCCTTCCTCAGAGGAATCGGCCAAGGAGGGGCTGTCGCGAGGAGCATGAGTTCCGCGAACCAAGTCCGGTTGGGCCAATACGGCGCAACAAGCAGGACCTGCTCCTCGTCCTCCCTGACTTTGCACAAGATCTGTGCAAGAAGGCTCACTGGGGGAAACGCATATTTGCGAAGACCCAGGGGCCAGCTGTGCGCCAGTGCATCCGTGCCGAGAGAACCCTCGGTCAGGGAGTAAAACAACCGGCAATGAGTCGTGTCCGGAGAGGCAAACAGGTCTACCTGAGCGGCTCCGAAGACTTCCCATATCAGCTGAACCGTCTGGGGGTGGAGTCGCCATTCTCCCGGAAGAGGTGGCTGCCGTGAAAGCTCGTCGGCTGTACGGTTGAGCACACCAGGGATGTGAATGGCTCGAAGCGACCTCAGATGCTTCTGACTCCACAGGAGGAGATGGCGGGCGAGTCGCGACATACGACGGGAGCGTAGACCACCCTGACGGTTGATGTACGCAACGGTCGCAGTGCTGTCCGTACGGACCAGTACGTGCTTGTGTAAAAGCAGCCCCTTGAGGCGCGACAAGGCTAAGCGTACTGCTTGCAACTCTAGGCAGTTGATGTGCCAATGCAGTTGAGGCCCCGTCCACAGACCTGAAACTGCATGCCCGTTGTACGTGGCCCCCCATCCGTTGGCAGAGGCATCTGTGAAAACCACAGCATGCCTGGAGACCTGGACTAAGGGCACACCGGCCCGTAGAAACGCAGGGTCTGACCAAGGACTGAAGGTTTGGCGACAGTGCGGGGTAATGTTGACCCGGAACGTGCCGCTCTGCCACGCCCATCTCGGGACTCGATCGTGAAGCCAGCGCTGAAGCGGTCTCATATGGAGCAGACCGAGCGGCGTTACCGCGGCTGCGGCTGCCATATGCCCCAGGAGCCTCTGAAACTGTTTCAGTGGGACCGCTGACCTGCCTTGAAAGGACTTGAGGCAGTTGAGCACTGACTGGACGCGCTCCTCGGTGAGGCGCGCAGTCTGAGCGACCGAGTCCAACTCCATACCGAGATAAGAGATCCTCTGCACTGGGCAGAGTTTGCTCTTGTCCCAGTTGACCTGAAGACCCAAGCGGCTGAGGTGCTGGAGCACCAGGTCCCTGTGTTCGCACAACAGATCTCGCGAGTGAGCTATTATGAGCCAGTCGTCGAGATAGTTGAGAATGCGAACGCCACGTTCTCTCATGGGAACAATGGCCGCCTCTGCGACTTTCGTGAAGACGCGGGGCGAGAGGGCCAGGCCGAAGGGTAAGACTTTGTACTGGTATGCTCGACCTTCGAACGCGAACCGAAGAAAAGGTCGGTGTCGAAGGAGAATCGAGACATGAAAGTACGCGTCCTTCAGGTCGATCGCTGCAAACCAATCCCGGGGACGGATGCACTCGAAGATGCGTTTCTGCGTGAGCATTTTGAACGGGAGCTTGTGCAGGGCCCGATTCAAAACTCGCAGGTCCAGGATTGGTCGTAACCCCCCGCCTTTCTTGGGTACAATGAAGTAAGGGCTGTAAAACCCCGACCTCATCTCGGCTGGAGGGACCGGCTCGATCGCGTCCTTCGCCAGCAGGACGTCGATCTCTTTCCTCAGGACAGGGGCATCGACACTCCGCACCCGGGTGAAGTGGACGCCTCTGAACCTGGGAGGCCGGCGGGCAAACTGAATTGCATAGCCGAGCTGGATAGTGCGGGTGAGCCAGCGGGACGGCCTCGGAAGCGCTAGCCAGGCTTCGAGGAACCGTGCCAAGGAGCCCACTCGGATCACCGGCGTACCCGCGGAGGGGCAGCGAGGTGGAAGACAGGGACCGGACTCCGGAGGCATTACTGCGGCCGAGAGAGAGGTCTGAGTGTGCGAGGCAACACTTACCTGTTTCCACGGAGGCGAAGGAAGGAGGGGAAACGAGGAACGAGGCTCGGGGGCGTCGAATCCAGGTTTTCCGCGCCTCCTTGCCCAGCGGGAGACGAGAGCGACGAGGCCGAGGCGGCGTAGCTGTCATCTGAGCGCTGGGGAGAGGGGAACGAGAGCGGCGAGGCAACGAGGCGGCGCACACTGTCATTCTGACCCCCTCGGATGGGGGAGACTGAGAAGTCAGTCTCGACCGAGATAGACCCAGAGGAATTGGAAACTGCTCTTTTATTGATAAAGTGGGTACCGCTGAAGGAAGCGGCGGAAGAAAAACAAAACGAAACAAAGGATTCTCCACCCGGCCCTCCTCCGGGGGAAGGAGGGGTGCAGTAGCACCCTCCTGAAGAGCAGCAGTCAGGTCCTCTGGGTCGCCCGTCTCAGGGCCGCTTACCTCTCCTTTTACCAGGGGGTTTCGACGAGCCCCGGGCGGGCTGGGGAGCTCTCTTGCGGCCGGCCGGCTGCTGCCTAGGAGGCTGCTGCTTAGGCGGAGCAGGGGCGGAGGCGGCGGCAGGAGGGCGCCCTCGGCGACGAGCAGCGCGAGGTGGAGCCGGAGGGGACGGGCCAGCAGCAGCCTGTCTCCGGGGCATGTTGTGCTTAATCACCTCGGACTGCTTCTGGGCGGCGGAGAACTGTTGGGCGTAGTCCTCGACCGCGTCGCCGAATAGGCCACCCTGGGATATGGGGGAGTTCAGAAACCTGGACTTGTCTGAATCCGTCATATCGGCCAGGGTGAGCCAGAGATGTCGCTCCTGGACCACGAGTGTGGACATCGCTCGGCCCAGGGAACGCGCGGTGACTTTCGTCGCCCGGAGGGCAAGGTCCGTCGCCGTGCGTAGCTCTTGGAGCAAACCTGGGTCGGTACCACCCTCCTGCATGTCGCAAAGCGCTCTCGCCTGATGGACCTGGAGGAGCGCCATGGCATGCAGGGCAGAAGCAGCTTCTCCACACGCACTATAGGCCTTACCAGTCAGACCGGAGGAGAACCTACAGGCGCGAGAGGGGAGAGTAGGGTCACCCCTCCAGGTGGAAGCGGATTTAGGGCACAGCTGTAAAGCAACCGACCGCTCCACCGGGGGAATGCCCTCATAACCCTTCACTGCCCCGCCATCGAGGGTGGTAAGGGAGGAGGAGGGAGTCGATCTATGTCGGGCCGCCAGAGGGGCCTTCCATGATTTCGTCACCTCCTCATGCACTTCCGGGAAGAAAGGCACCGGGGCGGGGCGCTGAGAACCAGCACGGGCCGCCCCGAGAAACCAATCACCGAGCCGCGAAGGTTCGGGACACGGTGGAGGGTTCCACACGAGCCCTACGCTTGCGGCCGCCCAGGAAAGCATAGCGGCCATTTCCGGGTCCGGCTCGGACAACGCTACCACACCAGAAGGGGGCAACGCAGCCAAGTCGTCATTCCCAGAAGAAGACCGCTCTCCCTCCGATGCAGCGATCGACATCTGATCCTCCGGCGGAGCCCCGAAGGAAACGACCGGGACCATACGAGACGGCCCAGCGCGCTCCTCCAAGGGCTCCAATGGCAGCAGTGTGCAGGAGTGAGGGGTCCGTGGGGGTCTTTCACCCGGCGGATTATTCCTCACTGTAACCCTCAGACCACCAATGGGATTAGCCGAAGTAGCCGTCTTCTGAAATGAACCAGAAGACGAACTAGATCGGGGAATCTCCAAAGGGACTCCCCCTCGTGAGAGGGATCTTAGTCTCGATCTTAACACTGCGACGGTCATATTCCCGCAATGGGAACATGACTCGTTCACGAAAGCTGCCTCAGCGTGCGCGAGGCCCAAGCACGAGAGACAGCGATCGTGACCATCAACCGGAGGCAGAATCTGACCGCATCCAGAAACACACGGATGAAACGTCATCCTTAAAAGGACGCGATCTTCACCCGTGTTGCTCTTTCAGAGAAATACTCTTTAGTTGTGCTGAAGCACACAGGGATCAACGCGGCAACACAGCGGGGAAACTGCAAGCCCGCTGTGTGCACTGAACCGAATACCAGCTGTTAAAACAGCTCTTTGTAAATACAGCCGTGTAGTAACAAACAGGCAGATCGGGAGACGGGAGATCGCGAAGACCGCTGAAGCGCCGTCACACCAGCACAGAGAGATCTCAGGAAACAGCAGACTCGTTGAGCGTTCAGAAAGCACAATCCTAAGCTCATAACACTCAGAGGACACAACTGGTCGGCTCCGAAGCAAAAAGCATTTTGGATGCGTTTGCTTCCGGCTTTTATACCCGCACTGGTGGGCGGGTCGCGGAATGCAAATCTTGCATGCCAATTTTCATTGGCTCGTTTAGTTTCACTCGAAGTCGATTGGTCTCCCTAGCGTGATCCCAATTCGTCAGGAACTCCCCGACGACACGTCGGAGTTCCCAGGACGAAAGGGAACTGAATAATATAATTTAAGATGTAGAATATAAAATGACCAGTAGGGGGAGCAAAAACACTTAAATCAGCAGTCTTTTTTTCTCTTTTTTTATTGAATTGATTACAGTTTTAACTAGTCATTTACCTCTATAGTTCTGTTCTAGATCTAAACGAACACAGATTGAGTAAAGCATTCAGTAAAGCAGCTCTATAAGAGTCATTATCAGCTCAGTTTGAGCATAGCTTTTGCATAGCTTTTCATAAAATAAGAAGATATATTATAGGTTTATATCTAGACAACAGAAACATGTCAGACTAGAGTTTGAGTCAATAACAAAATGACCCAATAATCATGTTGATTTATGATCATCCTCTGGACACGGAGCCGCTGAACTGATCAGATTCAGATTCAGTGAATCAGGAGCATCACATCTGACCTTTATTTGGTCACCAGATTCAAGATCCCTGTGAGAATTAGATTAATTTAAATATTAATATTCATAAAGCTCTGCCTCATCTGTACATTAAAACATCAACAGCCCTTAACTGTGATTCAGTCTCAGTTTGAATCACTCACCTGTTCACTGAGTCATTGTGCTGACGGACAGACGGTGCTGCCTTTGGAAAACACCTGAACACAGAATGACACTTATCATTTATTATTATATTCATCTTAGTATTATCATGTATTTAGAGAGATTTTATAGGTTAGGCCAGATGTTTTCAAAGCGAAAACAAAGGATTGTGCAGTATAATTATAAAGTATGTATTTGATGAGGGCAATTTGTGTCAATAAACAAGCATATTGTGTTCATTACTGACACATTAATAACAATATTTTAGGTTTAGTTTTCATGACTCTTTCTGACAGAATTAAAGCTTCTGGACTCGCCTGAAGATCCTTTTACGCAGCATAAAACAGATGAAGATGATGATGAAGATGACGATGAAGAGAGCAAACAGCCACCAAAGCTGATCTATACAAGTGATCAAATATCAAATCAGCTGATCTATAATGATACATCAATATTAGACAATATTGGGTGTAAAGCTCTTGATGTTTTACCTGAGAGCTGGAGACTCACTTCATTCACAACATCTTTAAAACACACAATGATCCAGATATCAGACAATATGACAGAAAACTAATCAGAAAAAATATCAGACACACATTTATCATCTGAAACTCACCTGGAGTCGCTGCAGTTTCATTCCTCACTGAAAACACATTCACAGTCATCAGAATTACAGAGTTTCATTCAAATCTCTCTGAATTTAAATTCAAATTAGCCCCTGATTTACTCTCCTGGGTGTAAATGACTTTCTTCTTTCAGACGAATACAATCTGAGTTATATTAATAAACACCCTGACACTTCCAATCTTTATAATGGCAGTGAATTGAACCATCAGAATGAAGCTTCCGGCCAAACGACTTAAGACTAAAGCGCAACTAATGCGAGTAATGTGACGTATATGTAGTATGTATATGTATAATGCAGCTGATATTGATGCCACGCCATCACGCACTACACTACTTCTGACGTCATAAATTGCGTAAGTTGTAACGGGTTAAATATGAATATTTTTCTTATACAAACTCATCGCTTTGCTTCAGAAGGCCTTTATTAACCCCCCGGAGCAGTGTGGAGCACTTTTATGATGGACAGAGGCACTTTTATGATGGATAGATGCACTTTTTAATGATGGACAGACGCACTTTTATGATGGACAGATGCACTTTTATGATGGATAGATGCACTTTTTAATGATGGACAGACGCACTTTTATGATGGACAGAGGCACTTTTATGATGGATAGATGCACTTTTATGATGGACAGACGCACTTTTATGATGGACAGACGCACTTTTATGATGGACAGAGGCACTTTTATGATGGACAGACGCACTTTTATGATGGACAGACGCACTTTTATGATGGACAGAGGCACTTTTATGATGGACAGACGCACTTTTATGATGGACAGAGGCACTTTTATGATGGACAGACGCACTTTTACGATGGACTGACGCACTTTTATGATGGACAGAGGCACTTTTATGATGGACAGATGCACTTTTACGATGGACAGATGCACTTTTACGATGGACAGAGGCACTTTTATGATCGACAGATGCACTTTTATGATGGACAGAGGCACTTTTATGATGGACAGACGCACTTTTATGATGGACAGACGCACTTTTATGATGGACAGAGGCACTTTTATGATGGACAGACGCACTTTTACGATGGACAGACGCACTTTTATGATGGACAGACGCACTTTTATGATGGACAGAGGCACTTTTATGATGGACAGATGCACTTTTACGATGGACAGATGCACTTTTACGATGGACAGATGCACTTTTATGATGGACAGAGGCACTTTTATGATGGACAGAGGCACTTTTATGATCGACAGAGGCACTTTTATGATGGACAGACGCACTTTTACGATGGACAGACGCACTTTTATGATGGACAGACGCACTTTTATGATGGACAGAGGCACTTTTATGATGGACAGATGCACTTTTACGATGGACAGACGCACTTTTATGATGGACAGAGGCACTTTTATGATGGACAGACGCACTTTTATGATGGACAGACGCACTTTTATGATGGACAGAGGCACTTTTATGATGGACAGACGCACTTTTACGATGGACAGACGCACTTTTATGATGGACAGACGCACTTTTATGATGGACAGAGGCACTTTTATGATGGACAGATGCACTTTTACGATGGACAGATGCACTTTTACGATGGACAGATGCACTTTTACGATGGACAGATGCACTTTTACGATGGACAGATGCACTATGATGATCGACAGATGCACTTTTATGATGGACAGATGCACTTTTATGATGGACAGACGCACTTTTATGATGGACAGACGCACTTTTATGATGGACAGACGCACTTTTATGATGGATAGACACTTATGATGAATAGATGCACTTTTATGATGGACAGATGCACTTTTATAATGGACAGATGCACTTTTATGATGGACAGATGCACTTTTATAATGGACAGATGCACTTTTATGATGGACAGATGCACTTTTATGATGGACAGATGCACTTTTATGATGGACAGACACACTTTTATGATGGATAGACACTCATGATGAATAGATGCACTTTTATGATGGACAAATGCACTTTTATGATGGACAGATGCACTTTTATGATGGACAGATGCACTTTTATGATGGACAGATGCACTTTTATGATGAACAGATGCACATTTATGATGGACAGATGCACTTTTATGATGAACAGATGCACTTGTATGATGGACAGATGCACTTTTATGATGAACAGATGCACATTTATGATGGACAGATGCACTTTTATGATGAACAGATGCACATTTATGATGGACAGATGCACTTTTATGATGAACAGATGCACTTGTATGACGGACAGATGCACATTTATGATGGACAGATGCACTTGTATGATGGACAGATGCACTTTTATGATGGATAGATGCACTTTTTTATTTGCTTTAAACTGTTGGTTGCAATTCACTGCTAGTATCAGTTTGGAAGAGCCAGGAATTTTTTTAATATAACTCTGATTGTATTTGTCTGAAAGTCATATACACTTTGGATGACTTGAGGGTGAGTAAATAATGGGCTAATTTTCATTTTTGGGTGAATTGTTATTAATGTTAATTAGATAATTAAGTGATTAATTGAGTTGTTAATTTAATTTAATGTTTGATTATTGAACTACAACTGACTTCAGCCACAGCTTTATGCCGAGTTCACGCTGCACGATTTAAGCCCGATTTTCACTCGCCAACAACAAATGCCTGAAATAAGAGGCAAATCCTTGCTCGTTCACGCGAGTGACATTCACAAAGTGTGCATTATCAAGGACATGATCTGAGAGAATCAACAATGTGTTGCTGATGCCCGTGAGATATTTGTCATACTAAATATCTGGAGCTGTCAGTGATTCATAATCCTGCTGTGTGAATGTGTTCTGACTGAAAACTACATCGGCGATGACCGATAGCCAATGAGAGAGCAAGATACAGGGCAGCGGGAAGTTCGGGAGGAGTTATAGACCAGAATGTCACAAGCAAAGGGTCTTTACATTTAGTCATTTAGTGACTAAATGTAAAGTCATGTAAAGACTAAATGTAAATGTGTCTTTCTCTGTCTATATGGACTAGTGATGCGCGGGTCGGCTTTTTTTCCAACCCGCGGGTCCCGCTTTTATGAAATTATTTGGCCCGCCCCAGCCCGCACCGCACCACTGTATCTATTTTACAACCCGCCCCCCCCCGCACCCGTGACCGTTAAATAGACATACTAGGCATTGTAATGTAAATAAAAACAGCCTTTATTTCAGCCTGAAAGTGCTTGGAAACATCGCCCTGTAAACTGGCAACAACAGACGATTATGATGAACCATAAATCAGGTCACATTAATAAGATACTAATAAACATTTTCAACATTTACAAAGCAGCGTTATCAAATAACCTAATAAAATATGAAAATAGATATTCCCAAATATTTAATATAAATACATACAAAAATGAATGACCCGCCCCGACCCGCCCTGCAAATAAAGTGACAATTTCTTTACCCGCCCCAACCCGACCCGAGGGTTACCCGCGGGGTCCGCGGGTTACGAGTCGATCCGCGCATCACTAATATGAACCCAAGAAATAGAGGAACGTTTATTTTTCTCCTTTTTGCTGCAAATCAACCCACAGACAATTTGGATCGCACAATTTAAATACAGTGCTGTGCTAATTTAACTTGAAACACAGAGTTTGATCTGAATCTCTTAATATTGCTGATAGTTGAAACATTTCTCTCACCTCTGAACATGCTCACATGACTATAATGAAGCTGAAATAAAAGAAAGAATCATTAAATCATCATTTATAATGTTCATGAAGGATTAATACTTCTGATGCATCTGTACAAGTAAGAAAATAATCAAGTTCTATGTGTTATGAGAATATAAATCTGAATCATTTTACAGATTTGGCCGAATCGCAGATGATCTCATGATTCAGATTCACACAGCGAGACGTGACGAGACGATCCGATGAGACTGAAATAACAGGATCCATCAGTGTTTCAGGAGTTGATGGATCTGCCATCTTTAGTCCATACTGATTAAATCAAACACAAGACAATCAAACTGTCAGTAACAGAAGACGACAAAACTGAGGTGACGTTCACAAACAGATGTTTATTTGCAGCAATGTGAAAGAAGTGAGCACACAGAATGACCTGAAACTTAGTCTGGTTTTAAATGTGTAACGTCACACATGTATCAATGAATTACACTTTTTTGGCTGTCATGGTGTGTGTATGAATCTGTGTGAAGTGTTAAATTTGTTTATTTTTAGTGTTGACATTGTATATTTTTCAAGGGTTAAAATCATTGGATAATTTGATTGCCATTTTGACAGTTTCTAGCTGAATATTTTAGTCATATTTGCTGTTTATTTCCTGATTTTTATTTTATTCTAAGGAGATAAAAATGGCCCATATCAACCTTGATAGAGATGGCAATCAAATTCTATCATTATTTTGCCAGTTAAAGTTTTGGGCGGGTTTTTCTTGTAGTGTTTTGGTGAATCACCCACACAATCTGGCAACACTTTGTACCGAACGTTTAACGTATATCAGATGTTTTTCCCCAACACTTTGACTTAAGCCAAAGTAGATAATGTTTGAGTGAATACTCGTGAAGACAGATATTTTGAAATAATGTACACTGTTAACCCTTGCTGTAAAAAAAGGCCAAATTCTGACAGTATCATACTATTTTCCAATAAAACAGTAATATACCATAGAAAACTGGGTTATTCTGGGTTATATTTGTCGTTTTCGAGTAAATAGCCTACAGGAATGTGAATTAACAGCGCTCAAAGGTCGACACTCAGAGGCTGTTTTCACAACCACAGCCTATACCCTCATTCACTATTCCCTACATTAGTTCACTAATATAGCCCACTTGAATGAAAAGAAGTGAGTGAATTGAGACACTGATGAACACCTGATAAGCAGAATCACTGAAGGACAGAGAAACAAGATCTGAAAAGGAGAAACACAAAAACTACAACTGACTTCCAGCAACACTGAGTGTGAAACCAGTTGACAAACCAGTTTATGATTATTTCTTTCATATATGTACAAAAGTTCTTGTTGAGAATTAACAGAGATTTAGTTGTTGATGTTTTATTGAATATAATAAAGTTTGTAGTCACATCAGGGGAAGTCTAAACTAGTTAAAGAGCATATTGCAGGTAAAAAAAAAAATCTTAATTAATATATAACCTTGTATGAAAATACCATATGAAAAGGTAATGCAGGATTTAAAATGTTTTAAAACGACATAAGGGCACAAATTTAGTAGATAAAGTGAGCGTTTCTTTGACTGTTCGTAAAAAACGCTTTTTTTTCATCATCGCGTCATTTTACGTCACGAGAGGAAGGGAGCCTCAGCAGCGCAGATAGGTTTGTATTCTGTAAGAGCGGCTACATTTGCTTTTTTATACTCAGAAGGACTATTTGGAATGTAAAGAACAACATATTATACAGTTATTTGTTTTATTTGGAAAATACCACATAAAAAGAATTGGGCTTTTTTCACATTTTATAAACGACTTCACATTATATGTGCATCTTTTGGAACAAACTAAAAACAAAAAAGCAATGAAAACATGTAATGATTTGAAAGCACTGGATTTTATGTAAAACTTTTATTTGTATTTTTTATTTCCTGGCAGCTAATGTTAATGTGATATTGTGAATATGTAAAACCTCTTGTTCTCGTGGCATTGAGTTAAAACAGTCAGTAAGAGCCTTCGTGAATCAGTGTTTTCGGTAGTTTTTGTATTTTAATTTATCATCGTCATGGTAAGTTATTGTGTTTGTGGAGGTTGCAAAAACTCCGGCCTGTCAGGACATCGAGTCCACAGGTTTCCTAACAGGAAAAAGGACGGTGGTATCTTTAGTGCCTCTGTAAAAGGACGGTGGTATCTTTTGTGCCTGTGCGGTTTGTGCAGCTGAAGAGACGGGATTTCTCTTCCGCATCAGCTTCGAGAAACGCGATCGTGTGTAGTGTACACCAGATCGGAGGAACAAAAACATGTATATCAGGAATAATTAAAAATATCTCTGTCTCTCAATGAGAAACCGCTAAGTTATATCACGTAACATTAGTCCGGACGGATATTAATGAGCATGACATACGCGCCTGATCAAAGCTTATAGTTTCTTTTATTGGTAAATTCCTCCTAGATGACCAATAATAGCTTTGCTATTAACTGATATACGATGGTAATAATCTGTACAATATTGTGAGCACAATGTATATCGTTAGCGAACGTGTATAGGCTATATCTATAAACTAGCAGTGGTCTCTCACCACGACACCTGCCGTTCTCAGTGGCGGCGTTTCACAAACCTAGAGTCTGGCATTCCCCTCTGTGCATGTAGAACAACAACATTACCGAACGATATACACCTCAAATTTTACCAAACAGAATGAACGATGCATTATTAACTCTATTACACTATTAATTAAATCTCACAGTGAACAGTAATATTAAAACAGATATGCCTTACCTTTTTGTTGCAGTGCAGTATTTATTGCATATTTAGGGCCCGAGCACCGATGGTGTGAGGACCCTCTTGGAATTGCTCTGTTTATTATTATTATTATTATTATTATTATTCTTCTTCTTCTTCTCCGCAATGAATCGCATTTTTGAGGGCCTAAACATGCACGAAAACTCACGAAAATTTGCACACGCGTCAGAACTGGCGAAAATTTACATCTGATATGCGTTTCAAAATTGGGCGGGCCAAAATGGCTCGATAGCGCCACCTATAAAGGTTCAACGGAGTGCGCCTCGCGTTACGTTTCACGTACGTGTACGAAATTCGGTACATACATGTAATGGCCCAATACCTACAAAAAAGTCTCTTGGAGCGTAGCCCTAAACACAACAGGAAGTCAGCCATTTTGAACTTCCTCTCAGATTTTTGTGCAGTTTTTGCCATTTTCAGGCCTCGTACTTTAACGAACTCCTCCTACAGTTTTAATCTGATCATCTTCAAATTTGGTGAGTGTAATCTTAAGGCCTTTGCGACGTTAAATTGCGAAGATCTTGAGTTTTCGTCGAAGGGCGTGTCCTCGGCGGCCTGACAAATTTTGATGTTTCGCCATGAAACAGGAAGTTGCTGTAACTCAGGCAAACAATGTCCAATCTGCCCCAAACTTCACATGTTTGATAAGAGTTCTGTCCTGAACACATGTGCATGCTGATATTCAGTTACAGTCATAGCGCCACCTGCTGGCAACAGGAAGTGACATGTTTAACACTGTTGTGGACTCCTGATAACATATAAAAAAGTGCCAGCAAGTGTTAAACATGCTAACAACATACTTGAAACATGCTAAAACATGCTAGCAAGCACTTAGCTAAGTGCTAAAGCATGCTATTACTGCAATTCAATAGGAATTTGCTGTAACTCAGGTATGGAATGTCCAATCTGCCCCAAACTTCACACATTTGATAAGAGTTCTGTCCTGAACACATGTCCATGCTCATATTCAGTTACAGTCATAGCGCCACCTGCTGGCAACAGGAAGTGACATGTTTAACACTTTTGTGGACTCCTAATAACATATAAAAAAGTGCCAGCAAGTGCTAAACATGCTATCAACATACTTGAAACATGCTAAAACATGCTAGCAAACACTTAGCTAAGTGCTAAAGCATGCTATTACTGCAATTAAATAGTAATTTGCTGTAACTTCGAACCCCGAAACCCCGAAACTTCACACATTTGATAAGAGTCCTGCCCTGAACACATCTACATGAGAATATTCAGTTATAGTAATAGCGCCACCTACTGGGAACAGGAAGTGACATGTTTAACACTGTGATGCAGTACTAGCAACATATTAAATATGCCATTGAATTATAAACATGTTATAAACATGTTAAAACATGCTAGTAATTCTTAGCTAAGTGCTAAAGCATGCTAATGAAATGAAACAGGAAGTTGTTGTTACTTAAGAAGACAATGTCCAAACTGCCCCAAACTTCACACATTTGATAAGAGTCCTGCCCTGAACACATCTACATTACAATTTTCAGCTATAGTAATAGCGCCACCTACTGGCAACAGGAAGTGACATGTTTAACAGTGTGATGCAGTACTGGCAACATAGTAAATATGCCATTGAGTTATAAACATGTTATAAACATGTTAAAACATGCTAGCAATTCTTAGCTAAGTGCTAAAGCATGTTAATGAAATGAAACAGGAAGTTGTTGTTACTTAAGAAGACAATGTCCAATCTGCCCCAAACTTCACACATTTGATAAGAGTCCTGCCCTGAACACATCTACATTACAATTTTCAGCTATAGTAATAGCGCCACCTACTGGCAACAGGAAGTGACATGTTTAACAGTGTGATGCAGTACTGGCAACATAGTAAATATGCCATTGAGTTATAAACATGTTATAAATATGTTAAAACATGCTAGCAATTGTTAGCTAAGTGCTAAAGCATGCTAATGAAATGAAACAGGAAGTTGTTGTTACTTAAGAAGGCAATGTCCAATCTGCCCCAAACTTCACACATTTGATAAGAGTCCTGCCCTGAACACATCTACATTACAATTTTCAGCTATAGTAATAGCGCCACCTACTGGCAACAGGAAGTGGCATGTTTAACAGTGTGATGCAGTACTGGCAACATAGTAAATATGCCATTGAGTTATAAACATGTTATAAACATGTTAAACATGCTAGCAATTCTTAGCTAAGTGCTAAAGCATGCTAATGAAATGAAACAGGAAGTTGTTGTTACTTAAGAAGGCAATGTCCAATCTGCCCCAAACTTCACACATTTGATAAGAGTCCTGCCCTGAACACATCTACATGACAATATTCAGTTATAGTAATAGCGCCACCTACTGGCAACAGGAAGTGACATGTTTAACAGTGTGATGCAGTACTGGCAACATAGTAAATATGCCATTGAGTTATAAACATGTTAAACATGCTAGCAATTCTTAGCTAAGTGCTAAAGCATGCTAATGCTATGAAACAGGAAGTTGTTTTTACTTAAGAAGGCAAAGTTCAATCTGCCCCAAACTTCACATGTTTGATAAGAGTTCTGTCCTGAACACATGTGCATGCTCATATTCAGTTACAGTCATAGCGTCACCTGCTGGCAACAGGAAGTGACATGTTTAATAGCATGCTATTATACCCATAATAAAGGACATTTTTGTAACTGACTTTGACATACTCCCACTATATTTATCTACTTAAATGCACATTGCCCACCGTGGTCTGTCTTCCTAAAGCCACCAGGTGGCGATGGCACGGGTGCGAGGGCCCTTTCAATGCTGCTTGCAGCTTTAATGGTTTAATGTTTTGCCGACAGCATACAGTCCTCATTTTTTATTGCTGCTTCCATTCTCCTGATTGCTATTATTTAATTTCGTCATTAAAAAACATCCAGGGAAGACTGAATAGGCTGTTTCTTTTAATGTTTAACTCAGTATCTGACAGCTAGGCTAATCAAAAAGACACGCGATTAAGTGACGCAATAAACTGCGGCTGCGCACACTCACTCCACACACGTTTTTTATAATAATACTTCTGCAATAATGTGTGTCTCCTCTGACAGTAGTTCTGTCTAACATTAATCCTGGCCTGTCCCTGCTCTCTCGGCAGCATAGCAGACTCATAATTGTATGGCTGTGGTCCGTGGTCCGTCATACGAGTAAGTCTGAAATGTCATTGCGATCCATTGTTTTCCTGTTGTTTGAATGGTTTGAATCGACCGCTCTCCCGCCCGTTACGTCACGCCCGTCACGCCCATTTTCAGATGCGGAAGTAAATTTTTCTCACAAAAACGACTCCAGAAGCCAATGTAGCGTATTTAGGGCCCGAGCACCGATGGTGTGAGGACCCTCTTGGAATTGCTCTGTTTATTATTAGGGCCCGAGCACCGATGGTGTGAGGACCCTCTTGGAATTGCTCTGTTTATTATTATTATTATTATTATTATTATTATTATTATTCTTCTCCGCAATGAATCGCATTTTTGAGGGCCTAAACATGCACGAAAACTCACGAAAATTTGCACACGCGTCAGAACTGGCGAAAATTTACATCTGATATGCGTTTCAAAATTGGGCGGGCCAAAATGGCTCGATAGCGCCACCTATAAAGGTTCAACGGAGTGCGCCTCGCGTTACGTTTCACGTACGTGTACGAAATTCGGTACATACATGTAATGGCCCAATACCTACAAAAAAGTCTCTTG
The DNA here is from genome assembly GCA_036326025.1 of Chrosomus eos. Lineage (NCBI taxonomy): Eukaryota > Metazoa > Chordata > Actinopteri > Cypriniformes > Leuciscidae > Chrosomus > Chrosomus eos. The sequence goes on from CM070821.1 coordinate 2,185,102, forward strand.
GAGCGTAGCCCTAAACACAACAGGAAGTCAGCCATTTTGAACTTCCTCTCAGATTTTTGTGCAGTTTTTGCCATTTTCAGGCCTCGTACTTTAACGAACTCCTCCTACAGTTTTAATCTGATCATCTTCAAATTTGGTGAGTGTAATCTTAAGGCCTTTGCGACGTTAAATTGCGAAGATCTTGAGTTTTCGTCGAAGGGCGTGTCCTCGGCGGCCTGACAAATTTTGATGTTTCGCCATGAAACAGGAAGTTGCTGTAACTCAGGCAAACAATGTCCAATCTGCCCCAAACTTCACATGTTTGATAAGAGTTCTGTCCTGAACACATGTGCATGCTGATATTCAGTTACAGTCATAGCGCCACCTGCTGGCAACAGGAAGTGACATGTTTAACACTGTTGTGGACTCCTGATAACATATAAAAAAGTGCCAGCAAGTGTTAAACATGCTAACAACATACTTGAAACATGCTAAAACATGCTAGCAAGCACTTAGCTAAGTGCTAAAGCATGCTATTACTGCAATTCAATAGGAATTTGCTGTAACTCAGGTATGGAATGTCCAATCTGCCCCAAACTTCAAACATTTGATAAGAGTTCTGTCCTGAACACATGTCCATGCTCATATTCAGTTACAGTCATAGCGCCACCTGCTGGCAACAGGAAGTGACATGTTTAACACTTTTGTGGACTCCTAATAACATATAAAAAAGTGCCAGCAAGTGCTAAACATGCTATCAACATACTTGAAACATGCTAAAACATGCTAGCAAACACTTAGCTAAGTGCTAAAGCATGCTATTACTGCAATTAAATAGTAATTTGCTGTAACTTCGAACCCCGAAACCCCGAAACTTCACACATTTGATAAGAGTCCTGCCCTGAACACATCTACATGAGAATATTCAGTTATAGTAATAGCGCCACCTACTGGGAACAGGAAGTGACATGTTTAACACTGTGATGCAGTACTAGCAACATATTAAATATGCCATTGAATTATAAACATGTTATAAACATGTTAAAACATGCTAGTAATTCTTAGCTAAGTGCTAAAGCATGCTAATGAAATGAAACAGGAAGTTGTTGTTACTTAAGAAGACAATGTCCAAACTGCCCCAAACTTCACACATTTGATAAGAGTCCTGCCCTGAACACATCTACATTACAATTTTCAGCTATAGTAATAGCGCCACCTACTGGCAACAGGAAGTGACATGTTTAACAGTGTGATGCAGTACTGGCAACATAGTAAATATGCCATTGAGTTATAAACATGTTATAAACATGTTAAAACATGCTAGCAATTCTTAGCTAAGTGCTAAAGCATGTTAATGAAATGAAACAGGAAGTTGTTGTTACTTAAGAAGACAATGTCCAATCTGCCCCAAACTTCACAAATTTGATAAGAGTCCTGCCCTGAACACATCTACATTACAATTTTCAGCTATAGTAATAGCGCCACCTACTGGCAACAGGAAGTGACATGTTTAACAGTGTGATGCAGTACTGGCAACATAGTAAATATGCCATTGAGTTATAAACATGTTATAAACATGTTAAAACATGCTAGCAATTCTTAGCTAAGTGCTAAAGCATGCTAATGAAATGAAACAGGAAGTTGTTGTTACTTAAGAAGGCAATGTCCAATCTGCCCCAAACTTCACACATTTGATAAGAGTCCTGCCCTGAACACATCTACATTACAATTTTCAGCTATAGTAATAGCGCCACCTACTGGCAACAGGAAGTGGCATGTTTAACAGTGTGATGCAGTACTGGCAACATAGTAAATATGCCATTGAGTTATAAACATGTTATAAACATGTTAAACATGCTAGCAATTCTTAGCTAAGTGCTAAAGCATGCTAATGAAATGAAACAAGAAGTTGTTGTTACTTAAGAAGGCAATGTCCAATCTGCCCCAAACTTCACACATTTGATAAGAGTCCTGCCCTGAACACATCTACATGACAATATTCAGTTATAGTAATAGCGCCACCTACTGGCAACAGGAAGTGACATGTTTAACAGTGTGATGCAGTACTGGCAACATAGTAAATATGCCATTGAGTTATAAACATGTTAAACATGCTAGCAATTCTTAGCTAAGTGCTAAAGCATGTTAATGAAATGAAACAGGAAGTTGTTGTTACTTAAGAAGACAATGTCCAATCTGCCCCAAACTTCACACATTTGATAAGAGTCCTGCCCTGAACACATCTACATTACAATTTTCAGCTATAGTAATAGCGCCACCTACTGGCAACAGGAAGTGACATGTTTAACAGTGTGATGCAGTACTGGCAACATAGTAAATATGCCATTGAGTTATAAACATGTTATAAACATGTTAAAACATGCTAGCAATTCTTAGCTAAGTGCTAAAGCATGCTAATGAAATGAAACAGGAAGTTGTTGTTACTTAAGAAGGCAATGTCCAATCTGCCCCAAACTTCACACATTTGATAAGAGTCCTGCCCTGAACACATCTACATTACAATTTTCAGCTATAGTAATAGCGCCACCTACTGGCAACAGGAAGTGGCATGTTTAACAGTGTGATGCAGTACTGGCAACATAGTAAATATGCCATTGAGTTATAAACATGTTATAAACATGTTAAACATGCTAGCAATTCTTAGCTAAGTGCTAAAGCATGCTAATGAAATGAAACAGGAAGTTGTTGTTACTTAAGAAGGCAATGTCCAATCTGCCCCAAACTTCACACATTTGATAAGAGTCCTGCCCTGAACACATCTACATGACAATATTCAGTTATAGTAATAGCGCCACCTACTGGCAACAGGAAGTGACATGTTTAACAGTGTGATGCAGTACTGGCAACATAGTAAATATGCCATTGAGTTATAAACATGTTAAACATGCTAGCAATTCTTAGCTAAGTGCTAAAGCATGCTAATGCTATGAAACAGGAAGTTGTTTTTACTTAAGAAGGCAAAGTTCAATCTGCCCCAAACTTCACATGTTTGATAAGAGTTCTGTCCTGAACACATGTGCATGCTCATATTCAGTTACAGTCATAGCGTCACCTGCTGGCAACAGGAAGTGACATGTTTAATAGCATGCTATTATACCCATAATAAAGGACATTTTTGTAACTGACTTTGACATACTCCCACTATATTTATCTACTTAAATGCACATTGCCCACCGTGGTCTGTCTTCCTAAAGCCACCAGGTGGCGATGGCACGGGTGCGAGGGCCCTTTCAATGCTGCTTGCAGCTTTAATTATTATTATTATTATTATTCTTCTCCGCAATGAATCGCATTTTTGAGGGCCTAAACATGCACGAAAACTCACGAAAATTTGCACACGCGTCAAAACTGGCGAAAATTTACATCTGATATGCGTTTCAAAATTGGGCGGGGCAAAATGGCTCGATAGCGCCACCTATAAAGGTTCAACGGAGTGCGCCTCGCGTTACGTTTCACGTACGTGTACGAAATTCGGTACATACATGTAATGGCCCAATACCTACAAAAAAGTCTCTTGGAGCGTAGCCCTAAACACAACAGGAAGTCAGCCATTTTGAACTTCCTCTCAGATTTTTGTGCAGTTTTTGCCATTTTCAGGCCTCGTACTTTAACGAACTCCTCCTACAGTTTTAATCTGATCATCTTCAAATTTGGTGAGTGTAATCTTAAGGCCTTTGCGAAGTTAAATTGCGAAGATCTTGAGTTTTCGTCAAAGGGCGTGTCCTCGGCGGCCTGACAAATTTCGATGTTTCGCCATGAAACAGGAAGTTGCTGTAACTCAGGCAAACAATGTCCAATCTGCCCCAAACTTCACACGTTTGATAAGAGTCCTGTCCCGAACACATATCCATCCTCAAATTCAGTTACAGTCATAGCGCCACCTGCTGGCAACAGGAAGTGACATGTTTAACACTGTTGTGGACTACTAATAACATATAAAAAAGTGCCAGCAAGTGCTAAACATGCTAGCAACATACTAGAAACATGCTAAAACATGCTAGCAAACACTTAGCTAAGTGCTAAAGCTTGCTAATGCAATGAAACAGGAAGTTGTTGTTACTTAAGAAGGCAATGTCCAATCTGCCCCAAACTTCACACATTTGATAAGAGTCCTGCCCTGAACACATCTACATGACAATTTTCACCTATAGTAATAGCGCCACCTACTGGCAACAGGAAGTGACATGTTTAACATTGTGATGCAGTACTGACAACATAGTAAATATGCCATTGAGTTATAAACATGTTATAAACATGTTAAAACATGCTAGCAAACACTTAGCTAAGTGCTAAAGCATGCTAATAAAATGAAACAGGAAGTTGTTGTTACTTAAGAAGGCAATGTCCAATCTGCCCCAAACTTCACACATTTGATAAGAGTCCTGCCCTGAACACATCTACATGACAATATTCAGTTATAGTAATAGCGCCACCTACTGGCAACAGGAAGTGACATGTTTAACACTGTGATGCAGTACTAGCAACATATAAATATGCCATTGAATTATAAACGTTACAAACATGTTAAAAAATGCTAGCAATTCTTAGCTAAGTGCTAAAGCATGCTAATGAAATGAAACAGGAAGTTGTTGTTACTTAAGAAGACAATGTCCAAACTGCCCCAAACTTCACACATTTGATAAGAGTCCTGCCCTAAACACATCTACATGACAATTATCAGCTATAGTAATAGCGCCACCTACTGGCAACAGGAAGTGACATGTTTAACAGTGTGATGCAGTACTGGCAACATAGTAAATATGCCATTGAGTTATAAACATGTTATAAACATGTTAAAACATGCTAGCAATTCTTAGCTAAGTGTTAAAGCATGCTAATGAAATGAAACAGGAAGTTGTTGTTACTTAAGAAGGCAATGTCCAATCTGCCCCAAACTTCACACATTTGATAAGAGTCCTGCCCTGAACACATTTACATGACAATATTCAGCTATAGTCATAGCGCCACCTACTGGCAACAGGAAGTGACATGTTTAACAGTGTGATGCAGTACTGGCAACATAGTAAATATGCCATTGAGTTATAAACATGTTAGAAACATGTTAAAACATGCTAGCAATTCTTAGCTAAGTGCTAAAGCATGCTAATGCTATGAAACAGGAAGTTGTTTTTACTTAAGGCAAAGTTCAATCTGCCCCAAACTTCACATGTTTGATAAGAGTTCTGTCCTGAACACATGTGCATGCTCATATTCAGTTACAGTCATAGCGCCACCTGCTGGCAACAGGAAGTGACATGTTTAACACTGTTGTGGACTTCTAATAATATATTAAAAAGTGCCAGCAAGTGTTAAACATGCTAGCAACATACTAGAAACATGCTAGCAAACACTTAGCTAAGTGCCAAAGCATGCTATTATCCCCATAATAAAGGACATTTTTGTAACTGATTTTGACATACTCCCACTATATTTATCTACTTAAATGCACATTGCCCATCGTGCTCTGTCTTCCTAAAGCCACCGGGTGGCGATGGCACGGGTGCGAGGGCCCTTTCAATGCTGCTTGCAGCTTTAATTATAAGTATATTTCAAAGAAAATCTAGTTACTACATTGTTTTTCTATACATTGACTCGTTGGGTCCTCTAACCTGCAATATGCCCTTTAAAGCAGTCGGTTTCTGCAAGTGAAATTAGTTAACTTGAGTTTGAATTTAGTGCATTTTTACAGTTAAGAACTGTACAATTAACAGTAAATTACTGGCAATAGTGTAGCAATGTAAAAAAGCCTGGTAAGGTCTTACAGTGTAATTCACAGTCTGAGTCGTCTTTGAGAGTGTGTGTGTGTGTGTGTGTGTGTGTGTGTGTGTGTGTGTGTGTGTGTGTGTGTGTGTGTGTGTGTGTGTGTGTGTGTGTGTGTGTGTGTGTGTGTGTGTGTGTGTGTGTGTGTGTGTGTGTGTGTGTGTACCTCTGAGTACCAGCTCTGCTCACAGTCTGCATTGAGTGTTAGATTGACGACAGCAGAAGAAACCACATACAGAAACCCCAGAGAGCTCTGAATCTCTGCACATGTTACTGTGATGTTATTCATGATTCAGTGCTGAGGGAAACAGGAAGCTTTGTGATTTTAATCTGCAAAACCAACATAAAAGTGTCGAATAATTCCATTCAGTTTAATAACTGTGTGAAGTTTATGCTGTATGAAACGAGGGTTATTTCGATAGTCCACTTTAGACATTTTACTAACTATAATTAACTTTGCAGCTACATGTCAACTAACTGTCATTAGAGTATTAGTAGACTGTCTGCTTAATATTTTAACCTTAAAACCTAACAACAGCCCAACATTCTACAACAGTCTACTAATACACTAATGAGAGTTAGTTGACATATAAACTACCATTCAAAAGTTTGCGGTCAATGCTAATTTTTTTTTTTTTTTAAAGAAATTAATACTTTTCTTCAGAAAAGACGCATTAAATTGATCAAAAGTGACAGTAAATACAATTATAATAATGCTATATATATATATATATATATATATATATATATATATATATATATATATATATATATATATATATATATATATATATATATATTTTTTTTTTTTTTTTTAATTAAATGCTTTTCTTTTGAACTTTAAAAGAATCCTGAAAAAAAATTATCACGGTTTGCACAAAAATATGAAGCAGCAAAACTGTTTTCAACTTTGATAATAATAATAAATGTTTCTTGAGCATCAAATCATCATATTATAGTGATTTCTGTAGGATCATGTGACACTGAAGACTGGAGTAATGATGCTGAAAATTCAGCTTTGATCACAGGAATACATTACACTTATATTCACATAGAAAACAGCTGATTTACATTGAAATAATATTTCACAATATTACTGGGTTTGTTTTGTATTTTTAATCAACTTAATGCAGCCTTGGTGAGCAGAAGAGACTTATTTTAAAAACGGTAGTTTTTGCAAAGTTACTTATAGTTAGTAGAATGTCTAAAGTCGACTATGGAAATAAAGGGAAGCCGAAACGGGTTTAAAGAAATTGTGGATGAGGTGTAATTGATCTGTGATAGAAAGCAGAACCTCATCTTCTGTAATTTCTTTATGTCTTTCAAATAACAACACTAATTCATGTTTCTTAAATAAAGCTTTCCCATCGTTTCTGAACATTATGACATTTGAAGATTTAGTAGCTTACTTACACACACATTCAAAAACAAGAAGTCTACATTTTATCAGAGTTCAATGACAAGCATCAGTCAAACACTCACCAATTTAATTCAGTCATTGTTTTCGTAAATATTTTACATTTGAAGCCTTTCCCTTCAAGACGTTATAAACGTACTAATCATAAAAACTGTAATGAAAAGTATTTCTCACCTGAAGGTGCTCTTCACATGAGAGACTGAGAGACTGTGGTGAAATAAGGGAACAAAAGGAAGCACACCACTCACCCAAACCAATGCATGTTCACACACACACACACACACACACACACACACACACACACACACACACACACACACACACACACACACACACACACACACACACACACACACACACGTGTTGGTGCAACAGAATTATGAGGACTCTCCATAGGCGTAATGGTTTTTATACCGTACAAACTATATATTCTGTCCCCCTACACTGCCCCTATCCCTAAACCTACCCATCACAGGAGACATGCTGCATTTTTAATTTTTTAATAAAATATTGTTTTTTATGTTTTTTAAGCCATTTGATTTATGAGGACTTTTAGAGGACTTGCGGATGCGGGCGGGAGGGAGGATACGCTGCACTCCCGCAAATGAAATATGAGTGTAAAGCAGAGACCTGCGGGGAATAAAACAACTAGAAACAAATAAACCGTTATTTATCTAATGCACAAGCAACAAGGATAACTAAAATAAACACGATTTACTGGCGCAAGGTCGGAAGCTAACTCTTGCGTGGTTCATTCATAGGCGCAGAACAGCCAAACCTACCACACAGAGGCAATGTCTGCACCACATGACAGGTGGATTGTTTAGTGCTACAGATATTAGTTCATTATTAAAGGAAGGAACATGCAAAACTACATAACCAAACAAAGAAAAGTCTGATATTTGGAAATGTTTTAGTAGCCTAGTAGGCCAATGCGACAGCAATGGAAAGCACCTTCCTTTTGCGAGCTGTTACAAATGCAGCAAAAAATGCAGCATACGTCTACAAGTCTGAAACTTCAGGTCTGAAGTGTCATGTGTGTGCACCTTTTTGAAAGGCAAACTTCCCTGACGTTTACGGCAAGTCAGTCGAAAGTGTCAAGTGCACTAAGTGATGTAACAACAGAAAAATGTGCATTCCAGCTTCCAGCACAGCATCGAGAGCTTTCAGTATTTGCGGTCGCTCGCATGCTGGAGCAGAAACGGATTAATCTGAAGCCCGGGATTTTGCGGGCGGGAGCGGGAGCGGGACGAAACGAAACACACACACACACACACACACACACAAACACACACACACACACACACACACACACTGCAATTGCTTGTGCTGATGTGTAGTGAAATAAGAAATAAGGAAGCGGCTGATGCGGTAAACATGTAGGTACAGACCACAGAGGACTTTCAAGCACACCACTCATCTAACACCCAAACCAATGCATGTACATGTAACCCCTTTCTCTCTCTCTCTCTCTCTCACACACACACACACACACACACACACGCACACTGTTGTTGCAATTATTTCTATTATTACGGGGACTCTCCATAGGCGTAATGGTGTTTATACTGTACAAACTGTATCTGTAAACTGTATATTCAGTCCCTTACACTAACCTGACCCCACAACTTTCTGCAGTTTTACATTCTCAAAAACATAATTCTGTATGATCTGTATTTTCTCACCTGAAGGTGGTCTTTGGTTAAGTGTGGTTGAAGCTCTTCACATGAGAGACTGTTGTGAAATGAGACAAAAACATAACTCTGTATGATCTGAAAGCTTATTTCTAGTGCTAGTAACACTACTTCTAGTAGTGAAACGCTGCGGTAGTTAAAAAAATCAACAAAAACCCCTTGACTCGTGTATCTCTAGTAGGTTTCACATCACTGTTATTGTGTCGAGAAAATCTAAACCATCTCTTCACATTCACAAACTCACATCTCTTGCGGTAAAAAGTGTTCATGTGCATGATCGGGACACGTTTCCCTGAACAGATTACAAATAGTGGCCTTTACACCACCTTTTTTTATCAGATGTGTCAAATAAATCACTCTTTAGTGATTTAGTGATAATCATCATGACACAATATTCAATTCAACAGAGTTTGATCTGAATCAGGACAGATGTGTGTGTGTGTGTGTCTCCTTTAACCAGATAGGAGTCCGACGTACCGTCCGCGGGCCGTTGGGCTGTTTCAGAGGTTTAATTCTTGCAAGAATTTTTTTTTACTAAAATATGTAAACATGTTATACATCTTTGGAAAGCTGAGATTCTTGTGATTCGAGCGATGTAATCCATTTTAAGATACAATCAACGCAGCGGGTACAATCTGTCAGTTTGTCAGACCACCAACAGCCAAAAAAACAAAAACAAACTGGAAGAAACTCACCAAGGAAGACTCTTGTTAGTCCATGATCCATTATATTCCAACAAAAATGGTTTGGTTACACTGTAAAGGGTCCATACAATCCAATTCAATGAAGGATTTAGTCCATAACACATTTATTTATCAATAAACATCCACGGAATATAGTACTAGCATTTCGCGTTAGCCGCCAGCACGATCACAACTTCGACGCATTCTATGATCTAGTTTCATTTGAAAAGTAAACATTGAAGGAAATATGATATCAAAATGGCCGCTGACCCCTGAACTTTTGATAGACAGGTCATTTGAGCCAATCGGTCCATGATTGAGGTGTCACCTGTTGTCAATAGCCAAAGAGCGCAATGATGAAGAATGGTACCGCCCTCTCTTTTAGTGACAGTAAATCGACCCAATTGCAATAGAGAATGGAAATGACTGTCTTTTTTGACAGCCAATGAATGTCTGTAATGATTGATATGCAGCTTTAGTGGGCCGATCCCTCAGGTCATGCGCGAAGTTCGTGCGCAAAGCACCGTATTGATTCATGCGTCCGTGCGTAAACAGACCATTGGACGAGTTGACGATTTAAAGTAGCAAAACAGGTGCAATATGGCAAAGAAAACTATGAAAACCCACTTCTTACTCGAAGAAATGATTGAACAGTGTACTCGCCGTGATAGTAATGAGTCGGAGGATGACATTTCTGACGAAGAGAGCAATGTGTCTGTCATCCATTGATCGGTAGCAGAGGATTTGTTTTTGGATGGTGGCGACGTCACTCTCGTCTCGACAAGTAAGTTTTATTATATTATACCTCATATTTGACTGTGTATACTGAGGTATGTGTTTGTTTTGAGGTGTATTTGGGTAGTTGACGTGACGTGGCTTTTTCACCGTCACAGAAGATAAAAAATAATTTATTTCACATTTTCATCATTTAGAATACTGTAAATGGTTAAACATTTTCCTGTTTTACATGAATTTGTTATTTTAATACCAGAGTTATTTTTTATTTTTTTACAACTTTGAGCCAAATCTCAAAATTGTCCTATGGTGTGACGGGGGACAACATTATTTCATAAATATTAACTTTTATAAATAAAGAAAATAATGTTTAAAAATCTTAATGGACACTCCTGGCATATTTGTGCAAGTGTCTATTTCACTATGTGGCCATCACTTTTCCTATACATACATTTCTAAAAGTATGGGAATTTCATAAAGTTTGTCTCAAAAAAAAAATGTCCTTTGGTGTTATGCAATAACTTGATATTATGTTGGGCAATATCATGGCCAACTAAATTTAGTTGAAAGACCCCATTCAAGGTCATGTGACTGAAGACCCCTATGAAGCCCATGAGCAGTGCACATAGTAAGTATTTCTCTCAGAATTGTTCAAATATTTAACTATGTTTTCAGACCACTGAAGTTGTTGAGTTTTTTTGTCCTTTGGTGTGACACCCCTAAACTAATTTTTTTAATTCAAATTTGTATTTTTAACAGCAGGACTATGTAATATTATGCAAATGTATCATGCCAATTGCTAATGACAGTTAAGCTAGCATTAGCATGGTTATTAACATGCCACAAAAGCTCAAATGTCCTTTGGTGTGACAGGAAATGTCCTTTGGTGTGACGCTTTGGCCTGTCACACCATAGGACACAGATGTCACACAATAGGACAAGACCTCCTTAAGAAGCTATTAAAACAAATAGATAAAGTTTGTTAACATACTTTTCATTCTTTTTTTACCAGTTTTGATGATTTTAAATTCAATAATGACTTACATTTTAATGTTTATTGCCATTTTTGGACATTACATAAAATGTTCTGAAGTGTTACTAAAACAATTATAATGTATAATGTAACAACTATAAACAAATATAAAGTACATAAATACAGTGCTACTACTTTATAATGCTGATTAACCTTTTATAGAACAGAAAGAACTGAGGGAGAGATGAGTGCAATAGAGAGGACCAGACAGTATAGGGAGAGAATTAAAAAGGATCCACAGAGGAAGGAGGCGATCCTAAGAGAACGACGGAGAAAGTAAATCAAACTGAAATGTTGCCATATACATCATATACATCTTAAAATAATTCAGGGATCTTGATGAGTGACTAAACGACTACATATTGTTCAGTATCAGAATAGACCTGTGTGAGGTTCAGGTTCAACAATAGTTACATAATAAGCTTGTTATTACAGAATAATAATCTATATTGTGTTTTATATGAAATTGACAACATTTGTAGGGAAAACACAGTAGGTCATGAGTTCATAATTGAGTATACATTACATTAATTTCTCTGTTGATCCATTCGTCTATATTCTATCATTATTTCAAACAGATATTATGAAAAGAAGGCTCTCTGGGAATTGGATACATTGGACATTAAAGCACTAGAAGGAAGAGACAAACTAAACTTATGCAAGGTTTTTAGGGATTTTATTTTCATGTCAGAAGCCAAGTTCCCATCCACTTTACAATGGAATTATCTGAAGTTCGGTAAAAAACCTCATGTGAATAAAGCTGGTGAAAGTGTGTTTCCATTAAACGGCTTTAAAGCGGATAAAAACCTGTGTGTAATGACGTCACATGCTGTTTTGCGATCAAACTGGTATATCGAATTGATTTGAGACATTTTAAGGCGTTTCCATTCATTTTCTCACAACATTCAAGCAAACATTTGAGAATAAAGTTTTGCTGGACAAAATGGATCGCGCCATAATAACGTTTCCATCAGCGTTTATCGCATAAGCCGTATATCCATCAAGATAAAATCCCATGAGACCGAACGCATTTCATTTGAATCGATATTCATGAACATCAATCGAATTTTACTGTTTCCATAAGACATTTTTCATTCGATATCACTTAATGCGGATAAAAAACGTGTGGATGGAAACATAGCTAGTGTTTCCTTATTGATGGATCTATAAGTATCAAAGTTACTTTTAGTGTGATATGTTTTGCAGTTTATATTGCTGAAAAATAAAAACAAATGTCCTCCTTTATAATTGTTACAATAAACACTATATATTTTGACTCTTTTTATTCAATGACTATCTTTGTCCTTTGGTGTGACGTTTTTGTCCTATGGTGTGACAAACCTAAAACAACAGAAAAATATACTTATTTTAAAATATCTTTTTAAAAAAGAGTCAAGTTTGGGATTAGGGGCGTTTCAATAATATCTCCTCTTAGATGGGTACAATTTCAAACAGTTTTGTAAGGTTGGCGAAAAAGTTTCACTGACATTCGTAGGGAAAAGTTTATCAAGTTCATCTATTCATGGTGAAAATGATTTTAATTTGAACTTTCATGTAAAATAAATATCACTTTCATAAAAAAATGTTTTAATAATGTGAACAATTCTCTCAAGTATTTTTTTTTAATGTTATTTAATATAATTTCTTTGTACTTTTTAAATGTCACACCATAGGACACATTTACAGTACTGTTGAGTGAAAACGTGAAAAAAATATTTAAAGTCATTGACAAAATGAGTGACCACTACTATTTCTGAAACTGCAGTTTTCATACTCCATAAATATATGTATTTTTTCTTAAAAAGTTATGTTTTCCAAAAAAAGTACTTTTTCTTGGCCATTTGTCAACTACCCATTTGTCAGCTTATGTCGTGTGTTTGGGTTTTTTTGTCGAGTGTGTGTGTGTGTGTGTGTTTTACGTGTAAGCTACCTGCTAACTTCTGTCGTGTGCGCTTGTGCAGGATTATTTGTTTATGTGGGCTCAAGCACAGGTGTGTGTGTGTGTGTGTGTGTGTGTGTGTGTGTGTGTGTGTGTGTGTGTGTGTGTGTGTGTGTGTGTTGTGTGTGTGGGACATGTTTTTTCTATCCTGGTGGGGACATAAACCCGAATGCACACAGACTCATGGGGACTCGAGTCACTGTGGGGACCTAAATAGAGGTCCCCATGGGCACAAAAGCTTATAAATCATACAGAATGAGTTTTTTTTTAAATGTAAAAATGCAGAAAGGTTTATGTGATGGGTAGGGTTAGTGTAAGGGGACAGAATATACAGTCTGTATAGTATAAAAATCATTATGTCTATGGAAAGTCCTCATAAAGATAGCGTGTGGTGTGTGTGTTGTGTGTGTGTGTGTGTGTGTGTGTGTGTGTGTGCTCATGAACTGTATAACCTGATTGTTTGTGTGCATGCTGTTCTGTTTATATGCTTGTGAATACAGAAACAATGTAAATGTTTTGTAAATTACTTATTTCTTTGTTGTTGTTTTTTTTTTTTATATCACAGACCATCATCTGATAATGAATCAGATGAAGACTGGGAGCCTGTCAGGAAAAAAACTGCATACTGAGGGACAGAATGACAGCACCTCGTCAAAATGTATATATATATATTTATATTATTTTTTTATTTTATTATTGATTTTATTATATATATATAGTGTGAGTTCAAATATTAAAGTGTTTTAGTACCATAGCACTTGTTTTGTCTCTTTTTTTGTAGAAAGTTTGGTTTCAAGAATTGAAAAAAAAACTATAATGTGTTTATGCTTCAGTTAATATGTGTGAGCAATTATTGCCAGTGATAATGAATATAATAGCCCTAAGTGTAACCTTTCATTAGAGCCCAAAATTATGACTGTAGAGTAAAGCATTCAAGAATAGCAGCATTTTATGTGTCTATGGTCACAAAGGGTCCTTTGGAGTCTCCAAGTGGCCTTTTTTGGGAAGCGCCTAGACATATACTTAGATAAACATGTGTAAAACACTCATTTCTAAGCTATTGTTATAAAATTTTAAACTGGGTTTGGTAAGGCTTCATGCTGTGATCTCATTATGTTTTCCAGCTAATAGCCCCAGCTGTAGTTATCTTCAGGCATCTGTTTAAAAAAAAAAAATGTAGGCGGATTTTTTTTGGTCCTTTTACAGTGTGTTCAAAGTTCTATTACACAATACCAGTAAGACTTACAGTGATTCTGACTATGTAGGAACAAACCTCTGAGTGTCACCTTTCAAAAGAACCCAAAAGCATGCATATACTCCAAATGGTTCAAGAACAGCATGCAATTTAAATTGGGTAGGCCTTTTTTAGGCGTTTTAGGCAAATTTTGCAGGAATGCTAACAGGTTAATGAAAGTCTGTAATAACGTCAAGGTCATAGAAATGAATGTATTTTAAACTTGGTCATCATTAACTCTCCTTATAACTCCAATATGACTTTACTTTCATGAACCAAAAACACTGAGGTTTTCTTCAATAAATCTGCTTTTGTGTTTGACAGAGGAAAGAAAGTCATGTTAAAATGATATGAGGCAATGGTGGCTTAAAAAAAAGGATTGCTTGTTAACATCAGGTGTCTTCAATAATGCTCAATCATCACTCAAGTATTCACTTAATTATCTCACTAACTCTAACACTCTTGAGTGATAATTTCATATTTGAACCCTCTTGAGTCATATAACTCCCAGGAGAGGTTAATGAACAGAGGTTCATTTAACTGGAGATTTTGCTGAGCGCCGACCCTAAACACACTTCCTGAGCACGAGCAGACTCAGCGAACACATCCTGTCGGCACGACCAAAACTTACCCAGTGACGTCAATAACAGCATCACCGTACACATGCAGAAAATGCACAGAAACGTTTCGGGTAAATGATCAGTCTATGGGCCTCATTTAAAAAAGCGATCTAAGGGTACGTTTACATGTCAACGATACGCTTAAAACAGAGACGTTTTTCCTTTGAGTTTTCCCGTGCACAGACGACAGCATTGTCAAAACGATCCCCGTTCACACGGATCCGCAAAAACAACTAAAAACGCTGTATTCTGCCGATGAAACACTGTAGACTGACGAGATTCATGTTTTTGTTGTTCACACGGAGAGCGTTTGCAAAAACTTGCACTTTGAAACCCGTTTTCAAAATTTGTGGGCAATTTGTGTCAATAAACAAGCATATTGTGTTTATCACTACTAACACATTAATAACAATATTTTAGATTAAGTTTTCACAACTCTTTCTGACAGATTTAAAGCTTCTGGACTCGCCTGAAGTTCCTTTTACGCAGCATAAAACTGATGAAGATGATGATGACGATGAAGAGAGCGAACAGCCACCAAAACTGATCTATACAAGTGATCAAATATCAAATGTGTATAAATGATAAATCAATATTAGAGTTTGGGTTTAAAGCTCTTGATGTTTGACCTGTGAAGTGAAATAAACACTTAACACTCACAGAAGAGACTATGAGCAGAAACGGTTGAGGACAGAGATAAGCATATCTGCTTTTGAGTGATGAAAAATCCTCATACACGCATACACACCTGTAATATATGTAGCCTATATTACACATTACCTGCTTTTGGGACATTTTAAAACGCTTAACGTGGCTTACTGTAAGACAGTATTAAAAGACCAAACTCAGTAAACATCATATCAATAAGCTATATGTACAAAAAATCAGATGAGCCCAGAATATGAACGCAATGCGTTTAATTACACATTAAGCATTTTCCTCCCTTCTGGGCTAATCTGATATTTTGTACATAGTATAGCTTATTGATATGATGTTTACTGAGTTTGGTCTTTTAATATCATTGTCTTAGTAAATACAGTAAGCCACTTTAAGCCTTTTTCACGTTAAGAGTTTTAGAAAGTCCCCTACACATGTTAGAAATAGGAACAATTTCGTTTTTGTAAATGTTTCACATAATGTGAGGGGGAAAACATGCAGAAATAATAATATCTGCCAATGAGATATTTAAGACTTTAAAGTCTGTATCACTTGTGTGATTCTTCTTTTGCAATTCTTAAAGCAACTTTTCCTAATATTGAATGATGTTTATGACGTCGATGTTGATGTGCCTTGACGATGACTTTTCCTATGTCGCACGTTGTTGTTGTTCTCCTCGCGCGAACGCGCCGCGCATGTGCAGATGAAAGAGACACTGCGCGCGGAAGTGGGAGATGGCCGCTCCTCCGCGGATCGATACCCGTTTAATTTCGTTCTGTTTGTCTCTTTTTTATCCACTCCTTTACATGTATATGAAGAGTGTGCTTGTACGAACCATCCATAAGGACTAGCAGTCATGTGCCTCGGGTTTTCCTTCTCACATCGACCCGTCTTTTCCAGTGTTGTTTTCGTCAACGATGACGATAACGAAATGATTTCGTTGACGCACTTTTTTTTTATGACGATAACGCGACGATGACTAGCTAAAAATGGCTCTAAGGTGACTAAAACATGACGAGACGTTTTCGAGTTTTCGTTGACAAGACGAGACGGAACGAAAATGACTATAAGTCTGACGTTCGCAATGCATGTCATTTCTGCCTATTTTGCGTGAAATCTGTCTGTTTTGAGCTAATAAAGTATCAGCAATGCTGTCGCTTTGGGTACGCCTACCCATGCCGCGTGCACCAGATTCCACACAACAACAACACACCTGCGGCTGCGGCTATGTCACTCACCACACATCTTCGAAGGACCATATGGTGGCGAAGCCAATAAACGGCCTTGGTGGTCGGAAAACGACGAGATGATTTATGGACATACTTTCAGTTTCAGTATAATCCAGTGGTTCTCAAAGTGTGGGGCGCGCCCCGCGTGACAGGTTTTCCTTTTTTTTTTCAAGCCTACATTTTCCGTGTTATGCCTTATATCTTTATTCGTTCATGGCGAGTCCGCATCGTCAACTTCATATTTGCAGCGACACCGAAAACACCAGTTTATTAATAAACAATTGAATGTCTCCTTGCTATTTTTTTTACACATTCATAATCATGACTTTTGCCGGTTCTTTGCAAGTTAATGCGTGCGCTTGACTGCGGCTATAACGCAGTAATCCTGTATAGCCTATTTAAGTAATTAAATGAATATAAAGGGGCGATTTGTCCACTAATGGCTTAAATGAACAACTACTAGTCGACTAGAATAAAAACTTTAGTCGGAGGCAGCCCTTATTCCACATATTCTCGAACCAGCAGGCCATTCTGGGTTGAGCGCGCGACCCTGAGCTGAATGAGCGAGCGGGCGGAGGAATATTCAGAAATGCGCTCTCCGCTCACGTGTTCTGATCGGAACAAAGGAATATTAAAATAACGAATCATTAGTTTATATCTTATACACTGCCCATACACTACCCATCATTTTAATCCCATATCAAACACAGTATGTTATATTTTTGAAAAAAAAATCACGTTTTTAAGTAAAGGCAGAGTCGAGAGCTGTGTGCATTCGTCTTCCCTTTGCCACATCATATCTCTGGGCTTTTCAGCTGTTTCAGTTTCACTGAAAACAAAGTACAGATCTCAGCTGAACATTGAGCATGACTTTTGAGAAATTGTGCAATGCAAAACAGGCTCATTGCAGCCACTAATGCAGAGATAAATAGACCTGTCTTGCCAAATGGATTCCTATTCTTTTCTTTTTTTAACAGATTGCAAAGTGGCACTTTTATTTCTTTTCTATTTTTGAACTTGATACAAATTTTGACACAACCACACTTTTATTTTCTCTACTTTTTAAAGACTTTATTTATTTATTTTTTTTTACTAAAATTGACTAAAACTTGACTAAAACCTTTTTGCGTTTTCGTCGACTAAAACTTGACTAAAACTATTACGTTTATAAGTGACTAAAATATGACTAAAACTAAAAAGCATTTTCGTCAAAAAGACTAAGACTAAAACTAAAATGTCTGCCAAAAACAACACTGGTCTTTTCCTACTTCACCTGGACACACACACACCCTCTGGAAGACGTTACAACAAACTTCTCCGTTTTCCAAATCTGTTTTATTCAAGCAATTCTACTGCAAAGATGTCCTCATCTCCAGAAAACTATGAAAGAGGAGGGGGAAAAAATAAACTTAATGACATCCACATGAATACCAAAGGGATCAGATAAATTCAAATGTTTTCTTAATGAAATGTGAGTATTACATCATTTTGATTGAAAAGGATGTTTGTGCAAAAGTAACCATTCAAAATATAACTACTATACAAATTAACTTCACAAGCCTTTGTCTATTGTTTAACACAGCAACAAAACTCAGCTTGAACAAAAGCAGCAAAAGTATCACTTTCTAATTACCTGGCTGTGTCACTTCCGTGAAACACTTGACAGAAATTTAACTTCAAAATTAACTCATGAGGTTAGTTAATGTAATTAACTGGGACAATGCTCCACTGTCGCCACATTATCAAGTACATAAAATACAAATGCATGAGCAAAAACCCTCAAAAATATGATGATATAATGGCATTGCAATGCAAGTTTAAAACATTTTAAAACATTTTGGTAGTACAAGTACATGTTGTTATTGCCACCTTGTGGACAAACTCAGCACAACAAACTAACTGGAAAATAACTATGTCAAAGTTCTCAATTTTAGCTATTAAGCAGCTCTGCAGAAGATAATGTGGTTATTCAACTCAAATCAAATCAGTTCAAGTTTTGTTCTAATCTAGGAGACTTATGATTCCTGGCTGCATCATGAGTCTGTGGACTGAGATTATTCAGTATTTTCTATACACCTGCTTCTGTCTCCAGACTGAAATGCACCACGGAGAGATTAAGGTCATTTCTGAGTCGTAGTCCTTCAGGTTTAAATGTAAAATTTAAAATGATCTTGCTATAGTCACTTAAAAGTGCAATGAGTTCCTGATCCTGACGCATAATAAATCACACTTGTGTTATTCACACACAGCAACAATGGCTTCACCCAGACGTCACCGCCGCGGAAGCATGGAGGAACCACTTACCATGTCGTGAGAGATTGTTATTGTTTTAATATTTAATGTTTATGTTTGTTATGGCTTTCCACTTGATGCAGAGGATCAATAAAAACCCAACCCAGCTCATTGGAAGTACTCATAGTGAGAAAACTCATAGCTAACATTCAAAAGTATCAGTTTTCAAGTCTCGCGGCATGTTTGAATTGTTAAAAAAAAAGTCGTAACATAATATTATGCAAGGAAAAATAGACTTTCTTAATCAAAACTCTGGCCCTGTAAATCATACTTTGTGTGGAAAGCAATAAATGTTGTCAGAGTTGTACGGCCTCTAGTGTTCATCTCAACTGGAAACTGCAGCGATTCACACGGATAGGTTTTTGAGCTTCGCAGAAATGTAGGTAGAGGCGCGTATTTCCAGTGAGCCTGGGTAGATATAATGTTTTAAATTATCAAACTAAAGAAACTGTTTCATCTATACATATCAGCTATACCATACATGTACATGTTTCTGTTTTGTGTTTTCCTTTAGATCTGATGTTATTCATCTCTATGAGGAACTGAATAGACTCAATAAGAACTTTTCTCCTCAATGCAACAAGCACATGGAGGCCATATCTACTCTCCTCAGTGGGATAAAAGAAGTGTACATAAGTGCTGTTTCCAACTATTTTGCAGGAACAAGAATAGGAGGATTGGGACTGGCTTTTCTGTTTGTGGGATTGGGTTTATTTCTGCTTGATGAAGAGTTTTTTTCTCTCATTATTGCTGGAGCCGGGGCAGGATTGGCTGTGGCTGGTGGATTTAGAGTTACTTTTGGGCAATACAAGAAAAGACAGCAGCAGAGGATAAAACGAAACATTGAGGAGGAACTTCAGGGAATTCAGGATCAGCATAGCCCTATTATTGACATCTTGGAAGAAATCTGTCAACGTACTGAGGAAATACTGAGAGACGCTTCACCATCAGACCACAAAGCCCAGGCGTGGAGTAAACACTTTACCTCCTGCTTCGAGGAAAGACACTTCTTTCAGGAACATGACAGTGGGATAGGGCGGGACTGGATGTCTAAAAGTGTGCTTTTGTCTAGAAACCTTTCTATGGCGGCAAATCAATGCCAATAATAAACGAGCGCGGTAAATGACTTTCGCGAGAGGATAACAGATCCACACGCGAGGAAACGGGGACTCGCGAGCTCATTCATACCCTGCGCGCGCTCGTGACATCTCCTCTGCACGCAATACAAGCCCTCGCGCGCGCGATTGATCATTCCACACGCTCTCTCGGGCGCGATTGATCATTCCACACGCTCTCTCGCTTGATCTGCTCTCGCCTGCTGCTTTTGCTCACTCGAACAATTTTATTTTTGACAGTCGAGAGGCGGGACTCCCCTTTTCCGGAAGTCAGTTGTGATTGGACGCTTGTAAACTACACTTGACTTGAGACTTCACTTAATTTGTTTTATTTATTGTGGTTAATTATGTGTAATGTGATTTAATGCATTGTTAATATAGAACATATTCTTACCAGATATTTTTAAACAGAAAGTATTACTAGTGATTGCATTGTGTTGTTAAGAGATCATTTACAGACTGTAATGACACATTTCCATGGTTATTAGCATTGTAAATCATGAACATTCTTATAAATTTTTACATTTTATATTAAAAGACTATGATTTGTGTTGGCTTAAAATATCTAAAATAAATTGGAAAAAAAGTCATATTTGCTGTAGTTCACCACTACCTCTAGACCCCCATTTACCACTATTTACGTTTATCCGACCAAAATTAAAGTGGATCTGAGAGCCTCAGAATGTAAAAAGTGTCCATTAAATAGTTGTAAATATAACGAGGGCTTTGGATGAAAGATAAATTACTTGTTTATATCAATAAGCAAGAGTTGTTGTAAGCTTTTTGTTTTCACCCTGTGTATTACTATTATGTCAATTTTGAGTGGTTCATTATATTTTCTATTAAATGTAAAAGGTGTTCTGGCAGCATGAATGTATAAAAAATTGTATGTAACATAATAAGATATTTTTATGTAACATAATAAGATAAGTTACTGTATGTGCAGATGGGGTTTAATCATTTATGCTGTGTACACTACTTGTCTCATACTTTCTCTTAAGTTATTAGCTTACAACAAGTTAGATTATTAAGATCACTATATAATGTTGTAATAGCTTTGCTGGGTTTAATAATTTGCTGGATTTAATATTGTTTCTCTGTATTCGGTAGCAAATCCTGAAAAGCCATTTTTAAGCTATAATTAATGCTGTGTACTGTATCTTAACTTGAGAAGCCAGAACCCCTTTTACATTTAATAGAAAATATAATGAACCATTTATATTATGTAAAAATTCATTAACATTTTGGTAGATTTACAATGCTAATAACCATGGAAATGTGTCATTACAGTCTGTAAATGATCTCTTAACAACACAATGCAATCACTAGTAATACTTTCTGTTAAAAAAATATCTGGTAAGAATATATTCTAAATTAACAATGCATTAAATCACATTACACATAATTAACCACAATAAATAAAACAAATTAAGTGATGTCTCAAGTCAAGTGAATTACAAGTCATTGGACAGGCGTCCAATCACAACTGACTTCCGGAAAAGGGGAGTCCCGCCCCTCAACTGTCAAAAATAAAATTGTTCCAGCGAGCAAAAGCAGCAGGCGAGAGCAGTAGAGGTGTGCGATACCGCTAGATTTGGTATCGATCCGATACCAAGTAAATACAGGGCCAGTATCGCCGATACCGATACCGATATCGATACTTACTAATAATTAAGGTGGATGCGTCTTCAACCTAAATCTAAATGAATTTTCATGACTTTTAATTTGTTTTTGTGATTTGCATTTTGGGTTATTAATCAGTTAAAATCAGTACTACAAAAGCTTTTGTTCAGAAACAACTTTTGGTTACTTCTGTTTTATTTAAATAAACAAAGTTACAAAATTATTACTTCACAAATATAAAAAATGTAAAAACAAATTCTCTTTTCAAGTAGCATGTTAACAAAAAATGTTTCTCCTCTTTAGTGCACTTCTTTTCAGGATTTTTTTCTTAAATAAACAAAGTCACAAAGTTTTACTTCACAAAAAATATTATACAAAATGTAAAACAAATTATCTTTGTAAGATATAATGAGAATAAAATAACATTTCTCCTTTTTAGCACACTTCTTTTCAGGATTTTTTTTCTTAAACAAAGTCACAAAGTTTTACTTCACAATAAATATAAATAAATAAATAAATTCTCCTTGTAATAAGATATAATGAGAATAAAATAACGTCATCTCTCCTCCTCTCTCCGTTTCTGCAGCTCTGCATTTTCTGGTCTGTGATTTTTCATATGTTTGTACAAATTAGTTGTATTGCCACTGTAATTTAAAGACTTTCTACAAATGGTACAAGTCACTGTTGTCTCATTTTCGGCTGAAAATACAGCCATACAACACTCCTCTTTCTCTCTGCTGCCATTCTCCGTCTCTGACTGTGCTGCTGTAGACTAGAAATGCGCGGTTGCGCGCGCGTCTGACTGCTGGTGGTAGCGCGCTAGCGGTGAGTCACGTGACGGTACAACACAGGAGAGAGGGAAGAGAGCAGAGCACTCTTCGGAGGAGGATTACAGAGAACTTGCTAAGTTGCTATGCTCTGTGACAGCAGCAGCATTTTGACAAACACGGTCAGGTAGCAAAAGGAGAGAAACTGAAACTTAAGTATCGATATTTTCACGTTGGTATCGATCAATACCGATACCAACGTTGGTATCGATATTATCGATATTCGTATCGATCTGCCCACCTCTAGAGAGCAGATCAAGCGCGAGGGCGTGTGAAATGATCAATCGCGCGCGCGAGGGCTTGTATTGCGTGCAGAGGAGATGTCACGAGCGCGCGCAGGGTATGAATGAGCTCGCGAGTCCCCGTTTCCTCGCGTGTGGATCTGTTATTCTCTCGCGAAAGTCATTTACCGCGCTCGTTTATTATTGGCATTGATTTGCCGCCATACCTTTCAGAAATGATCGCCAAGGTTAGCTCTGTGTCTGAAATCCTCAAAGAGATTCTCAAAGACAACAAGAGGACACGAGACAAACCTGCAAAACTCACAACGGCAACAAATACAGTTCAAGGAGAACGCAGAGAAATTAATTGATGAAATGCAGAGAGGAATTTGCAAGTTAAAAAATGGAGTGGAAAAGATCAACCAATTAGCAGAAAAAATATCAAATGATATGACTTTTGATTGTTTTTGATTATTTGACTTTCAACTTTAACCTGACAAAATGAATATGAACTGCTGAGACACAACTTGTTATTGACTGCGATATTACATTGCAGTATTGAATAATTTTAACATTTCATTGTCCTACAGCAACTGATGTTTACGTAGTCAAAGGTTAGAAATAAGGGGTCTTTTTTAAAGGAAATGTAAACTTTGTTAAATTCAGGAGTAAGATTGTTTTTGCTCTGCATTATTGATCAAAAGAAGATGTTGTCATTTTGTGTATAGTATGTGCTTTACGTTAAAAACTTTCATAATAAAACATGTAATAAATTGTACACACAAAAAAAGTATTGGAATGTGAAGAGAATAAAGTATATTTTTAACCCTTTAAAGGGTTAAACCCTTCTTTAACCCTTTAGCGTCCTCACCAATGGAAAAAACAAATATTTCTTTGCAGTTTTTTAGTTGGGGCGATAATAAAAATAATCAATGTTTAATATTATACTGCTTAGAAATGACTCTAAATGGAAAGAAAAGCCAAATGTACAGTAACATAATACATGTTTAAATGGAGCTGTAAGAATAACAATCATTGATGGAAGTGATGCCAGTAAATCACATCAAACCACAGAGAACATCGCAGCAACGTCTAACGTCTTTTAAATTTTAAAACAAAAATCATTTGATTACATATTTAAACATTCACACAGAAAAATGATGAAATAACACAACTTGGGTGGTTTTATAACCCAACCGCTGGATCAATATTGCACCAGACCAACAGTAGTTAAATTAGCCATCTTGACCCAGCAAGATGGGTTGGTCATTTTTAACCCAACAAATGAGTTAAATATTCTACCCAAATGCTGGGTCAAATTAAATACAATTCTGGGTTGATTCAATTACATATTTGTTATATAGTGTACCCAAATGATGGGTCAAATTAATTACAATTCTGGGTTGATTCAAATACATATTTGTTATAGTGTACCCAAATGCTGGGTCAAATTAATTACAATTCTGGATTGATTCAACTACATATTTGTTATATAGTGTACCCAAAAGGCTGTGTAAAAATTAACCCATATGCCATATTAATTCTAACACATTACAGTACAATTTAAGAAAATAAATTGCAATAGACTATTATTTAGACGAGCGCTCGGTGTGTGGACTCACTCTGGTGATGATGTGATGACATTCGAAGCACAAACAACCCACATGCTGGGTCAACCGATGTATGTTGGGTTGATTGATTTTGACTCAATGCATGAGTTGCACAAAATAACCCAAATTCCATATAAATAACCCATAATGGGTAAAATATTTCATAACCCAGCAGTTGGGTTGATGAAATAACCCAGCTGTTTTAGTGTGTTGTATCAAAGGAGCATAGTTAAGGATCATTAATAATAATAATAATTATTAATAGTGTTAACAATAATAATTAAAATATAATAATAATTATTATTTTCATTATAATTATTAATAGTATTACTAAATACGCAAAACAGAAAACAAAACCCACGAGGGGGCAAAACAGGACTGGAGATGAGTACACCTTGACTAAGACAAGACAGTCCTTCCAGAAAAACGCGGAGTTTTTTTGTGATTGTTGCGGGCAAAAATCCTTGATTACGCGGCCCGTTTTCTTTAAAAATGCGATGGAATATGCGGGATATTTATGCAACTTTTTGCGATGAAATTGCGGGAACTTGCAAAAATTGCGGGAACTTGCAAAAATTGCAGTTTGATGAAAAAGAGAAAAAAAAAGTGATTCCCCAGACACCATGTTCTCACTAGGCTACTACCTTAATACGAAGAGTCATTTCTTATTACTTCCTATGATAAGCAAGCATACTACATCACAGAAAGTGCTGGAAATATTTAATTTCTCATCTTGTTTTATTCCAGCCTGTAATGAGTGGAAATAAGGTGTGGCCCCTTTAAGAGCTGTGCGCTCCCTGTTGAACTGTCTGCCGCCATGCGCCTCGAACAGTGTTCAGTAGACACCCCATATTCGATGTTTGATGCTGCTACTTTTATCTTATTTTGTTTATTAAGTAACGATGTGGACGGAAGAACGTGTGACAGACAGTTATACGAGTTCGATTTGGGAATAAAGTGCGAGTTGTGAGATGCCATTCGCCTCCGTGAGTCTGTCTCTTCAGCTGTGAGCTATCCCTGTTTTTCTTCTTAAATATTTAAAAATAAAGTGTGCTCCTGTTTTACAGCTTTTCGATGATGTTCACGTCACGTAATTACGTCACTTCATAACGTTCCCATGGCAACAGGGGGAAATGGCTGCTCTTGTGTAAAGCAAACGCAACATTTTTCAACTTTCTGCCAAGATATATATGTGACTTTTTGCGACGAAAATGCGGGGATTATGAAATCATGCAAGCCCCGCGGAATATTTTGTGCGGAAATCAGCAATTTATGCGGCAAAATTGCGGAGTATTTGAAAAAATGCGACCCCCGCAAAATATGCGGACTTTGGCTGATTTTGCATTGAATTCAGCGATCGCATAATCGCGTTTTTCTGGAGGGACTGACAAGATGACAAATTAAGACTCTGACTTGATAGGAAACAAACTCACAATTCTTATTAAACGGGATTCAGACGAAACACTCACAGAGATTAACACGCAATGTTTGACAATGTACCGACACAGGACAGAAGACATGAGGGGATTAAATAGGGAGCACTAATGACAAGGACAGGTGAAACTGACTTGACAATAATGACAAGACGAGGGTAACAAGGGGCGGAGTTACATAACGAGACAACACAAGCACATGGCCCAAACAACAGACCATGCGCTTGTACACAAAACATGAGTCTGTCATGATCCTGCCACAAGACTAGGAAAATCAAGGACATGACACTGAAATCGGTTGATAAATGTAAAAAAATTGTTTTGTTTTTATACAGAAAAACCACAGCTCACCCGTTTACTTGCATTTGATTACAGTGCAGTCGTGCACCTCAGCAAAATGCCGGATGCGTTGACGTATCACAGCAACGTTCCAAAGCGGCCAATAGGGCACCTATGTATTTATAATGTCTTTGGTTGTAGATATGTCCTGTAGTTTTTATGGGACAATGAACAGACTGGGAGATACCTGTATAGTATTCAAGGAAAAAGAACAGGAATACATACAGAATAAGGCAAGAATACGATGTGGTGTCTAGAATGAGGCTAGGACATGCAGGATTAAATAGAACTTTATTTATAATGAAATGTGGATGGAATATGTGAATACTGCAATAGTCAAGAGACAGTAGAGCATGCAATTATGAATTGTCCTAAATACCATCAAGCTAGACACAGATTGATATCACAACTTGGGAGAACCAGATGACAATAAATTTACATGAAATAATGCAAAGAGAATCTGGCGAAATTTGTTTTCATATTTTGTTTTCTTTTTTAAAGACAACTGGGTTAATTAAAAGAATTTAAAGAAGTGTAGTTTGACCCATTGGCCATAGAAAGAGAAGAAAAAGAAGATATGTCCCGTGCGTGCGTGCGTTGGATGCCGATGATGACGTCACCGCTCACGCCGTCTCTTGAAGAGACTCTTTTCCCTCATTGAGTTCCAGCGTCTGAGGTGAGGAGAGCAGTTCACGGTATTTCGGTGTTTCTCATATTTACACAACTATCACACACACTTTATACAGTTTGATTAAGCGACAGGCTCATTTCTGTATTGTTTTCATCGATCACAGCGATACTTGTGCGTCTTTTCTGGCGTCTTCCTCCTGAAATACACATTTAGTGCTGCAGCAGCGAGCATGAGGAGAATATGTGGAGTTCATTCAGACCTGAGAGATTTTGTGTTTGTTTGTGTGATTGTCTCGATGTTTGGAGTGAGAACTGTTACTGTATGTAGGGGCTGTGCAATTAATTGAATTTCGATTTTGGCTCCCAACGATCACCAAAATAGTAGCTACAATCGAGTAAAAACGATTAGTTTGCCATGTTCTGTTTCGCAAGAACACTTATTTTGTCTTGTGTTCTGAATGACTCGCCCACACGCACATCCGCCCCTCCCGAATCCATTGCGAGCACAATAAACTTCACAATAACAATTGGCTAATTTAATATAGAATATAGCGAGACCATACCCCAGATAGCAACATTGTTTCGGCCCACATCTAACACTTGTGGGATGCGGATCTGGCCCACATGCAGTTTGGAATGACGGCCCTTGGGTGGCCCACTCCTGTTTGCCAGATCTGGGCCACAAGCAGGCCATAGCAATGCCACATGTCAGCCAAGAGCAAAGAAATAAACCAGAACTGGACCTTATCTGAGCCACAAAATCTGTGTATATTAAATATGGAGTCATCTCAACCTTAATAAGCCTGTTAACAAGCAGAATCACTGAAGGAAAGAAGAGAATAGAAAAAGAGACGAGCAGAAACACAAGAACTACAACTGACTTCAGACACAGTCTTAGATGAAATCACCTGAAGATAAAAGGCGACATTAAATCTGAAGATCTCAGCAGAGGAGGATTAAACAACTCCACAAACAGCATTACCAGCTTCACTTATTACTAACCAGACTCACTTTATTTCTGTCAGACTTCTACAGTGTTTTTTTTATTGAGAATTAACAGAGGTTTAACTCTGTTTCATTTGAAGTCACTATAACAGTAATTAGTTTGAGATGACTCCATATTTAATATACACAGATTTTGTGGCTCAGATAAGGTCCCATTCTGGTTTATTTCTTTGCTCTTGGCTGACATGTGGCATTGCTATGGCCTGCTTGTGGCCCAGATCTGGCAAACAGGAGCGGGCCACCCAAGGGCCGTCATACCACGCTGCATGTGGGCCAGGGCTGAGTTTCCCGAAACCTTCTTAATGCTACGTCATTCTTTAGTTACACCTTAAGCTGTACCTTATCGTTAATACGTGTTTCCCGAAACGCTCTTAGTTAAGTATACCTTCTGTAAGTCATACTTTCGGAAGGTTGGTCTGGACCACTCTTAGCTTTACCTTATCACTGTTGAAGGTCTATATGAATATAATTCTGAAGTTTTAATACACCCAGAAAGTGTTCAATTAGGCTAATTCAAGCGTTTTCATGCAAAGAATAAAATTGGCATTACACTGATTGTTGTTAGAATTTTAATTATATTATTATATATAATAAAATTTTATACATTTATTTTATTTAAAGAGCGCTTTTAAAGGCCAGTAAAGCATAGGCTACTATCAGTCCTATTCGGACGCTAAAATTGTTTATCATGGGCTCGTCCGGATTTTTTAAACATTTACAGGGGTAAGTCGGTTATTTTAGTGCCGTCCGAATCCATAATATCAGTGTTTTTTCTCACCCAACCCGCGTAAAAATCTCTGTCCAAATTAGTACCTACTGATTTCTGACAAACAGGTCGTGTGGTAATTTAACTGCCGTCTGAATCCACATCTCTGAGTTTACAAGAAGAGATTCAAAATTCACTGTTTTGATCACTGCCGAGCACCGTAGCTACGTGACGTACACTTTTATTACTGAAATGCTTGAAAGTATTTACAAAAACAATATTTCATCGCAGCTCACCTCAGCGAATAAAAATGGGAAAGAGAAGAAAGCACATAAAAAATTTAAATGGTTATTATGGCAGCAATAAATGATACAATTTTAAAATATGTAGGCAAGGCTATTATAGGCTGTTATAGTTTGGATTATTTTTTATAATATCCCATGAGTCCTAGTAAATGCAATTTCAACTATTTCTGAAGTGCTTCTTTTATAAAGAACAGCGCTTTCTCACATAAACAGCCCCTGCACGAGAGAATAATTGATTCTCGAGTCATCGATATCAACAGATTCAGCACCATCGCCACGGACAGCACCCGGGTAACATCGCACGTAAAAAGGTATATCTTAAGCAGTTTTTTAAGGTATAGTTCGGGGAACACGCCTAGAAATGGTATACCTTCAGTTAAGTTATACCTTAAGAGTCTTCGTAGCGCGCTAAGAGACAGCGTTATCGGGAAACTCAGCCCAGATCCGCATCCCACAAGTGCCAGATGTGGGCCAGAACAATGTTGCTATCTGGGATGTTGTTGTCTTAGATCCTTCAGCTTCTTCATTGCCCTAGTAAAAGCTCCATCAGGGGCTGTATTATTTGGAATAAAGGTAAAGCAGTTAGCTTCAAATATTATACAACACTTTCTTTCTCCGCAAATAACCAATTTAATGTTGGTCTGTTTTGCCATGTCATGTAGCTTACGAGTTCCCAACTTCTCTTCCAAGGCTCTCAATGTGCCTTCAGTGTGTTAATGAACTTCTGTTGATTGCAATAAATGTAATTCATCCATTCTTCATTTTATCAAGTTATGTATACAAATATTCTCAAAAAGTGATTTACTTCATGCTTAAACTCAATTGGTATTCCCCATGGCAATCAAATCTATACACACCAATTCTGACATTGTTTAGAACACAAATATTTAATTTGGCTATCTGTCAATCTTCAATTAAAATCATCTATCATCAACTTTCTTTTTTTTCTTATTTTTACTCCCTTCCCCCCCTTGATTATGTTGTGGCAGATTCTTTCAAGTCTTTGGCTCAGGTCTCAAAGAAATCTTTCAGAGTCGAAGTTCCAGGCCTCAGAAGAATTTACTTTATTGAGCAATTCAACAAAGTGAGATGCCAGCTGTTCATCTGATCTTACAATGGCCAGTGTTCAGGTCTTATACCTTTTTCTTATCACTAGGCACCCAATGAGCATCATCATTTCTATCTCTTCTTCTTTGCCACTCCTCGTGGTCTTGCCGCTATTAAAATCAACTCCCCCTTGGCCTTATTCTATTGGTGGAACATATCAAAATCTTCTATAACTGTGTTTTTCTCCCACAGTATGCTGACACCTGCATTTCTTCTACATTCTGGATACTTTTCCATTCCCTTATCCTTCTGACCTATTTTTCTGCTTGGCATTACAGCATTCAGACTTGACTATATTAAATTATTAAAAACAGAAGTTTATTTCTGCTGAGATTTCCAGTAATGTCAAAACAACCGTCGTTTTTATCATTCACTTCAAAGGTTCAACAACATCTTATTGTTAACATTGTGTTTTTCAACCTAATCTCATTGGAAAAAACTTACCTGTGGCAACTTTTTTGCAAAGCGCAAAATACGTTCATGTCTGTCAGGCACAGAAGAGGACAGACGAGATAAGTGCAGGTAAATGACAAATTTATTGAAACAATGGTGGAAGCAACAGGAGAGAAGCAAGGTGAGTTTAGCAAACCCATACCCAGAGATTTGAAACCTATGGGTTTGGCCTCTGAGGTGGCCCAACTCATAGATGCTGGTCTCTCAACAGAGGTTGTAGAGACCATCTTACACTCAAGAGATTCAGCCACGAGGAAACGTTATGCCTTGAAGTGGAAAGTTTTCACTTCTTGGTGTCATCAGCGTCAGTGGGATCTGGTTAAAGGGATACTTCACCTCTGGAAAGACGAATCTGTATTTAAAATGGGTCATTTATGTAGAAGAAATGTAAAATTATTTTTGAATTTGGAGCTTAGACTGAGAAAAGCCAGAAAATGGATTTTTGGCTTATGTGGATGAAAGACAACAACTCCCAGAATGCACTTGCTTCGCTGCCCTAGGAGGCCACGCCTACCGGTAACAGAGCGCAGTAGTTAAACAACAAGTCTAGGCTACTAGTGAGTCTCTGTGATGAGTCTCCCCGGGATTTTGAGATCGCCCAAAAAGTCCGGGATTCGGCTTTTGCGTTCTACAGTCGCCATTCATCATGTTTAGCAGGACGAGGCCGAGGGCGTGATTACTGATGAGAGACACCTGTGAGAGCACCGGTCTCGTATCTCTCACGGAGGAGCGGGAATTTTCTTAGCAATGTTAAAACGCACATCAACCGATCACTTGTTTAGCGTTCATGTAAACACTACATTCAGATTCACCAATTGGAATGAATTCAGTTAGATTGAAACAAAAGGTGTGCATGTAAACAACGAATGGCGACTGCAGAAAGCAAAAGCTGAATCCCGGACATTTTGTACGATCTCGACGGCCGGACATGTCCGGGAAAAAGAGGCTGGATGGTAACCCCTACTACTCAGCTTTCTCCTACTAAGTTACTCAGCTTTCTCCACAGAACAAGGGCCTGCTAGCTTAGCTTCCAAAAAAGATTTCTGACACTATGTGTACATTCTGTGAGTGAGATCCCACCCTCTATGGGCGGGTTGAAAACATGCGGAACAGCTCCTTGTACTGACTGTAGTCTTTAGCCTCTGGCCAAAAAATCCTCCGATGACGCAAAATGACGATTTTTGCGTCATCGGAGGATTTTTTCCAGACAAAAAATACATAAATCTCTCGTCTCAGGGGGATATGAGGGTGGAAAGCACGGTAATTTGAAAATACTACAGGTTTTCTACTAATACAAAGCTTAATGCTAAATCCTGAAGTATCCCTTTAACTGCTTAGTTGGTACAGTGCTTGAGTTCTTGCAAGACCGCTTTTCTTCAAGGTTATGTCCATCCACCCTAAAGGTTTACGTCCCTCTCTGCTATTATCGTTTTTCAAGATGGCGGAGAGACATGGAAGACTCCATGGACTTACCTGTCCCATGTAAATAAAGATAATTAATTATTTGCTTACGAGGATAAGTCAGATCATTGGCAGAGGTAATTTTACACCAATAAGGACATATTTATGAACAACGACATTTGACATTTAGCTAATAAAATACTTAAACTAAAAAACTACACAGTCTACCTTTAAGTAAAAGTGAATGAGACCGATCTGTCTCTCTACTGACTTATAAGAGCCAAAGCATCTCAAGAGAAGAAGAGAAGAAAAGTGTTGTTTAAAAGATACATGAAAGTATATCTTGCATTTGCATGGAAGAGTAGAAGTGGAAGAGAAACTAGATGTCCTGATGAAAAACAATGAAGAACGAGTTAAAAATTAATATCAGATTCATGACTCTTACAAGTGTTATTGCCTCTTCTACAGCTCCTGGACCATGAGAGCACAAGAACACTAAGTTCATTTAAAAAAAAAAAAAAAAAACTTATTTCCTTCATAAAAGAGAACTGAGTGTTATAAATTCATTAAGAATAAAACTCTGATGTGTTTCTCTCCTTTCACGTGATTCTGATACAGTGTTGTTGTTTTTCCAGTGTGAATTTTCTGGTGGTCTTTCAGTTCATCTTCTGTAGTCTAAAGGACTTCATCACTGAAACGCACACCGCTGTGTCTTTTCTGCTGTAATATTACGAATGAATCTTCTCCTTTGTGTGAATCTTCTGGAATTTCTTCAGGATTGAAGCCCAATGAAACTGTTTACCGCACTGATCACAGTTAAATGGTCTTTCTTCAGAATGAGAAGCAGATGTGATTTCAAAGAGAAAGCCTGAGCCGCTTCTTCCCAGTGTGAACTCTCATGTGAATCTTCAGAATTGATTTACATGTGAAGCGTTTTTTACACTGAGGGCAGGAGACAGATTTTTTGGCTTAGGTTTTTCCTTTCTTGTTCACATCCATCAGGTCTAAAAGAAACATTAAATCAAGTGAGATTTCAAATGAGAGACAAAAGTGAAATGAAAGTGAAGCTCAAAGTCAAGATCACTGATGAGTTCAATAGTCATTTTAATCGGATCAAATCTGGTCATCAACGGCTGTGCACGATTATGATCTATTTTAACATCATGAAGATGAGTTGTGTTATAAACCACAATATATAGTTATAGTTTGGTCATGAAACTCTAGATGGTGCATGCCATGACATGTAATCTGTAAGCAATCACATCATTTCCAACACCTTTCTAACATCAACAGAGGAAGAATCTGGAAGCTTCTCATCTCTGTATTCTTGATAAGCACCAGAGCAAATACAAAAACATGAACTGCTGTTAGAAAACATGAAAATACTGTTTCACGTTTTATCTTCATCATAATAAGTGTCAGAAATAGAAAGTTGCACAGCGCTTGTTTTGACATGAGCGCCACCTACTGTCAGACAGTAATTTTGCATTGCTCTGAACAGACTGATTTTTTTATATCACAAATTCATGTTGGGTTGAACACGAGTTAATGAAACCAATCAAACAACAAAATATCTGTTGCTCATCGTGGCTGTTAAGAAACGAATGAATGAATGAGGCATTTATATAGCGCTACTATTTACTACTGTACACGCTTTACAATCACATCAGGTGTCGGCCTCATTCACAACCTGGATGATTCAACAGCAGCCACAGTGAAACAGCGCCAACTATAGGTGGAGAAGAGTGATTTGACTGTGACTAACTTACACAGAAGAGATTTTGTTGCTCAGCGCATTAAGATGAACTACTTACCGTGATTTCAGACTGTGGTGATGTGGTTTCTCCACTGCATGGATCTTCATGTGTATCTTCAGGCGACTTTTAAAAGAGAAACTCATTCCACACTGATCACACGTGTGCGGCTTCTCTCTGCTGTGGATCCTCTCATGTGATTTCAGATGTTCTGATCGACTGAATCTCTTGTCACAGTGTGAACACTTGTAAGGTTTTTCTCCAGTGTGGATCTTCTCATGTGATTTCAGATTCCCAGACAGATTGAATCTCTTGTCACAGTGTGAACACTTGTAAGGTTTTTCTCCAGTGTGAATCCTCTGGTGCTGTTTTAAACATGTCGCTGTAGTAAAAGTCTTCTCACACTCAAAGCACATGTACTCTCTCACACCAGTATGAATTTTCTGATGTGTTTGTAAATATAGCAGATGTGAAAAACTCTTTCCACATACAGAACATGTATATGGCTTCTCCTTCGTATGAACTTTCAGGTGTGACTTTAGATTTGATGCCGAAAGAAATGTTTTGCTGCAGTGATCACATGTGAATGTCTTCTCTCCGGTATGAACTCTCATGTGAATCTCAAGACTTTGTTTGTATGGGAAACTCTTCCCACACTGATCACATGTAAATGGCTTTTCTCCAGTGTGAACTCTCATGTGAACCTCCTGATCTTGTTTGCGTGTGAAACTCTTTCCGCACTGATCACATGTGAATGGCTTCTCTCCGGTGTGGATCCTCATGTGATCATTAAGGTGTGATGATTGCTTGAAACTCTTCCCACATTGATCACATGTGAACGGCTTCTCTCCAGTGTGGATCCTCGTGTGAATCTCAAGACTTCGGTTGTTTGAGAAACTCTTTCCACATTGATCACATGAGAACGGCTTCTCTCCGGTGTGAATTCTCATGTGAATCTCAAGATTTTGTTTTTTTGAGAAACTCTTTCCACATTGATCACATGAGAACGGCTTCTCTCCGGTGTGAACTCTCATGTGAATCTCAAGATTATGATTGGATGTGCAACTCCTTCCACACTGAGTGCAGGTTGTAGAATTATTGGCTCTTCTTTTCTTTAAAAATGTATTTTTAGTCTTTGAGCGACTCAAAGGTTTTTCTCCAGGTTTGACATGATGTTCCTCCTCCACTTCACTCAGTTCTTCACTCTCCTCCTTCACTTCACTGAGTTCTTCACTCTCCTCCTTCACTTCACTCTCCTCATTCACTTCACTCAATTCTTCTCTCTCCTCCTTCACTTCACTCAGTTCTTCACTCTCCTCCTTCACTTCACTCTCCTCATTCACTTCACTCAATTCTTCTCTCTCCTCCTCCACTTCACTCAATTCTTCTCTCTCCTCCTTCACTTCACTTAGTTCTTCACTCTCCTCCACTTCACTCAATTCTTCTCTCTCCTCCTTCACTTCACTCAATTCTTCTCTCTCCTCCTCCACTTCACTCTGTTCTTCTCTCTCCTTCACTTCACTCTGTTCTTCTCTCTCCTCCTCCACTTCTCTCAGTTCTTCACTCTCCACCTTCACTTCCTCTGTTCTTCTCTCTCCTCCTTCACTTCCATCAGCTCTGAAATGAAAAAAAAAAGTTTTATAAATTGCATTTTCCAGTACATCAAATTCAAAGAGAGAAATAAGAGAGAGAATGAAGGGCGACATATGTCACTTTGAGTGATTTATGGCCCTTGATTGACCACGAACCCCTTTTTCCCACGCTAAGACCCGGCCCTTTTCCCACGCTTACTCGCCCCTTTTCCCACGCTTAGTCCCCCCCCTCACCACCCACTTCCGGAGAGATCATGTGACCGTGGGAATTCCCACGGTACGGAACCCCTCCCATTCGAACCGGCACGGAAACCCATCCATCGGACCCGGTCCGGACGGAACACCTGCTGTACACCTGTTACGGGTATCTGACTTGATCAATGTAAAAATGTTCAAAATGATGGAAAAACATTCAAAACAATACATTTTCAATCCTTTTAAGAAGGATGGCAGAAAACAGAGATAGGTTTAGTGTTTTTTATATTAACATGTAGTGATTTAAAACCATTAAATCCATTTATATCATTAAAACACAGTAATGTTCCATTTTACATAAAACATCTGTTTTAAAAAAGTGTTTTCAATCACAATAATAACTAAAACAGTGTGTATTAAAATTATATCAAGTAAATAGTTATGTTTTCTTAAAACATCTAACATCGCTTGTATTAAAATTACATCAAACAAATAGATCTAATATGTCTTCAGTGTTCACACACACTTGTAAGTTGTTTAAACTGCATTTCTTAAAGTTATCAAAGTGTTTTAGTTCTTAAAACATCTAACATCGGTTGTATAAAAACTATTTCTATCAAACATTTACAACTATTTTCTATCATACATTTAAAAAAGTTGTGTTTTTCACAATAACACAGTGTTTAAAACTATTAAAATAACTTATATCATTAAGATACTATTGTCTTTAGTGTTCATACACGGCGCTAATATTAAAATTATATCAAGTAAATAGTTGTTTTCTTAAAACGTCTAAAACCACGTGTATTAAAATTATATTATGCAAATACATCTAAAACAATAGTTCTATTTTTATCACACATTTAAAAAAGGTGTACTTTTCACATAACACTCAGTGATTAAAAACCATTAAGTCATTTTTATATCATTAAAACACAGTGTAGACCTTTACCTTTACACATTATTTAGTAAAATGTTCCATTTTACATAAACCATATGTTTTAAAAAAGTGTTTGCAATCACAATAATAACTAAAACAGCGGGTGTTTAAATTATATCATGTAAATAGTTTTTTACTTAAAACATCTAAAGACGGTTGTATTAAAATTACATCAAACAATAGTTCTATCTACATTTAAAGAAGGTGTGTTTTTCACAATAACGCACGGTGCTTAAAACTATTAAAACAATTTATATCATTAAGATACTATTGTCTTTAGTGTTCATACACATGAAAAAGTTTAAAAGTGTTTTCTTAAAGTTATCAAAATGCGTTAGCATTAAAAACATCTAAAACCGTCTGTATTAAAATTTTCTATCATACATTTAAAAAAAGTTGTGTTTTTCACAATAACACACAATGCTTAAAACTATTAAAACAACTTATATCATTAAGATACTATTGTCTTTAGTGTTCATACACTGTGCTAATATTAAAATTATATCAAGTAAATAGTTGTTTTCTTAAAACGTCTAAAACCATGTGTATTAAAATTATATTATGCATATACATCTAATTACTATATTCGAAGTTGCACTTTCCACAATTACACATCGTTTAAAAATATTAAAATGTTGTATAAAGTTAAAATACACATATCTTTAGTGTTTCATACACTTGTAAAATGTTAAAACATTAATGAAAAAGTTTAAATTGTATTTTCTTAACGTTATCGAAATTTTCTAGCATTAAAACATCTAAAACAATGTGTAATGCAATTTTATATCAAACAATAGATCTATTTTCTATCATACGTTTTCTAAAATTAAAACATCAAACAATATTAAAGCATATTAAAACTTTATGTTAAAAATCACAGTATCAAAAACACATGCATATTAAAAAACTGACTTACGTTTTTTACATCCACGCTTTGTTGTTGAAAGAAGAACAAAAGTAATCCTGTTTAAAGATTTAATCCACCAGCAAAGATACATCCAGCACCAGAGGGATTGTCCAAAGGTATTAATCCATCTCCAAAGGTATATCAAACTCCAAAACTTTAGAGATTTTAATTCACAAAGTTGTGTAAATGTAATTCCCCGGGAGCTCCGCGAAACACGTCTACACTCTTACATCCCAAAAGTTAGACTGACATCCGTGAGGTCTACAAAGCAGCCTGACATAGACTCCACCCCTAGACCCTCCCACAACAGGTGATGAGGCGTGGGAACTCGGTTCCCACGCGCACACACGCTCTCTTCCCACGCGCACACACGCACACGCATACGTCACACAAGCACCCCCACATAATGAAAGAAGAGACATGCACCCATGCGATGCGCATGCGCGGACACACACACGCACACTCATGTTCCTCCCATAGGATAGGACAGGTCATTGTGCGTGCTTAAAAAGGAGGATGGATTCTGTGCACAATACTTGTGATCTTTATCCAACTAGAAATGGCCACCGCTGACCCTAAAACTCCTGAAAGGAACATCAATGATGTTATGGAGGATTTAACACTGGCTCCGAGGAAAAAACATGGACCATGTTTAACTCGATTTCTCCATGAGTTGACGGATCGTGTGAAGTATACTTTTCGTCTGTCCGGGGGACGTGCGTGCACTTACGAGTTTGACAAGGAATTACGCGAGGTCAGACTCATCAATATCGATGATGATGATTGTTTCACGTCGAAAATGAATGAAGATCCTGATCTGGTATTCACAGAAAAGGATTGGATTTTATTTTACAAAACTGTCTGGAGAGATTTGAAAGATGGCGGGAGCGAACCACTCTTTATTGCAGAGTGGTCTGGATTAAGTTTTGGCACAAGGTACCGTCTTCTCGCGGATCACGTCAACAAACATGCAGAAGACTACATCTACATTTTATGCACCGACTTTGTTCGAGACCCCCCGCAGTACTCTTGGCCTATCATACGTATGTAACTGTTGTTTTTAAATTGTCAAGGAATGAATATCTCGATGTCTGTAAAATGAATGATATTACGTGTGAATACATGTTGGAGAAAAATTTATTTCGATGTTTGGATGATATTAAATTAATTCTGTGTATGTTGTAACCTTATACTTTTTTCTATTCTGAAATAAAAAATATAAAATTCATCCCATGTATGTCGGTACTTTTTTCTATTCTGAAATAAAATGTATAGACATGACTGAATGAATACATATTTAAAAAACTTTACTCAATTGTATTAATTTACGTGCTATGATGTATTATTTACCACTCTTTTATTTTTCCTTTTATAAGCGTTTTAACTCACATCTTCATTACCACATCATCTGATTATTTGTTTATCTTTCTGTATCAAACATACGCTTACGCTTTTACAACAGTCAAATCTAACATATTTGAAGAAAAACTAATACTTATCATAATAACGTAGTGTAGCCTATTAAAATGATGTATAAGTTAAAATACACTGGTCTTAGCCTTTTTTAAACATTTGTGAATGTTAAAACGCTAAAAGGCCGGTGGTCAGCCATTTACAGAAAAGTAAAACAAGTTAAGACTTTTTCATTACAAAAACGATACATTTATCTTTCACACATTGTTCGTAAAACTGTTAATATCATAAAATATCAATCTGTGCGATGGTGTTAAGTCAAATGGAGAGTTTATTCTATATACCAGAATTCACTCTACTCTAATTAAAATAACGAGCAACTTCACCTCTTTTTAAAATATTTTTATATCTGCCTTAACTCGCGTACTCCAAACTGATTATTTGTTTATCTTTCTGTATCAAACGCACACTTACGTTTTTACAACAGTCAAACCTAACATATTTGAAGAAAACTAATACTTTTCATAATAACGTAGCGTACCCTATTAAAATGACGTATAAGTTAAAATACAGACTTATTAGCATTTTAAACATTTGTAAAATGTTAAAACGTTTAAAGGTGAGTGCTCAATCATTTACAGAAAAGTAAAAAACAAGCTAAGACTTTTTCATTACAAAAGATACATCTATCTTTCACACATTATTCGTAAAAAAGTGTTACATTATACGTAAATCATCTTTACACATACTAGTCTACTATAAATAAACTAGCCACAACCTTTTAACCAATCACAGGTAGACCCAACACGCACTCACGCATGTGCAAGCACAGACTCCTTAATGTCTGAGCGTGCTGTGCCACATACAGATGCTATTTTTCCCTCCTGATGAGGTGTGAGATCTAGGAATTACTTTATAACACATAGTTATCTAAAAAAGCTAGGAGATAGTCTTATACCGTTCTGCAGTATTCGTAAAACAGTTACGATTTACATAAAATATCATTCAGTGCGAAGCTGTTAAGGCTAATTCAACATCTAAATGTATAATTTATCACTCTTTTAATTTTCCTATTATAAGTGTTTTAACTCACATAACCATTAGCTACTACGTCTGATTATGTGTTGGTCTTTCCGTATCAAGCACACACGTATACGTTTTTAAATCGGACAAATAGATCTAATTCATTGAAGTTACTTTACACAATTACACATAGTTTAAAAGTATTAAAATGATGTATAAGTTAAAATACACAGGTCTTAGCCTTTTTAAACATTTATGAATGTTAAAACGCTAAAAGGTCGGCGGTCAGCCATTTACAGAAAAGTAAAACAAGTTAAGACTTTTTCATTACAAAAAAGATACATTTATCTTTCACACATTGTTCGTAAAACTGTTAATATCATAAAATATCAATCTGTACGATGGTGTTATGTCAAATGGAGAGTTTATTCTATAGGGTTATATCAGATCGTAGTACTTTATCACACTGTTTTATTTCCCATACATATATGAAAATTGCACAGAGTTTACATGTTGTTTTAAAATCACCATTATTTTAATGTTTAAAATTTAAAAACAGGGCAAGAAATTATTAATTGGAATGGAATAATGATTTATTTAGCAGGAAATACAATCTCAAACCATCAATGTTAATACAATTACACATAGGTCAACTTGTAACACGTACAAATGAATTACAGTAAACAGTAAAATAATAACAACCACCTGTAAATAATAACGAACACATGTAAAAACAATAATGGTACCGTCACATCATTTCATAAAGACACCATGTAGTTACATCAAACTTTGCAGAATGTTCAATCTCTCAGAGATTAGTGTTAGGACTACAGTTAAAAGTTGACCCCTTACCACCTCAATCTCTTGACGAACTAGCAATAATTCATTACGCAATTGTGTGTTAGCGTCCATTCCCTCCTCACGACATGTACCAAGCAAATCCATAACACTCCTTAAACCCTGAGTGTGCTGACACTGTTGCTGTATTACATTGTTTAGAAGTGTTACGATACTCCCCGCGGATTCAGCTACAATCGCCTCGGTTTGTTGATACGTTAACGGACGTGTTACAACATCTAAAATTCTCGAAAAAACTCTATTAACACCTTGTAGTGTCTCATGAGTGGGTCTGTGATGACCTCTGTCACTGTACAATGGTCTGGATGTTCCTTCAGATCCCAGTACGGAATCATCACTGTCTGATGAATTCTGTTCGGAGTCAAGTGCATCTAGCGCTACTGTTTGTGAATCCATGAAAGTGTTTAAACCTCTTTCATCGTAATCTTGTCCTAGGTGAAATATATTAATAAATATTAGATTCATTATTTATTAGATTAAAAATATGTTGTAAAATATAGTTTCTTACCGTTATCCAGCGAGACGCTTGTGCATGAGGTAGAGTTTGGTTGTAAATTTAAAAGTCCTTTCTTGTAAACGTTTGTGGATGTGCAACCATCCGTGGTGCTTTGTTCTGGAAAAATAATATTCATTTATTATTTTAAACGTATCGATTAAAAATAAGATAGGTTAGATGAATTAATAAATACAGTAAGACAAATACAATAGTCACCACCCACCTTCGCTAGGATACTCTAATCGTACGCCGTTGTCATATTCACCATAAATTTCACGAAGTCTCTTTATTCCTTGACCTAAAGGTCGTAGATTCGTACACGTTCTAGAATGACTCGTGTCGCACAAACCATCAGTATTAGGCGCCGGGGGTGAATTATCTGGCTGATCATGTACCGACTGTTCTGGACTACCCCAGGGTGTGACATCCTCATATACTTGAACACAAACAGGATTGTGTGATGCGTCATTTTCGTCGATATCCTCTTCTACAGGATTATCGTTATAAGTATTAGCTTGTAAAAAATCGGCCGATGAAACGCCATCCGGAAAAGCAATGTGATCTAATTCAACAACAAACATATATTAGTGCCGTAGTCATTTCAATAAATTATAAAACTGAACATATTTTATGAAAATACTCACAAAGGTCATCCATGAGTTGTTCTAGATTATCTTCGCCGGATGGATCAGGTAATACAGCATCTGTATAGTGTTGATAAGAGTGAAGAATGTACGTTATTCTAACAATCATTCATTATACATTTCGGTTTTTGTTCAAATAAGAGATATGGTTAATGTACCTTGATGGAATTCAGCCATGTCTTTGTAGATCGATTCAGCGACCCCTATCCGTACACGGTAACGTATTTAGCCTAAATGAAATAGACTACTCCGGATCTTTTAAAGAAACGCGTATGACATTTTTCAAACACCCCCTCTTCCCGCACACATTTTTCAAAGAAGGCCTTTCATCTCTGTATGACATCTGATTTACAACTAGAAAACATATGACAAACGACCCCAGTAGTTTCAACTTCTACAGATAACCGGAGCAATAAAATATTTCTTACATTCACCATAAGGAGATCAAATTAGCACATACAGTATAATCAGCATGATGACCCCATGCTACGGCAGACTCTCTGGAGTCCTGTGTGTGTGTGTGTGTGTGTGTGTGTGTGTGTGTGTGTGTGTGTGTGTGTGTGTGTGTGTGTGTGTGTTGTGCGTGCGTGTGTGTGTGTGTGTAT
This sequence comes from Chrosomus eos, assembly GCA_036326025.1. Lineage (NCBI taxonomy): Eukaryota > Metazoa > Chordata > Actinopteri > Cypriniformes > Leuciscidae > Chrosomus > Chrosomus eos. Next base: position 2,227,597 of record CM070821.1, read on the forward strand.
GTGTGTGTGTGTGTGTGTGTGGATCAAACACTTAAAATCATCGATCTGACAAATAAATATAACTACGGCTGTGCCATAAGCTGGAAAAGATTCGATTGTCATTCGTTTCATAATAACATAACAATTACAATTTTCAACTGATAGATGGCAGAAGCATCATCGTGATATGGTTGCAAGACTGACATGAAGTTTAATAGTGATCACTCATGACAGGCCTCACGATAAACATTTTCAATTATTTTACGGATAGTAACAATCGTGCAATGATTACCTTAAATTTTCTACTTTGACTTGTAAGTATACTTGTTCGTTTCGAAGATAAACATGAAACGTGTGGCTTATTATATGTTATAAAAAACGAAAACGGTGATATATTTAGATTTTAGATTATTATGGTATGAGTGATTTTGATCCGTGAATGCAGTATTGACTGTAACACATTTTGTCAAAAAGAAAATTCAAAGTGATTCTCATAAACTTAGCAGAAACATTGGATAATAAAGAAAGCCATTTAAAGACGTTTAAAAGTGTTAAATAGAAAATATAAATATGTTAAATATGATTAACATGACTGTAAAAGTTACAGCTTAGGCCTACCGTGCGAAATATAAATCATTATTCCATTCCAATTAATAATTTCTTGCCCTGTTTTTAAATTTTAAACATTAAAATAATGGTGATTTTAAAACAACATGTAAACTCTGTGCAATTTTCATATATGTATGGGAAATAAAACAGTGTGATAAAGTACTACGATCTGATATAACCCTATAGAATAAACTCTCCATTTGACATAACACCATCGTACAGATTGATATTTTATGATATTAACAGTTTTACGAACAATGTGTGAAAGATAAATGTATCTTTTTTGTAATGAAAAAGTCTTAACTTGTTTTACTTTTCTGTAAATGGCTGACCGCCGACCTTTTAGCGTTTTAACATTCATAAATGTTTAAAAAGGCTAAGACCTGTGTATTTTAACTTATACATCATTTTAATACTTTTAAACTATGTGTAATTGTGTAAAGTAACTTCAATGAATTAGATCTATTTGTCCGATTTAAAAACGTATACGTGTGTGCTTGATACGGAAAGACCAACACATAATCAGACGTAGTAGCTAATGGTTATGTGAGTTAAAACACTTATAATAGGAAAATTAAAAGAGTGATAAATTATACATTTAGATGTTGAATTAGCCTTAACAGCTTCGCACTGAATGATATTTTATGTAAATCGTAACTGTTTTACGAATACTGCAGAACGGTATAAGACTATCTCCTAGCTTTTTTAGATAACTATGTGTTATAAAGTAATTCCTAGATCTCACACCTCATCAGGAGGGAAAAATAGCATCTGTATGTGGCACAGCACGCTCAGACATTAAGGAGTCTGTGCTTGCACATGCGTGAGTGCGTGTTGGGTCTACCTGTGATTGGTTAAAAGGTTGTGGCTAGTTTATTTATAGTAGACTAGTATGTGTAAAGATGATTTACGTATAATGTAACACTTTTTTACGAATAATGTGTGAAAGATAGATGTATCTTTTGTAATGAAAAAGTCTTAGCTTGTTTTTACTTTTCTGTAAATGATTGAGCACTCACCTTTAAACGTTTTAACATTTTACAAATGTTTAAAATGCTAATAAGTCTGTATTTTAACTTATACGTCATTTTAATAGGGTACGCTACGTTATTATGAAAAGTATTAGTTTTCTTCAAATATGTTAGGTTTGACTGTTGTAAAAACGTAAGTGTGCGTTTGATACAGAAAGATAAACAAATAATCAGTTTGGAGTACGCGAGTTAAGGCAGATATAAAAATATTTTAAAAAGAGGTGAAGTTGCTCGTTATTTTAATTAGAGTAGAGTGAATTCTGGTATATAGAATAAACTCTCCATTTGACTTAACACCATCGCACAGATTGATATTTTATGATATTAACAGTTTTACGAACAATGTGTGAAAGATAAATGTATCGTTTTTGTAATGAAAAAGTCTTAACTTGTTTTACTTTTCTGTAAATGGCTGACCACCGGCCTTTTAGCGTTTTAACATTCACAAATGTTTAAAAAAGGCTAAGACCAGTGTATTTTAACTTATACATCATTTTAATAGGCTACACTACGTTATTATGATAAGTATTAGTTTTTCTTCAAATATGTTAGATTTGACTGTTGTAAAAGCGTAAGCGTATGTTTGATACAGAAAGATAAACAAATAATCAGATGATGTGGTAATGAAGATGTGAGTTAAAACGCTTATAAAAGGAAAAATAAAAGAGTGGTAAATAATACATCATAGCACGTAAATTAATACAATTGAGTAAAGTTTTTTAAATATGTATTCATTCAGTCATGTCTATACATTTTATTTCAGAATAGAAAAAAGTACCGACATACATGGGATGAATTTTATATTTTTTATTTCAGAATAGAAAAAAGTATAAGGTTACAACATACACAGAATTAATTTAATATCATCCAAACATCGAAATAAATTTTTCTCCAACATGTATTCACACGTAATATCATTCATTTTACAGACATCGAGATATTCATTCCTTGACAATTTAAAAACAACAGTTACATACGTATGATAGGCCAAGAGTACTGCGGGGGGTCTCGAACAAAGTCGGTGCATAAAATGTAGATGTAGTCTTCTGCATGTTTGTTGACGTGATCCGCGAGAAGACGGTACCTTGTGCCAAAACTTAATCCAGACCACTCTGCAATAAAGAGTGGTTCGCTCCCGCCATCTTTCAAATCTCTCCAGACAGTTTTGTAAAATAAAATCCAATCCTTTTCTGTGAATACCAGATCAGGATCTTCATTCATTTTCGACGTGAAACAATCATCATCATCGATATTGATGAGTCTGACCTCGCGTAATTCCTTGTCAAACTCGTAAGTGCACGCACGTCCCCCGGACAGACGAAAAGTATACTTCACACGATCCGTCAACTCATGGAGAAATCGAGTTAAACATGGTCCATGTTTTTTCCTCGGAGCCAGTGTTAAATCTTCCATAACATCATTGATGTTCCTTTCAGGAGTTTTAGGGTCAGCGGTGGCCATTTCTAGTTGGATAAAGATCACAAGTATTGTGCACAGAATCCATCCTCCTTTTTAAGCACGCACAATGACCTGTCCTATCCTATGGGAGGAACATGAGTGTGCGTGTGTGTGTCCGCGCATGCGCATCGCATGGGTGCATGTCTCTTCTTTCATTATGTGGGGGTGCTTGTGTGACGTATGCGTGTGCGTGTGTGCGCGTGGGAAGAGAGCGTGTGTGCGCGTGGGAACCGAGTTCCCACGCCTCATCACCTGTTGTGGGAGGGTCTAGGGGTGGAGTCTATGTCAGGCTGCTTTGTAGACCTCACGGATGTCAGTCTAACTTTTGGGATGTAAGAGTGTAGACGTGTTTCGCGGAGCTCCCGGGGAATTACATTTACACAACTTTGTGAATTAAAATCTCTAAAGTTTTGGAGTTTGATATACCTTTGGAGATGGATTAATACCTTTGGACAATCCCTCTGGTGCTGGATGTATCTTTGCTGGTGGATTAAATCTTTAAACAGGATTACTTTTGTTCTTCTTTCAACAACAAAGCGTGGATGTAAAAAACGTAAGTCAGTTTTTTAATATGCATGTGTTTTTGATACTGTGATTTTTAACATAAAGTTTTAATATGCTTTAATATGTTTGATGTTTTAATTTTAGAAAACGTATGATAGAAAATAGATCTATTGTTTGATATAAAATTGCATTACACATTGTTTTAGATGTTTTAATGCTAGAAAATTTCGATAACGTTAAGAAAATACAATTTAAACTTTTTCATTAATGTTTTAACATTTTACAAGTGTATGAAACACTAAAGATATGTGTATTTTAACTTTATACAACATTTTAATATTTTTAAACGATGTGTAATTGTGGAAAGTGCAACTTCGAATATAGTAATTAGATGTATATGCATAATATAATTTTAATACACATGGTTTTAGACGTTTTAAGAAAACAACTATTTACTTGATATAATTTTAATATTAGCACAGTGTATGAACACTAAAGACAATAGTATCTTAATGATATAAGTTGTTTTAATAGTTTTAAGCATTGTGTGTTATTGTGAAAAACACAACTTTTTTAAATGTATGATAGAAAATTTTAATACAGACGGTTTTAGATGTTTTTAATGCTAACGCATTTTGATAACTTTAAGAAAACACTTTTAAACTTTTTCATGTGTATGAACACTAAAGACAATAGTATCTTAATGATATAAATTGTTTTAATAGTTTTAAGCACCGTGCGTTATTGTGAAAAACACACCTTCTTTAAATGTAGATAGAACTATTGTTTGATGTAATTTTAATACAACCGTCTTTAGATGTTTTAAGTAAAAAACTATTTACATGATATAATTTAAACACCCGCTGTTTTAGTTATTATTGTGATTGCAAACACTTTTTTAAAACATATGGTTTATGTAAAATGGAACATTTTACTAAATAATGTGTAAAGGTAAAGGTCTACACTGTGTTTTAATGATATAAAAATGACTTAATGGTTTTTAATCACTGAGTGTTATGTGAAAAGTACACCTTTTTTAAATGTGTGATAAAAATAGAACTATTGTTTTAGATGTATTTGCATAATATAATTTTAATACACGTGGTTTTAGACGTTTTAAGAAAACAACTATTTACTTGATATAATTTTAATATTAGCGCCGTGTATGAACACTAAAGACAATAGTATCTTAATGATATAAGTTATTTTAATAGTTTTAAACACTGTGTTATTGTGAAAAACACAACTTTTTTAAATGTATGATAGAAAATAGTTGTAAATGTTTGATAGAAATAGTTTTAATACAACCGATGTTAGATGTTTTAAGAACTAAAACACTTTGATAACTTTAAGAAATGCAGTTTAAACAACTTACAAGTGTGTGTGAACACTGAAGACATATTAGATCTATTTGTTTGATGTAATTTTAATACAAGCGATGTTAGATGTTTTAAGAAAACATAACTATTTACTTGATATAATTTTAATACACACTGTTTTAGTTATTATTGTGATTGAAAACACTTTTTTAAAACAGATGTTTTATGTAAAATGGAACATTACTGTGTTTTAATGATATAAATGGATTTAATGGTTTTAAATCACTACATGTTAATATAAAAAACACTAAACCTATCTCTGTTTTCTGCCATCCTTCTTAAAAGGATTGAAAATGTATTGTTTTGAATGTTTTTCCATCATTTTGAACATTTTTACATTGATCAAGTCAGATACCCGTAACAGGTGTACAGCAGGTGTTCCGTCCGGACCGGGTCCGATGGGATGGGTTTCGGTGCCGGTTCGAATGGGAGGGGTTCCGTACCGTGGGAATTCCCACGGTCACATGATCTCTCCGGAAGTGGGTGGGAGGGGGCGGGACTAAGCGTGGGAAAAGGGGGCGGAGCTAAGCGTGGGAAAAAGGGGCGGGGCTTAGCGTGGGAAAAAGGGGCGTGGTCAATCAAGGGCCATAAATCACTCAAAGTGACATATGTCGCCCTTCATTCTCTCTCTGAAATATTATTATAAAGTGAAAGGACATAAAGTGAGCCCTAAAATAGTTTTTTGAATTATGCATGTCCCTGAAAATCTCCATGAATGAGGAACATGGATCTTCCAATTATTACTTTTAAAACATTATAGGCACAAATCCCGTTTTCTGTCAAGAGAACAATTAAAAATCAATGACACAACTATCTAATGTAAAACACACATTAAACATATACAACAGTGCCATAATGTTTTCAATTCAAGAGCTGTTTTCCAGTGAACTGGAAGTTGCAAACGACTTTTCTCCAGTGTTGTGACGTATTTCCGTATTAATAGTGGGCGTGGCTTTCCCCCCAACTAGCACCTGATTGGATCTAGAAAAGTAGGTGTTTCATTCAGCCTGTCTACTGTCAGTTGGAGGGGCGTGGTTACGGATGTTAAGCAGACACCCAAACCGTCAAACCTACGTCATCAGGGAAGGTCCTCCAATGCAGAGGGGAGGGAAAATTTCAGATTTTATTTAAAGATTACGAAGCCAAAAAATGTTTTTGTGTGGATTGACTTGCATGGATGAATTGTTCACCACAAAACGATCAATTTAGGCAAACGATCAATTTAGGCAAACAAAGTATGGTCAATTTTGATTGCATGGGGACTTTAAATCAAACCTTTATTTTGACGGGTTGTAGTGAAGATCTGTTCTAGAGTGTATTTGATAATGGTTTTTCTCAAATAAAATGATGAAAATGCTCATCAGGCGTTCTCTGAGAGCAGCTCTGGAAATATTCATGTCTTCATGTCCTCGTATTATATGTGAGACGCTGAAAACAACATGAGCTTGAGTGTGTAGTCGACGAAGCGGCAAAGCTCATTCCCACAGAGACAGCTCGCAGCTCAAGCAGGTTATATATTTATATAGCAGTCTTTTTGCGCTTTAATATTCATAGACCAGGTCGCGATTTGATTTATTGCACAGCTCAACTTTTGATTTTTTTATCCATCCATCAGTTTGCGTCTTTTATGGGACATCTGCGTTAAATGGGCGTTGCATTTCTTTTTTTCTTTTGCACATTTGTTCTCCCATCCTTGCAATAGTTTCCGGAGCGTGATTTTTCCCCCTTGTATTATTATATATTTTATTTCATTTTTTACTCAGTAACGGATATGATTTCAAGTGTAGCGAAGTACAATTCTTCAATCAAAAAAGACTTAGGTAAAATTATAGATTTTAAAAATTACTTACAAAGTACACAAAAAAAAAAAAACTTAATTATATAACGCGAGTAAATGTAATCCGTTACTTTCCCCCTCTGCCTCAGACTGTGTGTGGTAAACGAAATTTTGCCATTTACAAAATCATTCAGAGAGACACTAAGAACATGCAGGATTTACATTTGAACAGTCTTTTGTGGTTTAATATTCATAGACGCTAGGGCTGTTAACGAATATATATATTCGAATAGTTTTAAAAAAGCAGAATTTCGAAGGTGAAAATTAATATTCAAATGTGGAAAAACACGCCCGTGGTAGCAGAGGCGCAGCTGTCTGCTTTGCGAGTGGGGGCTCTGCCTGAGGGGTCAGGGACAGGTCACAGGAGTCGCACACATCTGGCACAGCGGCACTGATGAAAGTTGACTTACACGGAAGTTGACAGTAAGTGCAGAGCCCAACTCGACCGCAGCATGGAAAGTGATTTTAACCACCCAAAATCTAAAAAGCCATGTCTAGAAGTACGGATTTTGGTCGGTAGAAGGTAAAATTGTGGAGCCGCGAGATAAAGTAGTATGCAAGCTATTTAATATACAGTTAGCATACCATTCGACCACTAGCAACACGAGGTCACATCTCGAAAATGTGCACCCAAATGAGCATGGCATAATGTGTGGAACTCCAGCTAAACAGCCACGTCTTGACACTTATTTTGCAGAGAGCGTGAGGGCGAGAGAGAGAAAGAGTGCCTGCGAGTGCGAGTGAGCGAGAGTGAGGTCTGCGGTCTTGGCCATTAGTTGATTTACTTGTTTTTGTGTAGGTAATACGTTGTCAAATATGTTTCAACTTCAAAAAAACCTTCCTAAACAAGTAGTTATGTCTCTTTGTATTAATTTGTCTTGTTAATGGCGTTATGCGCGTCATTGACAAAATGCGCAACCAGATGTTCGAATATATGTGTTTACTGTAAGTCTACTGACCTTCTTTTGATTTATTCTTCAAAATCATTAAAGATTCCGTGACATTCCTTGTTAAGCAGTAAATTCCGTTTTTATGCCTGGATTCTGCGATTTAGTCCACATTTTCCGTTTATCACGTTTTCATAATTGAATGAGTGAGTGTGTGTGCATGCGTTAAGGTTTTTCTTGTATCTTGTATCTACTCTGTTGTTTTGCTGTTCTATGTTGTTTGGACATGATCCTGAGGACCCCCATGAAAACGAGATGCATCATCTCATGGGGCTGATCCTCTAATAAATGTTCATAAATAAATAAAAAATCGGAATCTAAACTAAAATTCAATTCCTTTCACAGCCCTATTGTTGGCTCGTCACCGCGCATGAAAGTCACATGAAAGAGACACATGGTATAATTTGGTCAGTCAGCACAACCATCTAGTATTTACTATTTACTATACCTTATTGCTGTAGGAAAGGCAAGTTTATTTATAGACCACATTTCATACAAATGACAATTCAAAGTGCTTTACACAGAAAGGAATTAAAATAATAACAAAATAAAAGTACTCTCTCACACCAGTATGAATTTTCTGATGTGTTTGTAGAGATTACTGCAGTGAAAAACTCTATCCACATAAAGAACATGAATGTGGTTTCTAGGGCTGTAGTCAACCAAAGAAATCCTTAGTCGACCAAAGTCCTGTCCTGCGCAACGATTAGTCGACTAAAAAAAAAAAGACGATGTTTTGCATTTTGATTCAACATTTATTAAACAATTGTCATAGAGCATTTATAAAACAACAATGAAAAAACATCAATAATACATAACTATAATAATAATACAATTCTATGAAAATTAAGTGATTTTTAAACTGCAAAGTGAGGAGCTCTGTCCTAGGTCTATAGTGACAGTCACAATCGCGCACCTGACCACACCACACGCTACAAAAAATATAACTGCTACTGCCAAATAATGAAAAATCCTAACAAGAGCTCTCGTTTATACAGGCTGTATATTTTTCTTTACTTTCAAAGCTATGGGTTAAATTTTGTCCAACCGATCTAGACGTTTCAAAACAAACACAGAAAAAAAACAAATAGCCTAAAAAACAATCCTAATAATAATAGGCTGTAGTCTATAGTAGGAAGGCATATAGGTTTATTTTCGTTTTGTTACATTATTTAGGCTATTTTCAAACGCGTAAAGTGTACAAATAAAAACAAAATCATAAGAAAACAATCTATTGAGTCAGCATAATAAAGCCGTTAAGGCTACTTACAGATCTGCAGGCCTAGTCTACGTTTTTTATGTTGTGGGCCAAAAACACTAACATGTCCACATTCTTGGGTTCTTGGGCGCTCTCCGTTACAGCAAGGAAAACACTTGCGGCATTCTCAAAAGTTGAGATATCTCGATGCGGCGCGGACGCGCTTGAAAAAAAAACGAGTCCGTCGCTTCCATTTTGAGCGCGCATGCCGCGCGCCTACATTTGACATAACGAACTTGAGCGCGCAAAAGACGGGATATGTGAACAGGCCCTAAAGCCAAAACGAGTAGCGTTCTAACTGAATGAATACAGCAAAACTACCTATATTCCTTACTGAGCGCGAAGCAGCAGTAGAGCCAGCCGCAGGTGCGGTTCCCGAGTGTTCTACATGGTGCGCTAAACTGTGACGCTGTTACAAAATAGCCCAAATTAAAGCATTTAAAGTTGGGGATAAAACATTGGCTAATTATATTTAGAATACAGTAATATATAACTGCTTATAAAGGATTAAATATCAATGAGTAAATCAATGAAAATATCTTTCTATTGGTAAAAAAAAAAAAGCAACTGGTCGACCAATGAGAATGTCAGTCGACCAAGACGGCATCGACCGATTAGTCGACTAAACGACTAAAGTTGACCGCCCTAGTGGTTTCTCCTTTATATTAACCGTCAGGTGTTTCTTCAGGTTTGATGCCTCATGAAATGTTTTGCCGCAATGATCACATGGGAACGACTTCTCTCCGGTGTGTCTTCATGTGAGCATTAAGATTGTTTCTGCAAGTGAATCTCTTTTCACACTGATCACACATGTACGGTTACTCTCCAGTATGAACTCTCATGTGAAGCCTAAGATTTTGTTTGTTTGAAAATCTCTTTTCACACTGATCACATATGAAAGCTTTTTCTCCAGTGTGGATCCTCATGTGACTCTTAAGGTGTGATGAATCTGTGAAACTATTCCCACATTTATCACATGTGAACGACTTCTCTCCGGTGTGGATCCTCATGCGTTCCTTAAGATCTGCTGATTCCGTGAAACTCTTCCCACATTGATCACATTCATACGGCTTCTCTCCGGTGTGGATCCTCATGTGAACCTTGATGTGTATTTTTTGAGTGAAACTCTTCCCGCACGGATCGCAGGTGAACGGCTTAACTTCAGCGTGAACTCTCATGTGAACATCAAGACTCTGTTTGTATGGAAAACTCTTCGCACACTGATCACATGTGAACGGCTTCTCTCCGGTGTGGATCCTCATGTGTTCCTTAAGATATTGTTTTAGTGTGAAACTCTTGCCACATTGATCACATGAGAATGGCTTCTCTCCAGTGTGAACTCTCATGTGAACATCAAAACCTTCTTTGCGTGTGAAACTCTTTCCACACTGAGTGCAGGTTGTAGATTCAAAGAGAGAAATATGAAGGTCATAAAGTTAGCCCTGATGTAATCACTTTGAATAACGCCGTTTAAAAGAATGTTAGGTAAAATGCGTTATGTAACGACGTTATTTTTTCAGTAACGGGGTAATCTAATTACTTTTGTCGTTACTCCCGTCGTTACAACGCAGTTAACGTTACTGGACGTTAAATGCGGTGCATTACTATGCATTGATTGAATAAACTGTAATCCGAACGCACCCCTGACTCACAGCTAGTGAGGTAAGCGATTATGATTGGCTAAGTCAGAGTCATGTTTCATGGTAGCCAATCAGAGCCAGTGTTTTTACACACATGCGCCCCACACACACACACACACACACACACACACACACACACACACACACACACACACACACACACACACAAGAGCTAAACAGAGATTCAAAGAAATAGCAGAGATGGCGAGTCAGGAGCAATCCGATGAAAATATGGCATTTTCAAGGGGGAGATATAAGCACTACTTCAAATTCATTGTGGTCAAAGTCAAGAACGTGCATGTAATGTGTACATCAGTGGCGGCTTGTCAATAGAGGGCGCTGGGGCACCGCCCCCATCAAGATTCCAGAAAAATACATATAAAAAAATTATGTAAAAATACAAAAATAAAATAGTTTATACATACGCTGGTAGTAAGAAAAGCATCAGCATTCAAGCATCAAGCAAAACTGGCTTTAATCTGTCAAATTTATGTTTTTCAATATGTTTCATGCAGTTTCATGGGCGAGGGACGCCGGACAAATGGATGTCTATGTGAGACTTAAAATTTTCGGGCAGCATGTGACCTGAAGCTGGTCTCTAATTGGTTTCTTAAAGATTCTCCTCCGGGCGCAAGTCGTTGCGTCCCTGTCCAATCAGAATTGGAAACATGTTATTTTATCCAATCTGATTGGTTCTCGTCATCTGTCATTCAACTTTACGCTCTGGGCCACTACTGCGAGTGCGCGGGCAACACCACTTCGACTCCGCCAAAACCTTAAAGGCTGACCACCATTTTTGTATAAACAATGGCAGGGTTCCAGACTGCGACCAAATTGGTCGCATATGCGACCATTTTTTGAGAATGTGCGAGTTAAAAATGTATGTGGTCGCATTCGTGCGAGTGGACGCTCGCGCAACAGAACGCCGTTGTATCAGCAGCTGCTGCAGTCCGTAACGTAACTTATGTTCAAACATCATGATTGATACAATACATTACAATGCATCATGAATCCATTTTCCAAACCGTGTTTTTGACTTATCCTGAATCACTACGGTACGCCTATAATACGTGTTTATATTCTGACTATTTTATCCCGGGCTCGGCTCGGTTGCGGAGTTGCCCCAGTGCCTGCGTGACTCGCCATAGACATTAACGGAGAGAAGTAGCTCCGGCTACAGTGTTCTTCCGCAAGACACGTGCAGTTTATTTATTGACGAACGTAGACGTCACGCGCATTGCAAACTGATGGTGAAACGCGCCAATTACGAATTCAGGAATTAAAGGCATATAAAAATGAAAAGGTCTCACGAAACACCGTGCCCCTTTCTACGTCTCTCAGCGGTTAGATGAGAGTAATCGCTCGACAGAGGGAAAGGAAAAGATTATAAAATCCAGAAGGTAAGGAGGAGTGTGAGATTTCTGATTCAACTATAAACTTTGATAACGAAAATTCTGTATCAGCGTATTATAATACACTAATCTTTTAAAATGCAATGCATACATTTGAATGTTTAATGATTTTTAAAAGATAGAAAGATGATGCTGATAGAAAGATGATAATAGACAGACAGACAGACAGACATCAGATAGAATACGATTCAAATGTAAATAAATAGATTGTATATAATTCAAATGTAAACTGCTTAAAATTACAGAATAAAATTACTGTCCAAAATTCATGAAAATCCTGAAATTTGGAAATTTGTGCTTTTATTAGGGGTGTTAACAATATATCGCAATACAAAAATGCAACATTACGTATCGTGGATAGTTCCCCCGCCCCAAAAAAATTACCGTGTGAGAAAAAAATTCAAGTTTTCAGAGTTTTAGTGTCCGTAGGCTACATTACAATAATGCAATGGGGGAATATTTGTCCTGATAATACCAAATGTCTTATGTTACCTGACCAGTAAAAAGTGTCCAATATTATTTGAAATATATCTAGTCAAGTGCCAGAATATTCGTCTAAAATAATTATGTATTTTCAGCTTCAGATTCATGAATATAGTTATTCTGGTGTCTCTATTGTCCTTGGGTTAAAAGCACAGAGTCCAAGCCTATTCATTTAAACCCACAATGTAATATCAAAATGTAACATTTTAATCAACAGTAAATTTTTTGATAACCTTTTATCATATGTCTTGGAGTATCGCAATAATATCGTATCGTGAGTTATCGTGATATGTATCGAATCGTGACATGAGGGTATCGTTACACCCCTAGTTTTTATATAATATATTACATTTATTCTGCAACCCAGAAAGCCTTTGCTAGCCTTGGTCCATTAAGACCACTATTCATAAGCATGCATTGATTAATTCCATGGCATGTAGCCAAAAAAAAAAATGCTGGTGCGACCAACTGAGAAAGTTGGTAGCACCAGTGCGACCAGTGGAAAAGTTAGTCTGGACAGTGGCAGCAGTTAATCCAAATTCTGTCATTTATTTGCAAAAAAACCCTTTCACAAGGCTTTCACTGGAAGAAAAAAAAGGATAAAGGATCTCTACGTACACGAGCTATACACAAAGCTTCACCCGCGCTTGTTATGAGAAATGGAGGTGGCTGGCTGGATGTGATGTTAGCAATTCCCTGTTTTGTTTTCCCTGTCTTTTATTTCAAAGTGTCGTCACTGAAGTTTTGTGGACAACAACGGGGATAAGAGACCTCAAACATCTATTACGTCCCAGGACGTAGGCATTTGTGTTTTACAATGTGTAAGTGTCATTCATTGATGTATTGTTTGTGTGTGCTGCCATTGGACCTAACGGCCTCTTGGGAGTTGTAGTTTTTGTTCTCTGTCCAATTTCCTGTGCTCCTTCATGTCCTAATCTAGGTGATGGGACTTACCAGCTGCTCCTCATCAGTGGGAAGAGGATCCAGTATTTAAGCAGAACCGGAGAGAGTGACGATGAGAGATTTCTTCTCCCAAGAGCCTGAGATGGCTGTTTTTGTTGCTAGTCCCTGTTGCTCTTGTTGGTGTGTTAAGCTTTTGTGTGTTGTGATGGCTGTAGTGGCAGCTTGATGTGTTAAGCTTAAAACAAGATCAAACTTAAATGTCTTGTGGCTGTAGTGTACAGCTTTAAGTTGTTTGCCTGCTATTGAGTGTTGGAGCAGTAGGGAGTTGGGTGCCATTTTCTTTTATTCTCCTCCTGATTTTGTTAGTTAGGAAGTAAGGTAAGAGTTCTGTTGTTTAATTTTATTTATTGTTGTAGGTTAATTAGATTTCTTTCTACCAGGTAGTGGTCTTTTGTTTGTTGTTTTGGCTTTACCCGCTCCTGAAGAACATGCTTCATTCCCTTTTCTTTTTCTGGAGTTGTTTAGGGTTCTTTTTACACTATTAATTTTATCAATTGTTTATTGTAAATAAAATTATTGTAAATAATAGCAGCGGCCATCTTGATAATAGCATGAAACTAACGTTTTTGGGCAGAGTTAGCATTGCTGAACAACTAGATGAAGGCTACAGGATTGGCATTAGAAGGCACAACGAAGAGGTGACAAAAAATCGACACATACTGTCCAGGAAAGAGGGGGTAAAATCTCTGCGTGGCAGGGGGAGCTGCCACTCGACCAGTCACCGTTACATGCGCCAGCCACTGGATCAGTCACTGTTGGCCAATTTATACTTCTGCGTCGAGTGTATGCCATAGTGTACGGCGTAGGCTACGCACGTAGGCGACGCCGTCGTGAGCATTTATACTTCTGCGTTTAGCTCTGCGTTGCTCTGCAGTACAGCGCCGAAACGCTAGTTGGCGGCGGGGGGTTTTAATGTTCCACTTTTAGATTCCTCTCGACTGTTTTGAGTTTAGGTTACTACAAGCAATGGCGACTAAAAAAGAGCGGATCACGTTTGAGTTGGAGCTTATCGAGGTGGAAAAGCAGTTTGTTTTTATTTTTTTTAACAGTTTCACTGTACTTAGAATTTAAAAATGGCGGGCGGTGCAGAAGAACACGCCGGAAATGCGTAGGAGGAAACGCGATGCTACCAAGCCGACCAATCACAGATCTTGCGGTCCGCGTCGTCGCGACGTGTAGTTACATTTTTGAGGAGGTGCGCGTCAGGTTACGGCGAAGGGTACGGCGTATGGTACGCGTCTGTGCGTATGCTACGCCGTACCTACTGCGCGCACCCGACGCAGAAGTATAAATTGGCCTTTACATGTGCCAGCCACTGGACCAGTCACTGTTACATGCGCCTGCCTCGCGACCTTACACAAAATATAAGGTGTTTTTTAAACAAAATGCAGCGCGTATCCCCTCTAGCTATAGTGGGCAAGAACGGCATGCATAATAGGTCAATATTCACCATTAACCAAGCGCATTTTACCTGCCTTACAGCTTCTAGCAGACACTCCGAGTGATGCTGGATATGATCAAATAGACAGTTAGACATGCATTCCGGGTTTACTTTTACTCTTATTTAGCCTACCCATTTGCCACCTTACTTTATATTTTTTTTCCGCCGTTTTAATCCGGAGCGCGAGCCTTGACACCTAGCGTCACGCCAGCCACATTTAGCGTCGCGCCTGCCTCAGATCTCTCACTATTTAAATCTACCAGACACTCAATTTGATGCACAAGTGCAAACAGACAGTTTAATCCTGCTCTTATTTGTCATCTTATATTTTATTCCCTCCTTTAGTCCATAATGGAGTGCGCCTCACGTCACCTATAAGCATTGCGCCAGACACAATCATATTATTAAATCATATTAAATCATATTTGACAGATAGGAGTTTTACTGTCCACCTTGGGAATTGCTCTTCATCTACTGCACCTCTTTCTTGTGGGGTTCCCCAAGGTTCCATTCTGGGTCCCATGCTCTTTTCCCTGTACATGCTGCCCTTAGGGTCCATTTTTAAAAAACATAACATTTCTTTCCACTGTTTTGCTGATGATGTACAAATTTATTTGCCTGTAAAAAGCAATGAGAAGAACAACATCCAACCTTTTTTACACTGCTTGAGTGATTTTAAAATTTGGTTAGATCAGAATTTTCTATGTCTTAATGACAAAAAGACTGAGATTGTTGTGTTTGGTCGTGCGGGACATTTAAGTGAATGTGCAGATGTTCTTGGTACTCTATGTTCCCATATTCGACCTTTTACCAGGAATCTGGTTGTACTTTTTGATAGTGCTTTTAAATTTGACAAACAAATTAGTTCAGTTGTTAAAAATAGCTTCATCCACTTGAGACTTCTGGCTAAGGTCAAGCAATATATGCTACACAAAGACTTTGAAAGAGTCATACATGCTTTTATTACGTCGTGATTAGACTACTGTAACTCTTTGTATGCCGGATTGGAGCAGTCATCACTTCGATGGCTACAGTAAGTGCAGAACGCAGCAGCTCGACTTTTAACCGGGACCAAAAAACGTGAACATATTACACTTTATGTGCTTAGATCTAGGGAAAAAAACAGAGGTGACAGAGCGTTTGCAGTGGCTGCTCCTAATATTTGGAATAGTCTATCAATTCATGTAAGAAAGGCTCAGACTATTGAAATATTCAAGTCATTGCTTAACACTAGAACTACCGGAATTCCATAACTACTAGAACGACCACAGCGGTCATTCTGACCATTTATACTTTGACGGTCATATTGGCCGGACTACTGAACATAATTTTTGTCATGTCATATCTACATTTGAACCTTTCTCTTTAAGTTTTCCAATGATGCTTTTAATTCCTGTCGTCATGTTATAACGCTATTGCCCTTAAAACAAGCACTAAAGAAAGATTGCCCTGACAGGTCTAAGGAAATGTAAGAAAAATTTTGCGTCAAAAATATATTTTTCACCACGTGAATAAACATGCAAAAAAGTTAGTAAACGTCAAAGCTTCATATCGTTTAGTACAGCCCTGTTTGTAAATAAGTTCAATAATCAACTCAAAATCTAAAAATAAATGGATATACAATTTACGATAAGGCCTAATAATAAAGGGCTAATTTGAACGGCGCAAAACCCCCCCGCATCATTCACTAATGCGTACGCAGTCCACACAAACACCGCATTTCGTGTGCAGCTCCCACACACTACTTTGTGACATTTGGCACGTCTCCTTGGTTTTATTTTTTTCGCAGTTCCTCCTTACTTGTCACTGCCTCGTTCTCTCCATCAGCTGCTGCTCCTGCCCGGGTCCTGGCTATCGCACCACCAGTTGTGTGGCTTTTGATTTCATGTTGTCGGAGCGAAGTTCGCTTGCCAGTCGCGGGATGAAGTCCCTCTGAGAAACTTGGTCATTTGTGCACTTCTTGAACAATATGCGTGCGTTGATGGCAGGTAATGTAGCGGACTTATGATATCTATAATGCGTGCGGTAAAATGACCGCTATGGCCATTCTAGGTAGAAATAGTCAGAACTGTTTTGTGTTTTGTGATTTTAATAAAATAACTGTCAGAATAAAATATATACATATTTAGGAAAAGTCAGAGTCCTACAGCCACATTGATTTTATTTTAACAAAGTTATTACACTGTAAAATTTAAAAACGGTCAAAACGACCGCCTTGGTAGTTCTAATGTTAAGACATTACTATGCTTTGGCCTTCAATTCTAGTTGAGCTTTGATATCTTGACCTGTTGATTACTTTGTTTGTACTTTGTGTGATATTGTCTGTATAATAATTTGTTTTGTTTCTTTGTTGGATCTTGTGAAGCACGTTGGTCAATTATGATTGTTTTGAATGTGCTATATAAATAAAATTGAACTGAACTGTCCATTTATTTTGGATTTGGTTGTGGCTGGCGCGGCGCTAATAGGTGACGTGACGCGCGCTCCATTATGGACAAAAAAGGTAATAAAATATAAGATTAGATGACAAATAGATAAATAAGAGCAGGATTGCACTGTCTGTTTGCACATGTGCATTGATCGGAGTGTCTGGTAGATGAAAACAGTGAGAGATCTTGTGGCTGGCGCGACGCTTAGTAAGAGTGCCACGAGACGCGCTCAATTACGGGCAAAACAAGAGAATAAAATATAAGATAAGATGACAAAAAACGTAAATAAGAGCAGGATTGCACTTTATGTGTGCTCTCGTGTGTTGATCGGAGTGTCTGGTAGATGAAAACAGTGAGAGATCTTGTGGCTGGCGCGACGCTAATAGGTGACGTGACGCGCGCTCCATTATGGACAAAAAGGTAATAAAATATAAGATTAGATGACAAATAGATAAATAAGAGCAGGGGCCCATTCTTCGTACGTCGCTAACTCACTTAGCTGGATTTGATTGTTGGTGATTTGGCATGATCTTGGATCGTTTGGTTCTTCGACGCTCATCCTGTACTTGCTGTCATAGCAACAGGTGCGCTAGCTTGAACCTGCTCGTGAGCATGCTTATTTCATGTTAACAGGATTAGATCGCGGCTTCATAAGCGGAACTGATACGGGAAGTCTTTTAGCGCAGCGCGATAGTGTACTTTTTGAGAGATATCGTTTTTCTCATGACTCGTGAGGATGTCGTTTACATCATTAATTAGTTGGAAACGCATAAATGTTCGACTCGGAGTCGGGCTTTAATAACAGTGCAAGCTAGGCAAGTAACTATTGCGATTCTTATCCAGATTAGTAATATTATATCAAATTTTAAAAAGGCAGTTGACTGACTAAAATCTCTTGGATGGTATGTTTTCCTTATCACAAATATGGCCAAGATCTGTGCATGGCTCAAGAATTTTCTGAGATTTATGCACATTATTTGAACGTGGTAAGGAAAATTATATCAAGCTCACTGTATTGCATGTCATACACTTATGCTTATCCTAACATAACTGAATTTTTCCATTAAACAGGTGATTACAGCAGGATCCTGCTTGGAGACAGGTGTTTTATGACCCCATTCCCTGACCCAAACCCCAGACCAGTTACAATGCAGCTTTAGCCAGGACAAGGGCACACAATGAAGTGAACTTTAGCCAACTAAAGTATCTAAAAAGTCTTCTGAGGGTTGCACTGACAGGGCCTGTGACATGGCATGGGCCATATTACACAACATTGCACCATCAGAAAAAATATAAAACATTTCATTAATGTTTGATAAAAGACAAGACAAATATGCTTAGTTCTTGAGTTTTATTTTAATTGTTGTTTGTAAAAAAAAAAAAGGCCAGTGATCAAGTCATCTTTTGCCTGCAAATAAAATATATTGTGCTCTGTGTGAAACAATATATTAGCACTTACTCTGAAGTTCCTATGAAGCAACTCTATCTCTAGTGCCAGTTTTTTTCTTTTAGTTGTCAAGTACTTTCAAAATACTCTGTTTTCTAGGGGTAGGGGTAAACCTGTCAAACACATGGCTTATGCATCAAAAATTAAAAAGGAAAAGTACAACACTGCCCACCTCTGCATAACTGCTTTGTAGACTCTTCTGTAGATGTGGACTCCTGCAACTCATATTGCATTCAGAAATAATAGGTAGGGCCTACTCAAGTGTAAATTAAGTAAAGTTATTTATGCACATAAAGATACCTGAGAGGGTTTCTTCACTGTCCTGTGCATTGGGGGGGGGGGGGGAATGGGCATTACAAAGAGTTGTACTTTCTTCCCTTTTGATGTAATGTTAGAAAAAGTCTTACTGCACATGCTTCAGCCACTTGCTTGGGAACACATACAAGTGTTGGTGTATATTGTTTAAAATTGCACGAAAGAGGAAAACACAATTGCATTACAACACTGGGGGAAATGTGATCAATAACTCATGGCTACATATTTTTTTTACATTAACTATGTAGTTTCACAGTCACACATGTAGACTTTCACAAGTCAAAGCAATTCATTACTAGGTTTAACAGCTGATATGACTGGACAGCCATTTGGATTATAGGCTTGCTTAATTTAATGCAGCAACAAATTATTTTACAGTGTACTACAGGGTTCCAGACTGCGACCAAATTGGTCGCATATGCGACCGTTTTTTGAGAATGTGCGAGTTAAAATTGTATGTGGTCACATTTGTGCAAGTGGACGCTTGCGCAACAGAACCCCCGTTGTATCAGCAGCTGCTGCAGTCCGTAACTTATGTTCAAAACGGTTCAAAAGGAACGAGTAGCCCTACTTTATGAATCCATTTTCCAAACCGTGTTTTTGATTTATCCTGAATCACTATGGTACGCCTATAATAATTTATATTCTGACTATTTTATCCCAGGGTCGGCTCGGTTGCGGAGTTTCCCAGTGCCTGCGTGACTCGCCATAGACATTAACGGAGAGAAGTAGCTCCGGCTACAATGTTCCTCCGCAAGACACGTGCAGTTTATTTATTGACGAACGTAGACATCTCGCGCATTGCACTCTGTCACTGATGGTGAAACGCGCCAATTACGAATTCAGGAATTAAGGCATATAAAAATGAAAAGGTCTCACGAAACACCGAGGCCCTTCCTACGTCTTTTCAGCGGTTAGATGAGAGTAATCGCTCCACAGAGGAAAAGGAAATGATTATAAAATGCAGAAGGTAAGGAGTGAGAGATTTCTGATTTTTGCTACAACTATAAACTTTGATAACGAAAAATCTGTATCAGCGTATTATAATACTCTAATCTTTTAAAAAGTAATGCATACATTTTAATGTTTATTGTTTTTTAAAAGATAGAAAGATGATAGACAGACAGATGGATAGATAGATAGATAGAATATAATATAATTCAAATGTAAATAGATTGTATATAATTCAAATGCAAAATGCTTAAAATTACAGTCAGAAATCCATGAAAATCCTGAAATTTGGCAATGATAATGACCAAATATTACATGTGTTTTTATATAATATATTACAGGTATTTATGCTGCAACCCAGAAAGCACTTGCTAGCCTTGCTCCATTAAAACCACTATTCATCAGCATGCATTGATATATCCCATGGCATGTAGCAAAAAAAAAGGTGCGACCAAATCATATGCTGGTGCGACCAACTGAGAAAGTTGGTAGCACCAGTGCAACCAGTGGAAAAGTTAGTCTGGAGCTCTGTACTAGGATCATTTAAAGTTCATTTACCAGCAGTGAAGGTGTTGCTGCTCCTGGCTGTGGGTCTGAGGAAGAGCTGAACCCAGGGATGCCCTCTACAAGGTTCACATTTAACCCAAGGGCCAGCTCTTCTGCCTGGGTATAATGTGGGGGTGCAGGACCACCCCCTGTTTGTTTTTCTTTTCTTTTTATTTCTCAGCCATTTTCTTGGTAGCTTTTATAAACAGGCAAACATTTATTAACAGTGCCTTTTTAAAAGAGATTAGTATAGTACAAAATTACTATAGTAATTACAAATTACTATGCTGGGCGGTAAACCGGTTCAAATCGAAAACCGGTTTATATTTTCGTCACGATGTTGATTTTGAATAAACCGCCATACCGGTGTATTTAATTCACAACGTTTGGAACGAACGTTACGCTGCGCGCGCGACACTGTTTCAGACGGACCCTTACAGTGTCGCACTTCTAAGCAGCGACTGCGATTCGAGGGTAAACAGCAGTGCTCTGGTGTTGCGTTACAGGGAAGATGTATGCTGCAGAACTAGCGTAAAACTTCAAATAATAGCCCAGGATTTTATTTTCCCAAATCGTCGAACTGCACCAGCTTGTAGGCTATTTGAGACAGGCGTCTATATGAGACAGGCCTTAATAATTTAGTGTTGAGATGTTGTTCATTGAGTGTAGACCTAGAGTCTCTAATCTCTAAAAAATCTCCAAATGCTCCACGTGAAACTACATTCTTCCGACCATTTACTATCGTGTCTGTCAATTGATTTGGATTAATATGCGCGAGGGAGAGAGCGCAAGATGGCGCTCGTGTTGTTTGAAGACGTGAGAGTGGGCTCTCTCTCTGCTGCGCCGTCCAAAAAAAAAAACAGGAGCAGGTCTGTTGTTTGGAGGTTTTTTCAAATAAAAAAAGTGAAATTTGCACAGTAAAAGTTCTGTATTTTGACTGCAATTGTCTTTGCATTATGATTCCTCACTTAATTAGAATCATGACTGCTTCTTATTTGTAAACAACAGCATAACTTTCTAGGGCCATGAAAAACCTGTATTACTAGTGTGGAATTATTCTACAATATTCACTAATGACAGTAAAATAGACCATCCTAAGTCAATTTATTGCAGTAATTCCTCTCTCAACCAGTAGAAAATGCTTTGAACACCTGATTATGCATAAAAAAAAAAAAAAACGTCATAAACCGGAAAACCGTCATAATTTTGAAAAAAACCGTGATATACATTTTTGGTCAAACCGCCCAGCACTACATCTAACTACAAACTTAATTTGTCTGCTACTTTTTGCTAGCCCTCTCTCCTGGCTTTTGCACACTTTAAAAGGTGTTCCCTGGCGTTTTAATTAAGTTTTCAAATTCAGCATATCCTTCTAGCAATAACTCTTGCTCTTCTGTGGAGAAAAACTGAGCGCGCTCTTTGGTCACGGTGAGCAGCGTTGCTGATCAATGTTCCTACTATCGATACATATCCCCTTTTAACCCAGCGCATGAACGCACAATTATCTCAGATAACCCAATCCAGCTATACTAATCATAACCGGCAGGAGTGTTCGAAGAACCCATTTAGCCGGATCATGATGAGCACGATGATATTATCTTGGATGTCTCGTTTGATCTCGGATGTTTTAAGCAACGTACGAAGAACGGGCCCCTGTTTGCACATGTGCATTGATCGGAGTGTCTGGTAGATGAAAACAGTGAGAGATCTTGTGGCAGGCGCAACGCTTAGTAAGAGCCACGAGACGCGCTCAATTACGGGCAAAACAAGCGAATAAAAAAAAGATAAGATGACAAATAGTGATTAAAACGGCGGGAAAGAAAATAAAGTAAGGTGGTAATGGGTAGGCTAAATAAGAATAAGTCTTTACTTGGCCATGATGAGAGTGGGAGCTCAGATAACCAGGGTGGGAAATTAGCACCAGCCACCAGCCAATGGCTGGTACTTTTTCAAAGTGGCTGGTGACTTTGCCTTGTATACCAGCCACAGTGGCTGGTAGATTGTAAAACATATTTTTATTGGTTATTACTTAAAACATTCCTTGTAACGGATTGGACAGCTTTTGTCAAAGAATGCTGTTGCTAAGTAATAATAATGCACTTTTGTCGAGTAACTAATTTGATTGTTTTTTTTCAACGGACCATGACACATATAGCTGAGCTGAGGTACAGACGAAAGAAAAATGTAAAAAATGTGGCGACATATACCCGGTGTTAAAGGGATAGTTCACCCAAAAATGTAAACTCTGTCAGTAATTACTCACCCTCATGTCGTTCCAACCCCGTAAGAACTTCGTTCATCTTCGGAACACAAATTAAGATATTTTTGATTAAATCTGAGAGCTGGGTCACTCCTCCATAGGCTTCTAAGGGATTGAAACTTGCCGGCCCCAAAAAGTTATTAAAGAAATCGTTAAAAGAGTCGAAGTGACTACAGCGGCTAGATCTTAAGTTTATCGAGCTACGAGAATACTTTTTTAGCGCAAAAAAACAAAACAAAAAATAGCGACTTTATTCAAGTATTCTCTTTGGGCCTGGAGATTTCACGTAGTGTTATTGCGCAATGCTTCTGGTTGAACGTCACATGCATCACACACATGACCAGCGTCGGCTAATAGTGAGCCTACGTGTGACGTATAACACAGAAGCGCTGTGCAGTTACACTACGTCAACAGCTTAGGAGAAAAACATGGAAGAGAAGAGATGGTTCAATAAAGTCGTTATTTTTGTTATTTTTGCACGCAAAAAGTATTCTCGTCGTTTTATAAAGTTAAGATTGAGCCACTGTAGTCACTTGGACTCTTTAAACGATTTCTTTAATAACTTTTCGGGGCTGTCAAGTTTCAATCCCTTAGAAGCCTATAGAGGAGTGATCCAGCTCTCAGATTTAAAGGGGTCATATAATGCCATTTTTGTACAAGTTAATATGAATCTTTAGGGTCTAAATGAAAACTTTGTAATATACTTTTATTAAAAATTCTCATTAGTATTTTAAGAAAACACTCATTTTACCTGCTCAAAAACAGCTCTGTTTTCAGCACGCCGTTTAAGTGCATATATGCCTTTAAATGATAATGAGCTTCGCTGACTCCGCCCCTCTGTTCTGTGGGCGCTTTGCCACAACGCACGTGGAGTGTTGACTTGACAACAGTTGAGGGTTTATTATGGCAGCGGGATTCTCTCTGAGGACACATCTGTGCAACCGTATCAGTTTGAACCGGAGTCGGACCCGAAACAAGATGACGGCCCCCAAGAAGTTGAATGGTTGGTTAACAATGTCACTTTGATCTATTTTTGTATGTACTGGCAGGGTAACGTTAGAGTTGAGAGATACAAACGCTATGTGTTTAATGTTACTAATGTAAGTTATAGGTTAGTTCGTTGACAGATTTATGTTGAAAAACTTTTTTTTTTTTTTGTAAATGTAGGCTTGTCAGTGATGCGTGACGTTATCTCAGTGTTAGGTACAACTATCGTGACTGAAACTGACATGAGGTCATGTCAGTAATGATTCTAGCAGTAGTTGAAGGATACCTAAGAATTTGTTGTATGTTTATGTTTAGTGCAGTACGAAAATGTTTTATGTTTTAAGAAAACTTTTAAGTACATCTATAGTATTGTAACTGCATTGATATTCCTGTTACGTTAAATGTAACACCTGCGTACACAGTTTTTAATAATGTAATAACTATAACGCGTTTTACATTATAAACGTGGGATTGTGAATTATATTGAGAACGTCGTAACGTTACATAGAATACATGCCGTAATGCACCCTGAGTGTAAACATTAGCCACAATCATCGTGAAGTGCAAGGGATTTGCAATGCAAATATTAAAGGTTATAGTCCCCGTGAACCGGAAGTTGCAAACGACTTTTCTCCAGTGCTGTGACGTATTTCCGAGAGAAACGGAATACTAAATGAGGCAAAATAGTGAGCGTGGCTTTTTTTTCCAAATAGCACCTGATTGGATCTAGAAAAATGCACCTCCTCGCCATCTCTCCTTTCACACGCTGTGTGCCTGTCTACTGTCAGTTGGAGGGGCGTTACGGATGTTAAGCAGACACCTAAACCGTCAAGTCTACGTCATCGGGCAAGGTCCTCCAGTGCAGAGGGGAGGGGCATTTTCAGAATTTGATTAAAGATTACGAAGCCAAAAAATTTTTTTGTGTGGATTGACTTGCATGGATGAATTATTCACCACAAAACGATCAATTTAGGCAAACAAAGTAAGTATGGTCAATTTTGATTTCATGGGGACTTTAATAAAACGTTACACTCACTTCTTTTGGAGGTCCAGCAGGAACACGAATAGTTGGTACCGATTCCTTTTTCAGTAGCAGCTTCTTAGCAAAACCTGATTTATATTGACCCTCACCTCGTTTAAAAAACAGTCTGGTGAGAAATGATTTGCGCAAACATGAGCGCATTGACGTTGCTTGTCGGAAATATTCCCTTCATAAACAAACTCAGCCACTGCGTCTTCAGCGGTTGGGATTTAGGAACATTAAAATGACTGCTGTGTTATTACACCCAAGAACAGAACACCACAATCGCTTAGACGGCCGCCATTCTGCTCCAGTGTAAACAATGACGAACTATGATTGACATCTCACTCACGAGCGAGGGCGGGTCTGTGTTGAAACGCTGCTGTCAATCAACCATCGTGGGAGGGGCGTGCGAGCTTGTGACGTCACAGGCTCGAACGGCTCGATTTGAGGCAGGGGAAAACATATAAGAGATTAAAACTAAAACACTGGATGGATTTTTATCATTATATGATGGTTGTGTACAGGCACTGCCAACACACATTTCAGTACAATCAACTTGTAAAAGTGCATGTACCATTATATGACCCCTTTAATCACAAATATCTTAATTTGTGTTCCGAAGATGAACGAAAGTCTTACGGGGTTGGAACGACATGAGGGGGAGTAATTACTGACAGAATTTTCATTTTTGGGTGAACTATCCCTTTAAGAGGCCCGCCGTGGAGACAGCAGTAGCTATGAATGTACAAACTGTTGAGGGCGAAGTAAATAAAAAGAGAAGGTACTTTTCGAACAAGTGGCGAATTAATGACGAAGGGAAAACGAGGGAATGGTTAGCCTACCTTCCCGTCGAACAGTCCATGCACTGTACTTACTGTGTATAATAATACTTTATAAATTTGAATTCCGGGAAAAGTGGCTGGTAAAAAATATAAGTGGCTGGTAAAATTGGCCATTCACCAGCCACTGTGGCTGGTGGGCAAAAAAGTTAATTTCCCACCCTGCAGATAACCCCGGTATATTTCGCGGATTGGTGGATTTTGTTGCCTCTCTTGATGGAGCATTGAAAGAGCACCTTGACAGTGCTACTGTATTTAAGGAAACGTCAAAAACTATACAGAACGAGCTACTGGACTGTATGTTGTCTGTTACAAGAGAAGAAATAATCAAAGAAGTCCAGACAAGTAGTTTATCAATCCAGGCAGATGAAACAACTGATATTGCCACACAGACCCAACTTGTGCTTGTGCTGCGCTACATCGACGACAAAAATAACGTGCAGGAAAGATTTTTTGAGTTCATCCCTCTGCAGTCAGCTACAGCTGAGTCCATTGCTACTGCACTAAAAGAGCATCTTGCTTCTATCCTTCCTGAGGATCAGAAAAGTAAGCTCATCTGCCAGGCATATGATGGGGCCAGCGTGATGAGGGGTGCCACTGCAGGTGTTCAGAGGAAAATACAAGATTTGTACCCAAATGCCCACTACATCCACTGATGCAACACATCAGCTCAACCTGAAAATGCAACAGGCCACGTCTCACATATCCAAGACGATAATATTTTTTTCTAACATGGGTGATTTAGAAAAAAAGCTGTCAAATCTACCAAAGCGGACATGTTTTCTGGATAAAGTGGTTGCCCATAGACTGCAAAGATCCAGCAACGTCAGATGGAACTTTCATAGCCGTGCCATTACTACAGTTTTTGAGCACAGAGAGCATCTCATTCACTGTTTTGAGAGCATACAAGACTCAGGTGACTTTGACCCCAATGCTGTCAGAGAAGCAGGAGCCCTGGCCATGCTACTGGAGGATGAGGATTTTAAGTTCTTTCTGGAACTTTATCACCACATCATGCCACATGTAGACTTCCTCTATGCCAAGCTCCAGAAAAAGAACATTGATTCAGTCCATATCAAAGTGACCATCCAACAGTTCCAACGGGAAATACAAAAGATTAGGTAACTGTATTCCTGTAATATGATCATTATTTGCTTTCTCTTTAATTTTTAACTCTCTTTCTCCTTTACCAATATTATAATAAATAGGGATGCACCGAATGTTCGGCAACCGAAATTATTCGGCCGAAAATAGCAAAAAAAGCACTTTCGGTGTTCGGCCGAACAAGTAAAAAGGCCGAATAAATTTGACCGAACAATGACGTTTTTGATGACGCGATCAAATAGTAACCAGCGTAGAGTGAGTGGCGCGCGCTTTATAAATGCAGCCAACATGCCCCCTTTGAGGAGAAGACAAAAGAGAAGCTCATCTGATGCGTCTGTGGCAGACGTTGTTATTTGCAGCACTAAAGCGTCTTTTAACCCTCTAGTTGACAAACGCGCTGCCGCGTTTTGCTGGATTTTTTTCACATAGCAGCAAAATAGACTTAAATACTCCGTCATTTATGGTCACTTAAATGCAGACTTAAGAAATATGAAAAAATAAACTGTTAAATGACTACTTGTGGCCACTTACAATCGAAACAAAACTGTACTTTTGTAAAATAAAGAAAATAAACAGGGTGTGCTTTCTGCCTCTGTCTCCGTTAACTTTTTTTTCTGGAGCACGTCTCTAAAAAACTCAGCCAATAGGCCTTGCTACTAGTCACACAGGCAAAGGCATATATCTTTATAATCATTTAATTGTCTACTTTTAAACAATCTAATTCAAAACGAAAACAAATATTCTCTGTTTCTGTATGAAAAGAGAGAGATGAAAAGAGTCGTTCTCATGGCAACTCCTTATCTGCTAATCGCCACGGAGAGCGCGCGCTATATTGAAACCCAAGTGATCCAGCAATCCATGCAAACCTGTCAACGCCCACGATAAAGTTTATGTAAACCGCAAAAGTAGGCTTATGTCTAGGACAGTTATTCATTTGTTGTGGGTTCATCCACATTTTTTTGCACTTTTCAATGCACTTTTTTAGTTATATTCTTTCAGCAGTCAGTTATAGGCCTAACATAGGCTATTCAAGAAGGGGGGGGGGGGGGGGGCTTCAAAGATGGCCAAATAAAAATATAGTTTTTATTTTACTAATTTATTTATTTTAAGTTATATTGTGCTTTGTTTAAATAATATCTGCTGGAATGTTAAAAAAAATTCAGTGTTAAACAAATTGTATTTTTGCAATTTGATGTTTTTCTCAAGACAAAATAGTAAAAAGGCATATTTTTACTATTTAATTAAATGCAATGGTGAAAAAATTGGCAAAATAAATGGAAAAAATGTGAAATACCGCGTTCGGTATTCTGTATTCGGCCTTCGGCCAAGCGTTTCATTATTATTCGGCTTCGGCTTCGGCCAAGAATTTTGATTTCGGTGCATCCCTAATAATAAATTATCTTTGTCCTTTGCAGAAACTCTCTCCAATCCATTGGTGAGCAAAGCAGTGGTTCTCGTCCAACAAAGAGTCGCCGGGCGCTCAGTCCAGAAGACCATGAAAGGATTGCAGCAGAGGTGAGTTTGTTATAGAAATCAGTCAAAATACCATTTTACATTATTGTTGTGCTGCAGAGCTGTCCTGCCTACATATCATATTCTACAGACTCAGAGAAAATTTTTAGTTTGGTATAAATCCTTACAAAAATCATAATTTTAATATTATACAACAGCATCCCAAAAATAATAAATTGGCAACATAAAAATAAATTATCAAATGAAATATGAAGCCACCAAAAACTACAGTCTTGTATGGGACAAACTCAAATGCAGTGTTTCCTCTAGGATTTTTTCCAGCCGTGGTGGCAGGCCCATTTCGCCAGTGGGCGTGGCCATGAGTGATATTCCCATTGGCCATGCCCCCTTACCCCAGGTGTTGAAACCTCCCCTAAGCATTATAACATGAAAGTCTCCAATAAGAGCGGCAAAGCGATTATGCGCAACCCGTGCGCAGAATGATGCACTTAAAGCAACGCGAAGTCACAGCGCTTCGCATTGAAAAGTTCAAAGCACAAAGAGAAGAGATTATATATAGGCCTATCTATGCTTAATGTATTATATATATGCAACAGTTTATTGAGCCTTTTCTTTTAACAGTTTTAAATTTCAGTTTCAGTGCACATGAAGAACAATTCATAGCGCTCTCTACTCCAGTGCTGTAATCTAGCAGACACCCGGCCGTGAGAAAGGAATATAATTTAGAAATTCCAGCAAGATAAAGTCATTTTATTCAAACTATAGACCTTTATCTACAAATAAAGTATAATAATGGGAACATCGATCTTGAAGAGTGTGTCGTCGTGTTACTGTCGTACCGAACGCGACACGCTGTTTGAATGCTGAATGAAGAATGACTGAGAAGAGATGAGTTTCCATTAACTTTAATTTAACGACTTAAATATTAATTTTTACCTCCAATTATGCTATTGAATGACTTTAGAAGTCTTGGAATATAGTGCGAATACTTTATGGTGCTTTACAATGTTTTTTTATGCCTTTATCTTAACAATAACACAATAGTGTGCACAATATCGGACCTCACTGAGAAGCTGCAGCCGTGGTGGGATGATTTTAGGTGTGGCGGCCCGCTACGGCAGAATGAATGTAGCGGAAACACTGAAATGGCTCTATTTTTCTTTTGAAAGTAATTGCAACTGTGACAATTTGTGGTCTACTCCGGGCTACTACCTTACATGTATATCTATTTGTTTAATTATCTCTATAGGTCTGTGAAACAATCCTGGGACACACTAGGGAGCGTTTCTCCTTCACAGACCACCTTGTCTGTGCCACCTTGTTGCAGGGGGACAGGTTTGACGAGTACAAGGATACCTTTCCTGAAGATGCATTGAGCAGCACCATGAAAGCGTACCCGATGCTCAGTGGAAGCAAGCTGAAGACAGAGCTCAGGCTCATCTACAGCAAGGAAGAGTTCAAAGCCTGCCGTGGTGCTGTGGACCTATTCCAGCTGTTTATGAAGAATAATCTCGAAGAAGTCTTTTCCGAAACTGTGACTCTCCTAAAAGTTGTCATTACCACACCCATGACCACGGCTGAAGCTGAGAGGTGCTTCTCAACCTTGAAAAGAATAAAAACTTTTCTCAGAAACACCATGACACAGGAGAGGCTGAATGCACTGGCATTGCTGTCCATGGAAAAGAGACTTGTTACGGAGATGACTGACTTTAATCAGAGAGTAATTGAGAAATTTGCTGGCCAGAAAGAAAGAGCAGCAAAATTTATGTTGAAGTAGGAAACATGCTTTTTGGTAGTGCTTTGTTGGTCTGAATTGTATATAAAGGAGAGCAACATTTATGTTCAAGTAGGAAACATGCTTTTTTGGTACTTCTTTGTACTGCTTTGTTGGTCTGAAATGTAAATAAAGGAGATCAAAATTTATGTTTAAGTAGTCAACATGCTTTTTGGTACTGCTTTGTATTTATTAGCCCCCCTCAAAAAATAAAATAATTAATCACCAGCCGCCACTGGTGTACATTATGTCCAGGAGCGAAGACTTTGCCGACATCCGTTGTAAGCAACTCTAATTTAATGAAGCATCTCACAACGACACACGCATCTACAAAGCTAGTGGCCAAAAACACCAATACCTCCACGACAGATGATACTGTAGCTCGCCATCCAGTAGCAAAGAAGGACTCAGAGCAAAGTCCTCCAAGCAGCAAAAGCTAGATCTTTCTGGCTTACAACAAAAACCTATGACACAGGCTGAAGTCAACCGTATGATAGACAGGTATGTCAACATGACATCATGACTTTTGCGTAAACATACACACCACAAGTCAAGTGGCGTGTTATCTATACGCATTTTCAGCTATCCGCGTGTATGCGTGTATATCTACACCGTTAAATGTCCGAGTGATTCCGCGTGTATGTACACGCCGTTAAATGACCGAGCGAAACGAAGAAAAACCTAGATCTACATCTGGCGAGCGATATTTTTTGTCCTAGGATGGTAGGGGAACACTTATTAATGGTATTAACCCCAGTGATGGGTAGGTTTAGGGACGGGGTTGGGGTAGGTCATATATTTATACAGTAATGTAACGTTAAGTCAACGGCGTTCATAAACACACTGAAAAGCGATTATGCGTGTTGATAGCACGCCAAAAATGGAAATACGAATTGGCGTGTTATACATACGCTATTTCATGAGATCAGTCTGGGTATGTTGTTATAAGTATGTAAGTATGTTGCCATAATCAACACTTTATATTATTTAACTGTTTACTTTTAAAGAAAATACTTGAAGTACAGAATGTCTACTAGGGATGGGCGATATGGCCTAAAATCCATATTGCGATATACATGGCAGCCTCTTGCGATAACGATATATATCACGATATATACTGTAAATTATAATAGGGTCTATGTAACCTTTTCTGAAATGGTTCTAAGGAAAGCCAAACTGCTAAATGTATTTAAAAAAAAAAAAAAAAAAGAAACGTTGCATGTAGTTTTGAGAACATGTATTGTGCAAAACTGTAATTATACAAAATGTTGCAGATCAAAATTCAAGTACACTAGCTGCAGAGACTTAAAGAAAAAGCTTAAAGTATTGGGTTTCTTTCCTTTAGTGCATGCCTGTTTCACACATAGGCCTACTCTGTGTGCAGTGCGTATGCGGTGCATGTTGCGGCAAGCACGCACTATTGTGCTTTCACATATGTTGCGTTTGCAGTGCGCAACTGATCTATGGCTGTACCACAAACACAACTTTTATTTTCTATTTTTTATTTCAAATCACTATTTTTATTATCATCGTTCTTTTATAAAATATAATAATATAAAAAGTTTCAGCATTGCGATTCTATTTGTAGGCTACACAGACAGTAGATTTCCTTGCTTAAATTACCCTGAACTCAAAGTTAAAAAGAAAATGACTGAAAAATAGTAGCCTAGGCTAGTATGATTTAATTAAATGCATTTATGGAGAGATTACTATATTTTCATGTCAATCCGTGTTCATTTTGCCAATGATACATGCGCTGTCACTTTAAATCAGCATGTGCAGGACAGCAAAAATAAACTCTGCGTAAACGATCTCTGCACTGCTGTATACGCACCGCACCAGGCTGGAACGCATTGCCGGACCGCATCCGCATGAACATGGGTACGGGAAGAAATATGCACCACATGCACTGTAAACAGAGTAACTTGTGTGTAAGAACAGGCGTAACGCCGGACCTGTTGCCCCACACACTCTACAGAGTTTGCTGTTGCTCGTCGGATGGCTTAAATCCGAACCAAGTCCAAATAATGGACGTTGCACTGCACCGGCACCGGTCTTTTTCACCAGCTCCTCAGTTTCGCTTTCATCCATGTTTACTCAAGATGACCAATACGACGCAATACGATGATGTGATGCAGCCGGTTGCAGCTCGTAGCTCTAAATTTCGCGGGTAGATTGCGTCATCAACATGCATTATCGCGATAGAATTAAAATCTCTATCGTAGGCCAATTTTGTATCGTTTATATCGCATATCGTTTATATCGCCCATTACTAATGTCTACCAGACCAGTTGTCTGACATTGGGAGTTTGAGTTATTTAATTAAGAATAAGACTACAGAGCTAAATACACTTTTTTGTTGTTTGTTGTAAACAAAAGACTTGGAAGTACAGGTTGTTTACTTGACCAGTTGTCTCAGGTTGAGAGAGAGTTTTATTTACTTTGCTAGAGTTAAATGCACTTTATATGGTGTAACTGTTTACTTTTCTTACAAAGATAATACTTGAAGTGCAGGATAAACCTCTTGCTGTCTGTTGACGTGCAATAAATATCGAAAGTTATGAACACACCTGTCTGTTCTACTCATTTCAACTGACTTGTGAAAACTGCTAAAAAAATCTAAATTCTATGACATAGCAACTTTTTTTTAAACAGTAACGCAAATAGTTACTTTCCCTAGTAACAAGTTACTTTTATTATAGAGAAATTCAGTTACTAACTCAGTTACTTTTTGGAACAAGTAGTGAGTAACTAGGTTACACTTCATTTCGATAGTCACTTTAGACATTCTACTAACTATAAGTAACTTTTCAACTACATGTCAACTAACTGTCATTAGAGTATTAGTAGGCTGTAGTAGACTGTCAGTAGACTGGTAGGTTATGGTTAGGTGTTAGGGTTCAGGTTAGGAGAACAAGTAGACTTGTAGTTGCTAAGTTACTTATAGTCAGTAGAATATCTGTTGGGGGACCAACAAAATAAAGTGTTAGCAGATATTAAGCCGACAGTCTACTAATACTCTAATGATAGTTAGTTGACATGTAGCCGCAAAGTTACTTATAGTTAGTTGAATGTCTAAAGTAGACTATCAAAATAAAGTGTTACCAGTAACTATAACTAATTACTTTTTTAAAGTAACGTTCCCAACACTGCTTCCATCAGGTGTGACATGAAAGAAAAATTATTAATTTCATTTTCAGTAAATCAAAATAATTCAAAGAGAGGAAGTGAAAGGACATAAAAGTGAGCTCTGATGTAATAGACAATAAAATAAAAATGTACTATAAAATACTAATCATTTTGATCAAATAAGTATCTTTCCATGAATGGGGTACATTGATCTTTTTAATCTTTCTTATTAGTATTTAACCCATTTTATGGTGTGTGATGCAGAACTCGTATGAGTTTCTAAAGGTCTTTGAATTTTTTGCACAGTTCCAAACATTGATATTTTGTGCACAACAATAGCATGCTTAGTGGCCTTACAATTTTAACTATTTTTTTTTCTCAAAACAATATGCTTTAAATGGTTATACTAAGAATAACTATTGATGGATATTCTTCAATCTTTCAGACAAACAACAAAAGTTAATGTGAATTACAGTATGTAAAATATTTCTAAATGTTTAAATTGTAGTGTACTGTACAGTGTTTATTATAAGGGGGTATCATCCGCAGCTCATACTCACTACTCACGAGTACTTTTAAATAAGCTAATTTTTTACTCTTACTCAAGTAGTTTTTTGGACAAGTACTTTTTACTCTACTCGCACTACATTTTTTGGAATGTAGCTGGGCAATAAATCGATGTTATCGATTAACTCGAATGTGTAGTGCACGTCGATTTGTTTGAATGAAAATCGGTTTTCTCTTTATTATCCGCCGACGCTCCCCTCTGGGCTCCCGTAGTTCTGAGCGTTTGCCATAGAGATACACAAACAACATGGCAAATGAACAAGACCGCGGCAGCACAAGCACACCCGCCAAAAACATTTACAAACTGAATCTGGAGGGCTGCCAACTCTCACGCATTCACCGTGAGCCTCACGCATCACTTTTTACATGCTCTCACGCCGCACATCCATTTTTTCACACAGAGAAAAATCGTGAAGCAAAGAGGACACTCACACCGACAGACAAGACAGAGAAGGTTACTATATGAAACAAATTCTCAGCTCTCAGATTCTGTCAATTTAATTACGAAATTCAAACAATAAACACAGTTTTGGCGTTTGTAAATGTGACGTGACAGATCGCTGCTGACTGATCTCAGATCAAGCGGCATGTGAACCGATCATCTATTAACGTTACTCTTTACTACTAAAGTTAGTAAATAAAAACGAATGACCAATAGGTAATTTGAAAGATACAGTTCAACTTACCGAAATGTAATAAAAATCGATCGATCATTGTTTTTCAACCGCGGAAAGAGGTCCATAAAACAGCTGGAGAACAATGTCACGTAACATTACATTTACCTCAGGAAAGCTATAATCACAAATGCTCGCCTTGTTCTGTCCTGAGATGTACGTTTGTGATTCTCCTGTTCGAACTCGTTCATTAAAATGAACAAATCTTTTTCCGAGTCATTTCATTCGTTGAATGAATAAAATGACTCGAAAAAAGATTTGTTCATTTTAATGAACGAGTTCGAACAGGAGAATCACAAACGTACATCTCAGGACAGAACAAGGCGAGCATTTGTGCTAATAATACTTTAACTGTTTTATTTATTTTAGAAACGGCGCATCGTTTCGCTAGATAAGACCCTTATTCATCGTCTGGTATCGTCATTTGTCAATTGAAGTCATTTGAAGCTGCACTGAAAACTCATTTGGACCTTGAACCGTTTTGGCCACTATTGAAGTCCATTATGGAGAAAAATCCTGGAATATTTTCATCGAAATCATTAATTTCTTTTCAACTGAAGAAAGAAAGACATGGACATCTTGGATGACATGGGGGTGAGTAAATTATCAGCAAAAGTTTTTTAAAAAGTGAACTAATCCTTTAAAGTAACACCTGGGAGTTTTTTGCTCTCGTAAAGTTGGGAAACAGTATTGTCCTCTACTAGTGTCGTAAACTCTGTCATACATGCACGTGCATTTGTTTACAACCATGATAGCCGTGAACACTGTAGGAGGAGGTCACATGCAGGTGTTCTGCTTGCGTCGCGTGTGAAATGTCTTCATCTCAGGTACAGTGGCATATATTTCAGCATGTCATATGAATATAATTGCATGGGTTTTATTTTTTTGCGTACTCTAGCACACACACGTAAGGTCTCTTGCTCTCTCTGTCGCGCGCGTATTCAATGAAACCTATAGGCTAATATAAATATAAATATAAAATATATATATATATATATATATATATATATATATATATATATATATATATATATATATATTTATTAGTGCTGTCAAACGATTAAAATATTTAATCGCGATTAATCGCATTAATGTCATAGTTAACTCACGATTAATCGCATTTAATCGCACATTTTTATCTATTCTAAATGTCTCTTGATTTCTTTTTGTCCCATTATTTTTTTCTCATTTTAATGCTCTTATCAACATGGTAAAGTGGATCGGCTTGCTTTGTGCAAATGTTTTTATTGAAAACAACATTGGCATATACTGTGTTCAAATTCACACAAAAATTCTCACTTAGAGCAAATAATCTCACACACAATGTAACACTGTCCATCAATAAAAAGGTGAAATAAATACTGACGAGGTCCTGATATTGACGAGGGGGCGGAGAATTCGCATCAGCTATGTGTGTGTGTGTGTGTGTGTGTGTGTGTGTGTGTGTGTGTGTGTGTGTGTGTGTGTGTGTGTGTGTGTGTGTGCTTGGCCATCATCAAGCGGTATTTCAGACTGGACGTGCTGCGATGATGATAGCTCAGTTCACAACGACAAAACACACAGATCACTTTGGTCTTGTCAATGGAACCATTTGGCAACTTTTTAAAAGTAAACCTTCCATTCAGAATCTTATTGGCATCCATTTCGACGTCTCGCGCTCGTCATCCACTCAAAAGGTTAACTATTTGGCCGGCTCGCAAGCCCAAACGAGTGTGTGCGTCGTGCCTGTTGTTTTGTTTACGGTCTAGATCCTCTTGCGCTTTGGTCGACGAAGCACTCGCGCGGCGCAAGCCATTGAAATGAATGGGTTTCATAGCGCAGCGCGCGCATGCTGCGTCCTGTTGCAAAAGCATGTGAAAGAAAACTACAAAGTTTGCTAGGTCAAAAAGACCGTTACTCGCGCGATAAAAAAATTGACGCCGTTAAAATGGGTTTGCGTTAACGCCGTTAATAACGCGTTTAACTGACAGCCCTAATATATATATATATTAGGGCTGTCAAAATTAGCGCGTTAATAACGCATTAACTCAAATTCATTTTAACGGCACTAATTTTTTTAATGCGCGATTAACGCAGCGCGCATTATCTGTTTGACCCGTGGCCTAGCCCGTAGTTGGAGAGTTGGAGATGCACGTAAAGAGATAGACGTAAAGAATTCCGCAGCAAACAGAAATGGAGAAAGAAAAGGGTCTTCTGAACGGAAAATTCATATACAAAACGATGTCTGATGGTTCTGTCGACAAGACAAAAGTTGTCTGCATTTATT
Source organism: Chrosomus eos (assembly GCA_036326025.1). NCBI lineage: Eukaryota > Metazoa > Chordata > Actinopteri > Cypriniformes > Leuciscidae > Chrosomus > Chrosomus eos. Next base: position 2,264,323 of record CM070821.1, read on the forward strand.
GTCAATGTGAATTAAGTTATCACCGCAGCACGTCGAGTTTAAAATATCACTTGATGGCGAAGCATACAACGGACGCTGAGAGCTACCCTCCCCCTCGCCAAAGGCAGACCACATTGGATAGTTTGCAGCGGAGATCGATGGACAACTCCACAACCAATAGACTCACCTCAACGATAGCTAAATGGGTGGCTACATCATGTAGACCAGTTAATGTAGTGGAGGACGAGGGTCTACTTGAAATTATTCGCATCGCATCTAACGATTCTACATATGAACTACCTTCAAGAGCCACCGTTACAAGTAAGATTCACAACTTATATGAAGAGGAGAAAGCTAAAGTTGAGGAGGCGTTGAGACAGACAAACACGGTTGCACTAACCGGAGATTACTGGACTTCCCTTAGTAACCATAGCTACCTGGGTGTCACAGCACATTATTTTGACGCGCACTGGAAACTTCGGTCTCACGCTTTGACCGTTATGAAGACAGACGAGAGACATTATGCTGACGTTTGCGCTGAGCACTTTCTTCAAGTAGCCAGACAGTGGAACATTGAACTCAAAATTAGAATACTGACCACTGATAGTGCACGCAATATGATTGCAGCGGCCAGACAGCTCCCGTTCGATCATATGCCTTGCATTGCACACAGCCTCCACAGAGCTATCACAGTTTCTCTCCAGAACAGCCCGTTTGACGGTGCTTTGGCAAAATGTAGGAAGGTAGTGGGTCATTTCAAGCATAGTCCTGCAAACGCAGCCGAGCTCGAACAGCAGCAAGTTAAACATCTTCAAAAGAAAGAGTCACTCATACAGGAGGTGTCAACTAGATGGAACAGCACCCTAGAAATGATAAAGCGTGTTCAGAGAAATCAAGAACCATTGATAGATGCACTGGCCCTACATGCAAGCAACATCAACATGCCAACAGCAGCTGAATTCGATAAACTGAAGAGGTTGGAGACTGTGCAGGTAATTTATTGATACTCTTATTAGTTATATGTTTCTGACAAAGTAAGGTTGTGTCAAAGTGTGTGTGTGTGTGTGTGTGTTTTACATTTATAATAGAGTGGATTTATGTTGTTCTTATGTGTCTCTGACAGTGAGTGAGTGAGTGTGTGTGTGTGTGTGTGTGTGTGTGTGTGTGTGTGTGTGTGTGTGTGTGTGTGTGTGTGTGTGTGTGTGATTTATAATAAAGTGGATTTATGTTGTTCTTATGTGTCTCTGACAGTGTGTGTGTGTGTGTGTGTGTGTGTGTGTGTGTGTGTGTGTGTGTGTGTGTGTGTGTGTGTGTGTGTGATTTATTAATAAAGTGGATTTATGTTGTTCTGATGTGTCTCTGACAGTGTGTGTGTGTGTGTGTGTGTGTGTGTGTGTGTGTGTGTGTCAGTGAGAGATTGAAAGTGATATAGATACTCATTATGTCTAATTAAAGTGCTTTTCTCTATTATTCCAGGTATGTGAGTGAACTTTTAGGCGGAGAGAAGTTTGTTTCCTGCTCCGTTGTGCTGCCCACGCTGTGTCATCTATCACGTGTGATGGAGGTCTCAGAAGATGACCCAGCATACATGATTAAGTTTAAGGAAACTTTCACAACAGACATGGACAAACGGAAAGAAAAAACCAACACCACATGGCTGAGGGTTGCAACAGCACTGGACCCTAGGTTTAAGGACCTCAAATGTCTGAGCAGGACTGACAGAGCTGAGGTGTGGAGTTCAGTCTGTGCCTTGCTCCAGAATGGGGGGGAGGGTGGGGCTTGCACAGCGAGATAAACCAGGGACAACTGAGCCACCTAGGAAGATAACATGTCTCATGTCTGTGCCAGAGTCTTCATCTGATGATGATGAAGAGGAATGTATTGAGAAATGTGTGGAGCGCTACAAGGCAGAGCCCTCTATTGGCATAGAGGACTGTCCCCTGCAGTGGTGGTCCAAACATGAAGGGGCACACAGTGAGATGGCCAACCTTGCACGCATATACTTATCAACACCTGCCACATCCATACCTTGTGAAAGATTGTTTTCACTGTCAGGACATGTTGTTCAGAAAAAGCGAGCTGCCCTGTCATCTGAAAATGTAAACAGGCTCGTCTGTTTGAGCAACTGGCTCAGTGCACAGAAATAGAAATAATGGGAACCTGTGGTTTTTCTATATTCTTTTCCCCATGTAATTAATAGACATGAACAAGTTCTTTGAAAAACATGTCTATGTTCTTTATGCTCTATGTTTAGGGTGGTTTCAGTAATAAATAATAAATGTAAATTTTACATGTTCAGAAGAAGTGAGCTGCCCTGTCCTGTGAAAATGTAAACAGGCTTGTGTAAGTACTGTAAATTGAGTAAAGAAAGAGAGGTAATGGGAACCTGGTATTTCTATGTTATTGTTTTCATGTATCTAATAGACATGAACAAGTTCTTTGAAAAACATATATGACCTTTGAGAGATGTCTAGTCTTCATGCTATGTTGAGTATGGTTTCACTAATAATAAACATGCATTTGCATAAAGCATCCATATTTGTCCACCATGTTGATTAATGTATTCAAAACTTTTAAAAAAGTATTAATTTAAGGTACATTTAGAACTGATAAAAATGTGCGATTAATCGCGAGTTAACTCATGACAATCATGCGATTAATCGCGATTAAATATTTTAATCGATTGACAGCCCTAATATATATATATATATTAATGGTGAAATACGGGACAAAATAGGGCTGGAAGATTTTGGCTAAAATCATAATCGCGATTAATTGAACATGTCACCTCGATTAGGATTATTGAACGATTATTTTAAAAAAAATTCTCATGTCACTGGCAAGGCTTTTACTGTAAATATGTTTACGGTTATTTTTTCTAATGAAAGAGTGCATAATCCTATCTTTGTGATTCTAAAATAAGGAAACACACAGATAGCTATTAATGCTTATTTATTAAATATTTCAAACATTTGAATTAAACAAAGCATACAATGCTTGAAATAAAAACGTCTTATAAAAAACGTAATTTAAGTTTTAATGTAAAAATAAAGTTTCCTAAAAATGTAGAAAATAACTTTTAAAAAGTTATTTTTGTAAACAAAATAAATGATTGTAAATATTGCCATCTTAAAAGTAAAATATAACTTGTATAAAACTAAAAAACAAATCATTTTCATATTGTGTAGCATTTTAAATGCTTGTAAACACCTGGGGTCTCATTTATAAAACTGTGCGTAGAATCCTTACTAAAAGTGTACGTACGTCCGAAAGCCAAAAATGGCGTACGCAAACAAATATTCTGACTTATAAAACTGTGCGTACGCCAGAATCTGCGCAGAATTCACTTTATAAATCCCAGTCAGCAGAAGATTGTGCGCACATGCGTCTCCACCCCGAAATAACCATATATGGAGCTTACAACGCCTAGTTTTACTATGCATATCCTCATCTGCATATCATTTGCATATGATTATTCATCCACCTGATAACATGTTTAACGGTACAAGACATTAGGAAAATATGAAATACAGATGTGCCGTCACATTAGTTACATTAGGCTAATAAAAAAATATTTAGCAGCCTATCCTTGCCTTGTTTTTGAATAAATAAATCAAATAGTGTAAAATACATTTCAGAGAAAGTTTTTCTCAATCTTTTCCACTGGCCAAAGAGTATTTTTTTAAGAGGATTTATATTTTGAATGGAAACAGATAGACCTTGTTGTGCATTATTTGCACGAAACTATTTTCTCAGACAATCTGCTATATCATAAGCAATTATCTATGAAACATTAAAACACAGCATGCCAGAGGAAAAGTGTTTGAAAGCATTGCATCCACAACAAATATTTATATTTATTGAATATAAAAAAAATTTAACTTCTCAGTAATGATTTCATTTAAGTGTCTAACTCCATTAATCAGAATGGCATATTTAATCTAAATATTTATATCAGAAGTAAAACGTAGTTTAAATCAATCTTTTATTTATTTTAAGATATTTCACAGAACACTGTATTTATGATTATAATGAAGATTTACGGTTTTAGATAGGCTGCGTCAGTTTCACTAAACGGCCCAACGCGCTCGCTGGCGCGGACATTTAAGAAGGGATGGATGTTTGCTTCATGTGATAGGCTTGGTGAGTGAAATTATAGCTATTTGTATTATCTTTCAGTATACTGTATGTATATATATGTTTTGATTTTCGGTCTAAAAGTGACCAAAAAGACATTTAACTCCAGCTCACCATCGGCGTCGCCAAACTGCTCCGTCTCCAAAACATGCGTACGCACGGCTCAAAGTTTGCTTGAAGGTCCGCACATTCTCCCGTCAAGTTTGTTTTTTATAGATCACAAACTTTGCGTGGAAACTGGCGTACGTACGTTTCCAGCCCCGTTTTGTGCGTACGCACGCTTTATAAATGAGACCCCTGCTTTGTGGAGACACTTGCTGGGCGTTTGTCAGTTTCTCTCTTTTTGAGCAATGCAAACGTAATGTCTCAGCAGCGTCTACAGTTTGCTTATGAGCTGCGATTTCTCTCTCGAGAAACCACACTTGTGCATTTTATTCTCTGATTCGATCATAAACACGCTGGCGAACGATCTCGGCTTCAACGTCATCACGACGACGCGGCATTGATTACAGCTTCTGTTCACACAGCGCGCGTTTCGGGACTGAACACGGCAATGTTACTAGGTCCCCGACCCGGCATCAATCTCGGGTCGTGTTTGCGTTCACACAGAAGGAAATTTCCCGACAATTTCCCGGGATCAACGCGCTGTGTGAAAGGGGCTCATGTTGCTTCAATGTCGCAGACTGGACGGTGCGGAGTCACGTGACTACACACGCGGTAATATGTTTTAAAGGGAAAGTACATTTACACGCAGTGGGCGGAAATATTAATAGGATTCAAAAACCGAAATAACCGACATGGTAAAATTACGTCGGTTTTAGGCTCTGAATTTCGGTTTCGATTATTTTTCGATTAATCATCCAGCCCTACGACAAAACATGATTTTTTCCTAATAAGTCGGGACACTAAAATTAGAGTTGAAATACGGGACTGTCCCGGGAAAAACGGGACGTCTGGTCAGGTCAGGTCACCCTAGCTAGAATGCAAGCAATATACTAGTAAGCATGACAGCCAAGTCCGCATCGGTCGGGCACCCCTCCTCCTCCTTCAGCTCACACCAGCGAGAAAACGCTGGCACAGTGTTGATCCTTGTTCTGCCTTTAACGCGATCACTTTCTCTTTTGCTTTGCTCCGATAAAACCTTTGCTTTCTTGTTTTTCTGTGCTGCTTCGGCCATGACTATAATATTTGGCTCGCACGTCCGATTTTAAGGAAGTGGGGGTGGTGGTGGAAGTGACGTATATGCCGTAAAGCAGTTGAATTTTGTAGTTCTCTTTGTTCGCGGTTACTACCCGAAACCCGAAGTTTAAAAGTAGGATTAAAAACGCTACAGACCCCGTCAGGCTATGGCAGACGTGTCATTCAACCTATTGTAAGTGGATGCACCATCACAAGAGACTTGGAAATATATTATGAAGGTTGAAAAGTTACCCGGTGCTGCTTTAAATATATACAAGCATGTGTGTATTTATATTTATATATATATATATATATATATATATATATATATATATATATATATATATATATATATATATATATATATAAAATAATTATACACAGTGCACCCACATATATTATGTAAAAAATATATATATTTTGGATGTGATTAATCGTGATTAATCATTTGACAGCCCTAATTTATATTAAATGGTTTAAATATATCGAAGAATATGAAATAATATTTTCCGTAACTTATATATTACAACATATTGCATAATACGCAAGGAATCGTCACTTTTCATTAATTGAAAAATATGACAATATAATTAACACTGTAGGCCTACAATGTAGTTGAGTGTAGCCTACTTTAAAACGATTGCCTTTCAGTTCTCAATGATGTTTTACTCAAAGTTGTAAAGTTTCAGTATGCAGAAAGTATTTGCAGTTTTATACAAATAAGCACTCATTTGTATGTATTTTTAAAGAAGAAAAAACAGCAACATTGTGAAATATTAGCCTACAATGTAAAACAGCTGTTTTCTATGTGAATATAGTAAAGTGTAATATATTATTCTTGTGATCAAAGCTGAATTGTCAGCATCATTACTCCAGTCATCAGTGTCAAATGATCCTTCAGAAATCATTCTAATATGATGATATGATGCTCAAGAAACATTTATGATTATTATCAATGTTGAAAACAGTTATTTACGTTTTTATTTCAGGATTCTTTGATGAATAGTTCAAAAGAACATTTATCTGAAATTGAAAGCTCTAGTTTTGATACCTTTTACCGCGGACAACTCGTGTCTAAAGCTCTGTTAGCTTACTGTACCACACAACAGTCATAAAAGATAAATCTAGAATAGACAACCTGTGTGTTTCTCGTGTTTTAGTTTCCAGGGTTCTGGTTCACTCGAGTCCTCCTCAATCTCCTCTCTAACAAACACCATCTTCTCAGTTCAGTTGCAGCACCTCCAGATATTCCTGCTCGATTCAAAACTTCTAGTCACGACTATGAGGATGAGAATATTATAGTAATTTACTGATCCGACTCAAAATTGGCATCTTTCTACAGTTATAACAGTTTGTATCATGACTGTAGCACGACAAAACACCAGAGATCAAGCTGAAAATTAATCTTCTTGCTCTGAGGTTTAATGGCGGTCGGCAAACAAACGATCGTGACTAATCGCCGCCACACACTGGACTGGAGAGTGAAATGTGGGCAAAATCATTTTGTAACTCAGCGGTTATAATACTTTGCAACCTTTGCAAAGTTTGCCACCTGAACACGTGCAAATGCATTGCATTGAAAGCCATTGAATGAGCGAATAATAGAGCGTTTTTTTTATATATATATAATTATAAATAAAAAAAAAACAGCCAAACACACAAACATATAATTGAATGAGCCAATAACTGAGCATTTAAAAAAAAAAAAAAATTCTAATCAGCCACTGTGCAACACACACACAACACACACACACACACACCACACACACACACACACACACACACACACACACACACACACACACACACACACACACACTTCAAAAACAGATAAAAGTCCTACTGCAAGGTTTATTGATGCCATCATAGGCAAGGCAAGGCAAGTTTATTTATATAGCACATTGGTAATTCAAAGTGCTTTACATAGAAAAATCAAAAGAAATAAGAATAATTAAAACCGGTGTACCAAATTTCGTAAGCTTGCTTTGAGACTTCCCCATACTGGCTGTTTTCTGTTTCTGTGGATTTACCGTTCGACGCACGTCTAATAATCTGTTGGACGTCTCCGTCAGATCTGATTTCTTAACCCAAGATCAGTTAAGGGTGCACTCTCTAATGCTTTATCTATCTGCTTGAAATCTCTTGATCTGGCCCCAGATCTCAATTAATTCCAGATTTTTACGAGAACTCAGTGCCCACTTGAAATCTCTTGACCTGCTCTCAGGTAAAACTGGTGTACAAAAATAGTTTACTGTTTGATGACCCCATTTTGGCTGCAATCTCCCCTGGATTTTCCTTCGACGTACGTCTAATAATCTGTTGAACGTCTTCAACAAATCCGATTTTGTCCCTCAAATCGGCAAGGTTAGCAAAAAATTGCTCTGTATTCAGTTTTGTGACTTTGTTCACTTACTGAATCAGTATCTGTAAGCTTTCAGAAAATCGACTTGTTACAATTTTCCCTTTGAAAACTTTTTCTGCCTGCACTTATGAGCCAGTTTTTTTTTCAGAAAAATTGACCTGACTTCCTCAGATTATATTTTTCCCCTTGAAAAAAACGCTTTGCTCGCACCAAAAGGATAGTCTCAGCCACTATGGTTCACTCCAGTTATTTCAAATTACACCACTCAATTAATTCTGGACAAATCTTGTACTCGCACCACAGAAATAGACTCAGCCACTTATGGTTCACTCACTTTTATACAGTTTAGAATACAAAATAAAATAAAATACAGTACAAACAGTCGGACACAGTGGCACAGTGCTCATTCAGTAAATGCACAGCTAAAAAATGTATCATTGTACATTTATTGTACAATGATACCTATATGTAGCCTATATGTAGCCACAAAGTACTACACAGTCATCTAGTGGCTTTATCATGTAATTTTTTTTTTTTTTTACAACATATTTGACCAGATGTAATGCCAAAGTAATGCCAAATTGTGAGGTTTTAGCTGTTTCAACTTACTGGAATGAATACTTTTACTGTGTAAAATGAATATTTTCATGAATACTGGTTAATATGTTAAATATAACAATATATTTTAATTCAGAAAATTCAAAAAAGGATTAGGGTACAAAAGGGTTAAAGGCACATCTGCTCATACTAGTAGTGGGAAAAAAAACTTTTGCAGAATTTTTATTTATTTTATTGAAACATTCATTTGGTAACACTTTATTTGAAGGGGTGTGCATAAGACTGACATGACACTGTCATAAACATGACATAACACCTGTCATGAAAATGAAGGAGTCTTTATGAATGTTTATGACTGTTGTCATTAAGTGTCATTCGGTAAATTATGACACTTTCAATGCAAAGTTGACATTGTTTAAAATGTCTTTGTTATGACAACTTGACATTACCCAAGACAAAAATGTCTTGATTATGACAACTTGACATTAACCGAGAAATCATAACCTGTCAACCTGTGACAACTTTGGCCGTCATGACACCATTATAACTGTGTCATGAATATTTTACTTGTCCTCAAGTAAAGTGGAACACATTGTACTAGTTTATAAAGATGTCATTAAGGGTTATTACACTGCAAAATGCTTGAAGTTTGATAATTAGACCTGTTATGACATATTTGTGACAGGTTGACAGGTTATGATTTCTTGGTTAATATCAAGTTGTCATAACAAAGACATTTCTGTCTTTGTTAATGTCATGTTGTCATAATCAAGACATTTTTGTCTTTGTTAATGTCAAGTTGTCATAACAAAGACATTTTAAACAATGTCAACTTTGCATTAAAAGTGTCATAATTTACCGAATGACACTTAATGACAACAGTCATAAACATTCATAAAGACTCCTTCATGTTCATGACAGGTGTTATGTCATGTTTATGACAGTGTCATGTCAGTCTTATGCACACCCCTTCAAATAAAGTGTTACCAAACATTTTGTGTGAAAATAAATTATTTTTATTTGTTTGTTTGTTTAAAATGTATGAATATAAAAACATGTATGAATATATGTAAATGAGTTATATAATCAAAATATAAATCATAATCAATAAAAATATAATCAATAATCAAAATCATTATAAATTAAGTAAGATCAGTAAGCTATTTTAAGAAAAAATTATATTAAAGGGTGTTCACCCAAAAATGAAAATTCTGTCAGTAATTACTCTCCCTCATGTTGTTCCAACCCCGTAAGACTTTCGTTCATCTTCAGAACACAAATTAAGGTATTAATCTCAGCAGACCTTAAAACAGACTTTCCTGCATTAATGTATGGACAAACAGATCTGTAAATGAACATGCACCCCAGGACACTGTGTAAATGATTTACTGTCTTGTGTATTGTTTTCTTGTTATACTATTATGTCTGATCCTATGTATTTTATGATAGAACATGGTCAATGTAACCCCACCTGTATCGTGTCTCCTATCTAATTAATCCTCATTTAATGACTCACACTTTAGTGTACACCACCTTCTCATAGAATGCAGTGTGTGTTTGTTATATCTATCGGAGTATAAATGGACACAAAACGCAATGGCTATGTCTAACCACACTTGAGACAGAGCCATAAATCCTCCCAACAGATGAAATTCCCCCTTTCTTATTGGTCGAGCCAACCCTGAGAGGTGGGACTTTTCTCAGGCTTCAAATAGCATCTACACAAGCCCTTCCCTCTCTTGGTTTTCTTGTACGTTCGGGTTGCTGTCCTGCGGGGCCGAACCAGGCCCCAGACCCCAGGGCCCCAGGCCTTGACTCACAGCCAGCCATGTGCTCATTCAGGAGAGAGAGGACTCTCTCAACCACAACAGAATCAAGGACAACCTCAGGAGTTCGGCACAACGTCTTCATTCAAAGCAGAAGAAGTCCATCTCAACTCCCACCATCAACTCTTCCGACTTCCTCCCATCTCCTGTTTGCTCTGCGTGTTCTTTCCGGCCCAGAGCCGACAGGCCACAATCTGCACTCCAGCCATGAGAACAGAGTCAAACCAACTATGCAAGTTAATCATATCTTCTTCATCCAACGGAGAAGAAAACTTTTTGACACTCTCGGAGCCATCAACATAATTCTCCAAGAACTTCAAGAATTGTTTCCCCTGCAAAGGCCATGCAAGTATCAATTTAATGAGGTGCTCTGCAAATGATAAGCTCATGGTTCTTTTCATAGTTAAATGGATCTTTCCCATTGGTCCATTTCCTGCATGCACTCACCCTTTTACCCGTGCATGCGTGTATGTGTTTAGGTTAGTTATGTTTGTAATTTAGTTAATAAATCTCTGCTTGCAACAAAGTTTACTTTACAATTTAGATTATGACTACAGGCTCTTAATACTGTACAATAAGAAAGGCATTTCCCTTCCCCGGAAGTGAATATTCACGGGACAAACGGGTGAGTTGATTGTAATATTACTTTTACTACTTTACGTTAATTATATTAAATGATCCAAATATTCATAATATTCATAATCAATTGACAGCTTTATTATTAGACAGGTGAGCAAATGTACATAAAACAAATCAATGTTATAAAACGTTAGCTCAACATGATGAAATGTTAGAATATGGTCAGTATGTTATTCTAATGTTGATCTAGCTTACTGCTAGTTTCATATAGCAAACAAACTAACACGTAGAATAACATTATAACTTTCAACACACATTTAAATGCCGTTTAGTGTGATAGTGTAACGTTAGACCTTGAAACAGCGCTGCGTTACCTCACAAGTTTAATTCGTCTAATAAACTGACCTGTGTGAGTAATCCAGCACTTGCGGGTAGTTCGGTAGAATTAAATGTCCTTATTCCTTTGTATCCGCGGGACTCGCGTGTGATATCTGTCTCTTTAGCAATCGCGACCTGCTTCACACCACTGTAATGTTAAAAAAACATGAATGTTTGTACTCATCCATAAACATTATAAGATCCATCAGCTTGACAGCAAGTCCCATCATTCAGCTCGTCACTGCGTCATCAACCTACGCCTTTAGGCCAATTTATACTTCTGCGTCGGGTGCGCGCGGTAGGCACGGCGTAGCATACGCACAGACGCGTACCCTTCGCCGTAACCTGACGCGCACCTCCTCAAAAATGTAACTACGCGTCGCGGCGACGCGGACCGCAAGATCTGTGATTGGTCGGCTTGGTAGCATCGCGTTTCCTCCTACGCATTTCCGGCGTGTTCTTCTGCACCGCCCGCCATTTTTAAATTCTAAGTACAGCGAAACTGTTAAAAAAACTAAAAACTTACTGCTTTTCCACCTCGATAAGCTCCAACTCCAACGTGATCCGCTCTCTTTCAATCGCCATTGCTTGTAGTAACCTAAACTCAAAACAGTCGTGAGGAATCTTCTTCTTCTCTAGGAACCACGCGGAATCTAAACACAGTGGAACATTAAAACCCTCCGCTGCCAACTAGCGTTACGGCGCTGTACTGCAGAGCAACGCAGACCTAAACGCAGAAGTATAAATGCTCACGACAGCACCAGGAATTACATAATTACGTTGGAGAGGTCACGCTGGACATCCTTAAACATCCAGGATATGCACACGAAAGGACCATTTTAAACAATAAACTGTTGTTTAAAGACACAAAGACATAATTATGTCATTCAACATACAATAAAATTTGAACGATCCTCCTTTCCACACTAGTAAACAATAGGGCGGTACTTCCACTTGACCTTTCCAACGTGATGACATAACGCCTGGTGCGTTGCAGACCAGCACAAGACGGACAATTGTGGTTATAAAAAGTATAAATGTAAATGTGTTTTTTTTAGAAAATGACCGATCGTTTAGCTAGATAAGACCCTATTCCTCAGCTGGGATCGTGCAGAGCCCTTTGAAGCACTTCAAAGCCTTTTGAAACTGCATTGATTTGGACTTCAACATTCTGGTTGTCATTGAAGTCCATTGTGTGGAGAAACCTGAAATGTTTTCCTCAAAAAAAATTATTTATTTTCCACTGAAGAAAGAAAGATGGATGGCATATGGGGTGAGTAAATTATCAGGAAATTTTCTTTTTTTTTTTTTTAGGTGAACTAATCCTTTAACTATAGCCAGTCACATAAACAAAATATTCTTTACGGGTATAAACTGGAATGTGTGGGAACCATGAATTAGTTCTTTAAGAACTAGAACTAGTTAGAACTAGTCATTTAAGCGTCTAGTCCCTCCCATTCCGAGGGTGTTTTAACTCCTACGGTGGCGTATTATTTCAAATATGCCGGCAGTCGCGAGTAATTTCCCCCTCGCATTCGTCACGGTGCCACTGAGTGTAAAAACGTGAAAGGCGAACCTTGAATTTCCAGGTATGTCCCTCTTTGGCTAATGTGTTTTCAAGATGGAGTTCCAACATGGCTTCCGCCATTAGAGCAGCTCACCCGTATGCATTATACATGGCAGATTCTACGCTTAAGAGAATACTTAAGTGGTAGTAATTATACATTAATGAGCACATATAATTTTAAAAGAACAGTGTTTTTTGCTAAGAATCAACTTTAAAAATGACACAGTGTAGCTTTACGTTTATAAAAAACAATAGTTATGAGTACCCTGAACTTATTTTAATCAAGTCCACTAAAACAAGGATATTTCTTAATGCACAATTAAACTTTACACTATAATCAAATATCTTAATTTAAATAGCTGAAACTTCACTATATTGAATAAAAACAGTGAAATTACAAACTTTAAATGAACTTTTAAGCGCTTGCAGTTACTGCTAGCTCACAATATCACACACAAAGTCAAATCCTATAAGTTAAGCTAACTCATTTGCATTGCATTTGACGACACTGATTACCTTAATTCATTTAATTTTAGAAACTAAAAGATGATATACATTGCAGTCAAGAAGTTAAGTAATTAATTAAGTGATGATTGAGCATTATTGAAGAACACCTGCTAACAAGCAGAATCACTGAAGCAAAGAGAAACACAACTACAACTGACTTCAGCCACAGCCTTATGCTGGATACACACCAAAAGATTTTTTACATCTTATACATCTTTTACGTCCTATAGTGTGTGGTGTGCCATGATGTGACAAAGACAGCACACCACACACAAACAGATTTTCAACCAGAGTCTCGACTGCGAACACAGGAAATCTCGCAAAATCTCACGAGACTTCAGAATAAGCACGGTGGACGATATGCAGAAAGAAATTGCGATGATAGGGTTTGAAATTATTTTCACCAAAAATTCACGGAAAAAAAACATTGTGCCCGGAATTATATAGAAGCTTTAATATAGAAAATATATTCAATCTTTATTGCCTTTATTTATTCTTTATTGGATTTATTGTCTCTTTAGAAAGAGTTATTAAAACCTTCTATTGAAACCTTACTGAACCCTTAACACTCAGCTTCCTGCAAGTGTGTGTGTGTGTGTGTGTGTGTGTGTGTGTGTGTGTGTGTGTGTGTGTGTGTGTGTGTGTGCGTGTGTGCGTGTCGTGCGTGCGTGCGTGCGTGCGTGCGTGCGTGCGTGCGTGTGTGTGTGTGTGTGACCGTGTCTTCCATCATCTCGCTATCTGATTGGATATTGTTTCGTTTTACGTGATAATCTTCAGAGTGTGCACTTTTGTCCTCAGGGTTCCCCCCACACATCAGGATTTCTGATCGTAAATATTCAACATGTTGAAAATTTAAGATTCACGATCGGGGCGGCTCCGACGTTCTCCCGAGCAGGTTCGGACACTCTTAACACTCCTCACACCAAAGGAAAATCTAATAAGATAATCTGTAGAACCATCAAGATAATCGGGACATCTAGGATTGTCGGAAGGGGGGAAATCGGCCCGATTACCTTTTGCTGTGGACCCAGCATTAGATGAAATCAACTGAAGATACATGGTATCTTAATTGTTTGATACAATTAAACAAATCCACAAACAACATTAGTAATGTCAGAAAGAGAAAGTTGCACAGCGCTGCTATGTATATTGCTTTATTTCTGCTTGTTTTGACATGAGCGCCACCTACTGTCAGAGAGTGATTTTACATTGCTCTGAACAGACTGATTTTTTTATATCACACATTCATGTTGGGTTGAACACGAATTAATGAAACCAAACAACAAAATGTCTGTTGCTCATCGTGGCTGTTAAGAAACTAATGAATGAATGAGGCATTTATATAGCGCTACTATTTACTACTGTACCACGCTTTACAATCACATCAGGTGTCGGCCTCATTCACAACCTGGATGATTCAACAGCAGCCACAGTGAAACAGTGCCAACTATAGGTGGAGAAGAGAGATTTGACTGTGACTAACTTACACAGAAGAGATTTTGTTGCTCAGCACATTAAGATTAACTACTTACTGTGATCTCAAACTGTGGTGATGTGGTTTCTCCACTGTGTGGATCTTCACGTGTTTCTTCAGGCGACTTTTTATAGAGAAACTCTTTCCACACTGATCACACGTGTGCGGCTTCTCTCCAGTGTGGATCCTCTCATGTGTTTTCAGATGTTCTGATCGACTGAATCTCTTCTCGCAGTGTGAACACTTGTAAGGTTTTTCTCCAGTGTGAATTCTCTCATGTGTTTTCAGAGATGATGATCGACTGAATCTCTTGTCACAGTGTGAACACTTGTAAGGTTTTTCTCCAGTGTGGATCCTCTCATGTGTTTTCAGTTGGTCTGATCGTCTGAATCTCTTCTCGCAGTGTGAACACATGTAAGGTTTTTCTCCAGTGTGAATCCTCTGGTGCAGTTTTAAACATTTCGCTGTAATAAAAGTCTTCTCACAGTCAAAACACATGTACTCTCTCACACCAGTATGTATTTTCTGATGTATATGTAAATATTTCAGCTGTGAAAAACTATTTCCACATACAGAACATGAATGTGGCTTCTCCTTCGTATGAACTGTCAGGTGTGCCTTCAGGGTTGATGCCCTAGGAAACGTTTTGCCGCATTGATCACATGTGAACGACTTCTCTCCAGTGTGGATCCTCATGTGACGCACAAGACTTTGTTTGTATGGGAAACTCTTCCCACATCGATCACATGTAAATGGCTTTTCTTCCGTGTGGATCCTCATGTGACGCTCAAGACTTTGCTTGCATGAGAAACTCTTTCCACACTGAGTGCAGGTGAAAGATTTCTTGGCTCTTCTTTTCTTTAAAAATGTCTGTTTAGTCTTTGAGCGACTCAAAGGTTTTTCTCCAGGTTTGACATGATGTTCCTCCTCCACTTCACTCAGTTCTTCACTCTCCTCACTCTCTTCCATTAGGTCTGAAATGAAAGGAAAAAAAGTTTAATTGCATTTTCAGTACATCAAAATTCTAAGACAGAAATATGATTATAAAGTGAAAAGATATCCATCCCATCATTTTGATGAGTTTTTATAAATTCATTTTGCATGTCCCTGAAAATCTCCATGAATGAGGAACATAGATCTTCCAATTATTACTTTTAAAACATTCTCCACGGGAAATTATGATGGACAACGGGATGACAGGAAAGATCAACAGACCCACGGAGAGGCGACGCAGGGGGAGATGTGAGAGGAAGCAGAAGCGGGGTAAGCGAGCCGGCATCCATGCTAGGCTACGACGATGCACGCACAAACCTGCCGTGCCCAGCATCTTCCTTGCAAATGCCCGCTCCCTTGTTAACAAACTGGACAACGTAAGGTTGCGGATTACCAATAACCGCTTGGATTGCTGCGTCACGGTGATAACTGAGACCTGGCTGCATGATATGCTAATGCAGGCCTTTCTATCTGCCTAGGTAATTTTCATTGTTTTTATTACTGCTGTCTATGTGCACCCCAAAGCCAATGCTAAAAAAAGAGTAAGCTATATGATGCCATATGCAAGCAGCAAAACAGACACCCGGAGAGCATATTTATAGTGGCAGGGGATTTTAACCACACTAGCCGTGAACATTAAAACAAGGAATAACAAAAGACTGGACCAGGTGTATACAAATGTTCCTGGAGCTTATAAAACCCAGTCTTCACCTCATCTTGAACAGTCTGACCATCTATCCCTGCTCCTGACGCTGAATGGAATTGGACTAGAGAGTTTTGTCCAAAAACTACATACGTACACTCACCTAAAGGATTATTAGGAATGCTGTGTTTGACCCCCTTTTGCCTTCAGAACTGCCTTAATTCTACCTGGCATTGATTCAACAAGGTGCTCAAAGCATTCTTTAGAAATGTTGGCCCATATTGATAGGATAGCATCTTGCAGTTGATGGAGATTTGTGGGATGCACATTCAGGGCACGAAGCTCCGGTTCCACCACATCCCAAAGATGCTCTATTGGGTTGAGATCTGGTGACTGTGGGGGCCATTTTAGTACAGTGAACTCATTGTCATTGTCATGTTCAAGAAACCAATTTGAAATAATTCGAGCTTTGTGGCGGTGCATTATCCTGCTGGAAGTAGGGATGCAACGATTACAGATTTTGTAAGTATGATTATTGTCTGAGAAATAATCACGATTTAACGATTATCATGCATCAATTAATTTCACAACACTACTAATGTATAATATCACATGAACACTCAACACTAGATTTGGGGATGCGCATGCATACGTGGTTTGTGTTTGGAGCTCCGTCGAATTGATTCATAATTACCTGATTTTTTTCTTTAGCACTCATTTATAAACAAGCACTTTCTATTTTTACAGCATGTGAACTTATCTTCGATACTATTCCTTATAAAAAAACAATCGTATTGCTTTGATATCGCTACTTATATCCAACTTTCCGAATTTCCGCTACTAGCCTTAAGCCCGCTAGCATTGCACACGTGGCCTCTCGCCTATCGATCGTCTTATTTACACCCGTTTCACTGAAAGAATACAGGTTCTATCCAGGATTTCAGTCCTAAATTAGTAGTGATATTGGTCAGCCCGTTCTCATCCCAAGGCGTCATACATGTGACTCTTTGGACATTTCGTCGAAATCTTACGCACATGGCATCCTTTAGCGTCAATATGAGACGCAGAACCCAAGGCGTCATACAGGTGACGCTCGTCTAAATCCGACGCACATAGCATCCTTTAGCGTCAATATGAGATATCATAACCGTAACCCTACCCCAGACCGCTAAAGGATGCCATGTGTGTAAGATTTCAACGAAATGTCATGTGGCGTCACCTATATGACGCCAAAGGATGAGAATGTGTTGTATTGGTAGTATCACTACTAATTTACTGCTCATCTGTTATAATGACGAATATATCGGCATCGACATGACAATGACGACATCAGGCTGCGGCAGACGGAGGTTCTGAAGAAGGACTACAGGAGCCTGATCGAGACAGTACACAGCACATCACCTGAAGCAACGATCATCATGTCTGGGCCGCTTCCCACGTACCGACTAGGACATGAAAGGTTCAGTAGATTATTGCCACTAAATGAATGGTTAATGACATTGTGTAATGAACAGAAACTGCTCTTTGTAAATAATTGGAATCTGTTCTGGGAGCGACCTAGGCTCTTCCGTCCTGATGGCCTGCAACCCCAGCAGAATCGGAGCGGCTGTTCTGTCGGACAACATCTCCAAGACGTTACACACTATCTGACTAGTAAGTCAAAGTCCAAATCTTTCCAGTCTTTGCTGTCCCAACTTAACTGATATCATAAGTAGTGTAGAACATTATACAGAAACTGTGTCTATTCCTCGTTTAGTGAGGCCAAACAATAAATCTAGTGTAGGATCTAGCAAAAATCTAATTGTAATTAAACCAGAAAATCTCAATATCGGTGAACAAAAACAATTTCTAAAGCTAGGTCTTCTAAACATTAGATCGCTCACACCTAAGGCGGTTATTGTAAATGAAATGGTCACAGATAATAGTTTTGATGTACTTTGCCTTACTGAAACCTGGATTAACACTAGAACTACCGGAATTCGATAACTACTAGAACGACCACAGCGGTCATTCTAACCGTTCATACTTTGATGGTCATATGGCCGTACTGAACATTATTTTCGTCATGTCATATCTACCTTTAAACCTTTCTCTTTAAGTTTTCCAATGATGCTTTTAATTCCTGTCGTCATGTTATAACGCCATTGCCCTTAAAACAAGCACAAAAGAAAGATTGCCCCGACAGGTCTAAGGAAATGTAAGGAAATTTTTGTGTCAAAAATATATTTTTTCACCACACTCACCACGTGAATAAACATGCAAAAAAGTTAGGAAACGTCAAAGCTTCATACTGTTTAGTACAGCCCTGTTTGTAATTAAGTTCAATAATCAATTCAAAATCTAAAAATAAATGGATATACAATGTTACGATAAGTAATAATAAAGGGCTAATTTGAACGGCGCAAAAAAAAAAAAAAACCCCGCATCATTCACTAACGCGTACGCAGTTAGTGAATGATGCGGGGTTTTGACATTTGGCACAGCACATGTTTCCTTGGTTTTATTTTTTTCGCAGTTCCTCCTTACTTGGCACTGCCTCATTCTCTCCATCAGCTGCTTTTTAACAGATTTATAGATTTAGCATACACGTAGATAACACAAATGATGCGTTAGGGGCTGCGTTTACAGATTTATTAACCCTCTGGGGTCGGCAAACGCGCCGGCACGTTTTGCTGGATTTTTTCCTTATCAGTGCAAAAGAGAATCAAATTACTCTGTTGATTTTCATCTTACATATAAGTGTTGTACATCATTAGATCCTGTTAAGTGTCTATTTTTTTTGTGGGTACTCACAATAAAAACAAAGTGTTGTGCTTTTCGTCAAATAAAGAAAAATAAACATGATGCGCGTTTTGCCTTCTCTATGTCAGTGAGGTCCATTCTGAAACGCGTCCGAAAAATTAACTGTAACTCTATCAATACTTGTCACAGAGATACGAGAGATTTCTCTTTATGAAGCTGAAAATCTCTTCTTTTAAATGAAGTAATTTATTTTTTTAAAAATTATTTCCAGTTTATGTAATCCGTTTGAAACCAAGGAGAGATACGTTTTTTTCATTCTCCCTTCATTATCTCTAATGAGCTGAGGCCGTCACACCCCCAGAGCTTTTCACATGGTAAATAGGCGATCTATGCATCGCACACGCGGCACGCCCCCCGATCAATGCCATAACAACACAAAGTTTCTTCAGATTCACTAATAGTTCATCGCGTTTTAAGGATGCATCATGGCAGCACGCTACTCCTTCAGAGGATTATGGAAGATTTCACCTTTTCCTCAGAGGAATTTGAAACTCGGACGACGACATTTTGAAGAACGAATTGACCCCGCCGAGGATACAAGCGCGGGGTAAGTTGTTTAGTGTTTGTAATTCCTTTTCTGATCATAGAGCTCAAATGAATTTTCAGACTATATTTTGCCTAGTTTTGGCTAGCTTTTGACATAGGAAATATTACCTCACAACATTCGTTTAGGCCTATACGCTCGTGTAAACTTTTTGAATAACTGCTTATGTTATAATGATTTAGTGAAATATATCGATCCGCATGTTTTGCTTGAGTACTTCAGTAGACCAGTGGTAGATCTTTTGCCAAGCGTGTCAGAGGTTACGGGTTCGAATCCGCCCTCGGTATAGTTTTTTTCTCTCATCAAAACCGAATATGTTCATCGGTGGTTACAGTCTATATCAAGCACACACGTATATAGGAAACACGTTTGTGTGCATTTTATTTTGTGATTTCACCGGAATGAATAGTGTCTGCAACGGCGATAGATTGAAGAGCGCGTCCGAGTGAAGACTGCGCGCGCGCCGCCACAAGAGAACTCTGTATCCATGACAATGATAGCAGTGGACACGAGCGCTCAGCTTGAGTTCAAAAACAAAACATTTTAGCGCTAGATCTCTTATTTAAGAGCAGACTAAATGAATGCTCTGCTAGTTAACTGGAGATGTTTTATTTGTATTAGGTATACATCCATTCATTGAGTGTATCAATAAATGCGTGCGGTCTATATGGGCCATAAACAGATACTCGCGGTGATGCGGTCTACCCATCAATAGATGTTCTCCGTCCATCAACAGATACATTGTGCATCCCATTAATTGTCCAGCAGTTTACTTTGGATAATGTGCTAACAGTTTTTTTTTTTTGTTTTGTGCGATCGAGAATCATACATAAGTGCATACATGTAATATTTTACAGATGTAATGTAGCCTAATTGTGTTTACATCGTCACCATCAGCCTTCAGAAATCATTCTGATATAATTTTTTTTAACCTGTGATAGTTTTTTTTAGGATTCTTTGAATGCAATTTTTTTTATAAAAAAAAAACAAGTTTGGTCTTTTTATGTTTGTTTTTTTGAAAGGATGTGTTAAGTGATATCAATGACTTTAAGTCTTTATGTTCTTAGGAAAGATTTCTATTTTGAATAAATGCTTTTCTTTTTAACTTTTTATTCATCAGTGAATCATTCATAGTTCAGGCTGCCTCACGGCACCTTGATGGGGCATTAGCACATTGGGGGAGTGTCTTTAGTCTTTCCCAGATGTAAATCACATTAATATTCATGGATATTCACACATACCACGCATACAGCAGTGCTGACCAAAAACTGACGTAAGAAATTAAATTTGTTATATTGTTGTTTGTGAAAGAGTGGTCAGAATGATTTTCACTTCATTTTGCAGTAAAAATTCTAGACTACGAGAATAGTAACTCAAAAGTATTGTGGACAACTATTCAGTATGTGTTAAATGGCCTTATTGCGGTGACATTTTTTTTCCCAAAACTTACTAACCACGCATAATATTTTTTTTCTATAAATTGCAAACATGTACATCCATTTTGCTCACATATTATTGTAGCAGAGTTTGTGCTGAATACAGCAAATTTATATGTTGGCAAATGCTATGTTTTAAGTAGCTGAAATAAGCACAAATGTCAGGGCATGTCAAAACATCTCAAGGGCCTCAAAAACACCTCAGACCCCAGAGGGTTAAACTCATTTGGGCTCAAGCAAAACGTCAGTGGTCCCACTCATCGTCTAAATCATACACTAGATTTAATTATTTAATTATTTCAACCAGAGTAGCTGTACGGATCTCAAGCTGTCTGCCGGACACCTCGGCATGGATGAATGAACATCACCTGCAGCTCAACCTGGCAAAGACTGAGCTTCTCATCCTCCCTGCCAATCTGTCTCTACAGCACGACTTCACTATCCAGCTACACTACCGTTCAAAAGTTTGGGGTCAATACGATTTTTTATTTTTTTTGAAGAAATTAATACTTTTCTTCAGAAAGGACTCATTAAATCGATCAAAAGTGACAGTAAAGACATTTATAATAATGCAAAATATTTATTTTTTAATTTAATGCTTTTCTCTTGAACTTTCAAATAATCCTGAAAAAAATGAATTACGGTTTGCACAAAAATATGAAGCAGCAAAACTGTTTTCAACTGTGATAATAATCATAAATGTTTCTTGATCATCATATTATAGTGATTTCTGAAGGATCATGTGACACTGAAGACTGGAGTAATGATGCTGAAAATTCAGCTTTGATCACAGGAATAAATTACACTTTACTATATATTCACATAGAAAACAGCTGATTTACATTAGAATAATATTTCACAATATTACTGTATTTTCTGTATTTTTAATCAAATAAACACAGCCTTGGTGAGCAGAAGAGACTTCTTTTAAACACATTAAAAATCTTACCGACCCCAAACTTTTGAACGGTAGTGTAGATTCTTCCTCAATCACCCCATCAAGCTCTGTCAGAAATCT
This sequence comes from Chrosomus eos, assembly GCA_036326025.1. Taxonomy (NCBI): domain Eukaryota; kingdom Metazoa; phylum Chordata; class Actinopteri; order Cypriniformes; family Leuciscidae; genus Chrosomus; species Chrosomus eos. Next base: position 2,286,305 of record CM070821.1, read on the forward strand.
TGGAGTAATCTTTGATGATCAATTGACCTTCACAGACCACATTACAAAAACAGCTCGATCATGCAGGTTTGCTATGCACAACATCAGGAAGATCAGGCCTTTCCTAACTGAGCATGCAACACAACTTCTCGTCCAGGCCCTGGTCATTTCTAGGCTTGATTACTGCAATGCTCTTCTGGCTGGACTTCCATAATGTGCAACTAAACCTCTACAAATGATCCAGAATGCTGCAGCTCGTCTGGTCTTCAACGAGCCCAAAAGGGCCCACGTCACTCCTCTGTTCATCTCTCTGCACTGGCTACCACTTGCTGCTCACATCAAGTTCAAGGTGTTGACACTTGCTTACAGATTGACCACAGGATCAGCTCCCTCCTACTTCCACTCACTACTAAAAGTCTACATCCCTACCAGAAGCCTACGATCAGTCAATGAGCGGCGGCTCGTGGTACCTTCACAAAGAGCCACAAAATCACTCTCCAGAACTTTCTCATTCACGGTTCCATGCTGGTGGAATGATCTGCCCACCCTCATTCAGAATGCAGAATCCCTGACAGCATTCAAAAGACAACTGAAAACTCATCTCTTCCGTGAGCACTTAACATAAAAAAATAAATAAAAAAATTTCCTTTTCCTTTAAATCCTTGCTTATCTGGCTTGTGCTACTCCGAGCAATGTCTGAACTTTGTATTTTGAGCACTTCTTGCGTTGTTTTTGCCTCTTCACGATGACTCGCTTGGTTTAGTCCTCAGTTGTAAGTCGCTTTGGATAAAAGCGTCTGCTAAATGACTAAATGTAAATGTAATTATATCATATGGAACCAATCCAACCGATATACTGTAGATATCATTCCACAAAGTGATGATGTCACTGATCATTACATGGTAACTTGCATACTACGTACTGCTGAAATTTGTCATGTTGCGCCACGTTATCGACCAGGCAGAACAATCCTTGCAACCTTCCTTCCAATGTTTCAATGCTGGTTGTCCTGCATCCTCAAACAAGCTACAGTTAGTCCAAAATGCAGCCGGTAGAGTTCTTACTAGATCAGGAAAATATGACCATATAACACCAATTTTACCATCTCTACACTGGTTACCTATTAAGTTCCGTATCAATTGCAAAGTATTACTACTGACCAATAAAGCCCTAAATGGTTTAGCTCCTGTGTATTTAACGGACCTTCTATCGCCCTCCTATTGCGCCACAAAAAAAATCCTAAATGTTGTCGTCTTGATAATTAAGAAAATATTGTTTGGAGGAAACATGAAATTAGCCAGTTTAATTTTATTATAGATTACATCATATTTTATATTTAAGTACATCCATCAACTAGAGACCCCCCAGTGAATCTCAGCCATGTCCATCCCTGGATCTAACAGATCTTCATGTGTATCTTCAGCTGACTATTAAAAGAGAAACTCTTTCTACACTGATCACACGTGTACGGTTTTTCTCCAGTGTGGATCCTCTTATGTGTTTTTAGAGTTGATGAATCACTGAATCTCTTGTCACAGTATGAACACTTGTAAGGTTTTTCTCCAGTGTGGATCCTCTCATGTGTTTTCAGATAGGATGACCGATTGAATCTCTTGTCGCAGTGTGAACACTTGTAAGGTTTTTCTCCCGTGTGAATTCTCTGGTGCAGTTTTAAAGAGTCTGGTCTAATAAAAGTCTTCTCACACTCAAAGCACATGTACTCTCTTGCGCCAGTATGAATTTTCTGATGTGTTTGTAAATTATGCAAAAGTGAAAAACTCTTTCCACAAACAGAACATGAATGTGGCTTCTCCTTCGTATGAACTGTCAGGTGTGACTTCAGTTGTGATAACCCAATAAATGTTTTTCCACATTGATCACATGTGAACGGCTTCTCTCCGGTGTGAACTCTCATGTGAATATTAAGTTGTGATGATTGTGTGAAACTCTTTCCACACTGATCACATGTAAATGGCTTCTCTCCAGTATGAACTCTCATGTGAGTATTAAGGTGTGATGATTGTGTGAAACTCTTTCCACACTGATCACATGTAAATGGATTTTCTCCATTGTGAACTCTCATGTGAATCTCTAGATTTCGTTTGGTTGTGAAACTCTTTCCACACTGAGTGCAGGTTGTAGATTTCTTGGCCCTTCGCTCTTTTTTAGTCTTTGAGCGACTCAATGGTTTTTCTCCAGGTTTGACATGATGTTCCTCCTTCACTTCACTCAGTTCTTCTCTCTCCTCCTTCACTTCACTCAGTTCTTCTCTCTCCTCCTTCACTTCACTAGGTTCTCCTCTCTCCTCCTTTAATTCACTCAGTTCTTCACTCTCCTCCTTCACTTCCATCAGCTCTGACATGAAAGAAAAAATAATTAGTTTAATTTTTAGAACATCAAAATTCCACAAGATAAATATGAAGTGAAGGACATAAAAGTGAGCCCTAAATTATTGTAATCATTTAGATGAACTTTTATAAATTATTTACGCATGTCCCTGAAAATCTCCATGAATAAGGTACAATGTTAATTATTAGATAAATGACAGTTAACTAGAATATTTAAAAGATCTAGTTGAACTTGCCATGTCTCATACTTACACAGATGATACCATTCAGTACATGGCCTGTAAGATTTCAGATCACAGGCAGCTGCTTCAGGAAGTATTCCCCAACTTACGATTACGGCCAAAGCATCATTACATTGAGCATTATCCTCATCTTAGGGTGTTTTCACACCTGTAGTTCGGTTCATTTGGTCCGGACCAAGGGCAAAAAATTATACTTTGTATGATTTTCAGGCGTTTTGGTTCCTTTTCACACCACACTGATTGCTCTGGTCCGAATCAGTTGATGAGTTGATGAAACGGACCAAAATGCAGTCACGTGACAACATCCACATCACACGTTGGCCAGTTGTGTCTTGAACATATTTCCACCACTGCATTTCGATTGGTCAGAATTCACGTGCGGGAAATTTTTTTTACAGTCTATGGAAAATTCCAACAGAACTCCCGGAAGTAAACAAAGAGGATGAAAATCCGGCAGACATGCGGAGAATTCGCTCACAATGTATGTTCAGAATCAGCACAAGCTTTATCCTTTCGCAAATCCCTCATAAACAACAAAGTCTAGACGCGATATAAATAAGAGATTCCCCGTGCCGTGCGGACAACTTTAGTGTTTATGAGGAGAGTTTTATTGAGAGTGCAGAACGCGGTAAGCCTGTCATAGCTTAAAGGGAGCGCTATTGACAATCTAAATAATAGATTTGTTTGACTACGGCAGCTGGTTTAGTCCAAAAATGCGCAGTTATTTGGCAGTTGGGTCTGTTCGAGGTCGGATCACGTTCTCACCACAAACGAACCGCTCCAGAGTTCGTTTGAAAGCGTCCTCTTCGAGGAGGTCTCGGTACGCTTGTTTGGTCCGCTTTTGGTGCGCACCCGCGTGTGATTGCTGCTTTCTCACCTGCCCAAACGAACCGCACCAAGGGGGAAAACGAACTCTAGTGCGATTCAACCGAACTAAATGAGGCAGGTGTGAAAGCACCCTTATAAAGTGCTTTGGTCCTCTGGTGCATCTGTGGACAATGAGATTTGAGGGGAAGCACAAAGTCTTCAAGGCATTTGCTTGTAGCACTCATAACTACAAAAATGTGTTAAAAACTTTGGCATAGAGACACAAAAACATGATGGCATTCTATTTGTCATCACCAAGATTTATAAAGCCACCAATACAGACTTCAGAACTTGAGTCTGTCTATGTTGAGTCATTGCCTACTGATACGCATGCGTTAATATCGAGCATCACAGACAACAGCATATGGCACAAAACAGGCAAGTCAAGTCATCTTCATCTATTCATCTTCATCGCTTTTAACAATCAGTTCAGTTCAGTTCAGTCTTTATTGTCCCACTCAGGGAAATTTGATTTGCAATAGGGTTACAAATAGGGATGTCCCGATCCAATCACGTGATCGGAAATCGGGCCCGATCGCGTGGTTTCAGACTCGATCGGAATCGGACGTTACCTCCCGATCAGGTCTCGGATATATATGTATATATATTCTCATTATTTTTTAACACACATCTATAGTTATGCTGTCATTGCGGTGGCACAGAGTTAATTAGAGACCCCTTTCACTCCACACAGAAACAGCAACGCGTATGTCATGACATCACTTGCAGTGACGCTATTGGTTGGCAAAGTAGAACACGGAAGCAGCTTGAAACGGAAAGCGCGAATATGTCTGTGGTCTGACTGGAGGTACTATAAAGTTGATGACAACAACATTGCCTTAGCAAACTGTGAGATTTGTAAAGTTGGAATTTCAAGAGGTGGAAAGGAAAAGGCGACATTTAACACGACAAACCTGATACGGCACCTCCAGACTGATCTCACGAAACTGCGTATGTATGACACGCCAATTCGTATTTCCATTTTTGGCGTGCTATCAACACGCATAATCGCTTTTCAGCGTGTTTATGAACGCCGTTGACTTAACGTTACATTACTGTATATATAAATATATGACCTACCTCAACCCCGTCCCTAAACCTACCCGTCACTGGGGTTAAAACCATTTATGAGTCTTTCCCTACCATCATAGTAAGAAAAATATCGTTCCCCCAGATGTATATCAAAATTTGGCTTTATTTCGCTCGGATTTTGAACAGCGTGTACATACACGCGGAATCACTCGGACATAACGGCGTAGATATACACGCATACACGCGGATAGCTCAAAATGCGTATAAATAACACGCCACTTGACTTGAAAGTGGCGTGTATGTTTACGCAAAAGTCATGATGTCATGTTGGCACCTCAAAAATAAACACCCTATTCAATACAGTGAGTTTTCCCAGGCAACCCAGCTGAAGACGACTCAGCTCACGCTGCAGGAGAGTTTGCAGAGGAGAGAAAAAATGCCGCGTGACTGCGCGAAGGCTCAGGACATCACGGCCAAGATAGCCCAAATGATAGCTATGAGTGACCTGCCATTCTCCTTTGTAGAGAACCCTGGATTTCTTATGCTTATGGAGCACGTAGAACCTCGGTTTGAAATGCCGTCTCGCCACTATTTCACAGAGAAAGCTCTGCCAGCGATTTATAAGAAGATTTCTGACAAACTACTTGTCCTGTTATCAGATGCACCCCATGTTTCGTTCACCACAGACATCTGGAGTTCGTCCGTAGCTCCCATGGCTCTACTAAGCCTTACCGCACAATGGATTGACTCGAGTTTTGTTTTACGCCGTGCGACCCTACACATCGAGGAATTTCGCGGATCGCACACCGCAGAGCGCATCCAGCAATCGATGGAAAAGATGCTAAACAACTGGGGAATTGACAAGCAACGGGTCCACGTAATTTTGCGTGACAACGCGGCAAATATGAAGAAAGCTATGAGGGATATGGGGGTGACGAGTGTGGGATGTGTTGCCCATTCCTTTCAACTCTGTGTGCATGAGGGCCTGCTGTCTCAGCGCAGCGTGACAGAGACCCTGGCCAACGCAAGGAAGATTGTAGGCCATTTTAAACACTCCCCGTTGGCCTACTCTCGACTAGAAGACATACAGATGGACTTAAATATGGATATCAAGCGCCTACAGCAAGATGTACAGGTGAGATTCCTCTCGTAACATTCTTTAATGTATTACTTTCTATTTTATTATTATTTCCCATACACTTGATTTAGTAAGCCACTAATACATTACGTGCTCTGCATCTAATTTGCACAAAAATAAAGTGAATATCTTCTCTAATGTGCAGACACGATGGAACAGCAGCCTCTACATGCTGCAGAGCCTGCTGCAACAAAAACGTGCTCTTAGTGTCTTTGCATCTGAGCGCACTCTACCAGCAACACTGACAGCTCACCAGTGGGAGCTGATGAATAAGATTGCTGATGTGCTATCCCCCTTTGAAGAGCTGACAAGGGATGTGAGCAGGGAGACTGCAACTGCAGCTGATGTGATCCCTGCCATAACAGGTCATTTTTATTTTTATTTATTACTTTATACTGTAGCATATATTGATGATGTTTGAAACAAACTATAATATCATGCATTCATTAAGTCATTCATTCACTCATTAGTCCTCAGACGTGTTCTGTCTCGGGAGGATGATGATGACCAGGGAATAAAAACAATGAAGAGGACTCTGCTGGAGGCAGTGGAGAAGCGCTTTGCTGATGTTGAAACTGAGCCACTCTTCTACATCGCCACTCTTCTAGATCCCAGATACAAAGATGGGCAAGTATTGTAAAATTAAAATGCACCTTTTGTACATCATGTTTATTTAAAGTCAAGTCATCACCAGACACCAATATTAAGCTTTTTTATTTAGTTTTGGGTAATTTAGTTCAACTTCTAAGGTTAGATTATTTTATTGTTTATTAATTGAGTACATGTGTTGGCAGTTGCCTAACTGAAGTGCTGTGCTATGTGGTGTCTCTTCTTGTCTTATTGTTTTGAATTGTGTGATACTTTGATCTGTTTCTAGCTTTTTCACAAAGTCAGCCAACCTGTTGCATGCAAAGGAACACCTTATCCAGGAGGTGGCAAATACAGAGGGGAGGAGGGCTGTCAGTGCAGTACCAGAGGAGAATGAGGCTGCAGCAGAGCCAGTGAGCAAGGCACCGCATCTTGAAGCATGTAGCAGCCTGGACATGGCCTTTGAGGAAATCTTACAGGAGAGGCAGTCACAGGGATGGTCCGTGAGTACCACATCAGCAGAAACTCAAGTGCAGACCTACCTCTCAGAAAAAAAACACCCCTAAGAAAAGTGACCCACTTCAGTACTGGAAAGAACATGCTAATCAGTTTCCCTCTATGGCTGCTATTGCAACCCAGTATCTCAGTGCCCCCTGCAGCTCTGTGGACAGTGAGAGACTTTTTAGTGCCGTTGCAAACGTCCTTGATGAGAACAGAAACAGGCTCAAACCTGACAAGGTAGAGATGTTAGTTTTCATTAGGAAAAACATACATTTCCATCTGTAAAACTTAGTACTGTGATGACAGTAAGAGTTAGGAGTGCAGTTCCTAAAAGCAGATTACTGGCTTTGCAAACACTGTGGCACTTTTATTTGTTTTATACGTTTACATGCCTGCCGGGTATTTAAAGTTGAGTTGCTATTTGTTTTTATATTATACTTTTTTTTATATTTACTGTTGCACTAAAGTCAAAAGTGAAGAATTTATGTTATTTATTTTTTGATTGTTCAAGCTACCTCACAAAAGTTCTCAGAATTTGTTGAATGTTAAAATAAGGTGAACTAAATAAAAAATAAGGAACATCCTGGATCTGTTTTTTCGCTCTTCTTTATTCTTTTTTATGCATTATAGAAGCATCGGATCGGGACTCGGTATCGGTAGATACTCAAAATCAAATGACTCGGACTCGAGGGCAAAAAAACCTGATCGGGACATCCCTAGTTAAAAAACAAACATACATGAGACATAAAAAAAGATAAGAACAGCCGTTATATACACCTTTTTTGTTTGTCTAAAAGTACTCAAGTTGAAATGGTAGCCTCAACAATCTCAGTACAAATTTAGGGCATTAATTGCCGTGGGTGCAAAAGTAAATTTGTATCTATTAGTTTTTATTTTGGGCAGTCTGCATCTTCTTCCAGAGGGGAGAAGAACAAATTCCTCCAACAGAGGGTGGTCAGAGCTGGCTGTGATAGTCTTAGCCTTACGTCGGGCTGGGCGATATATCGCGTCACTTTGTTATGCGCATCTCGTCAGTAAAGCCGGTTCCTTAATTAGTAGTAAATCACTTTCACCTGCTTTCAGATGGAGCGGTATTTACTACAAAGAGCCGTAGTTAACTGACAAGCTGAGTCATATCGCATTAATATCGCGGACGTATCGCCAGCGGTAGTTAATGCGATATGGCTCAGCTTGTTAGTTAACTACGGCTCTTTGTACGCAGCAAAAACTCCAGTGTTAAATTAACACTCCTGGGAGTGTATGAGTCCACACTCAAGAGTGTTAAAGTTAATGAGATAATTAAGTGATTAATTGAGTGATGATTGAGCATTATTGAAGACACCTAAAGCAGAATCACTTAAGGAGAAAATCTAAAATTGTAAGCCACCGTTATAGCGATCATTGTTTGCTTTAGCTGGGCTCTTGACCCTTATATTATTAACGTTAGATTTTATTTGGCTGTTGTATCGGAGTTATAACTGCCAGATGAACAAAGAAAAAAAGTGATCTAATGGTGTTGGTTTTATTATGACAATCATCATTTGAACTTTATGTTTGTGATTTATGCTGTTGGTTACAGCATAACTGTGATTCTGCATAAATATCCAGAATTTTAGATATAATAAAGGATTTCTTAAAAGTTGTTTAAAAAAAAAAAAAAAAAAACTTCCTTTTAGGCACACACAGACGTCAAGATTCAGTCAATGCATCTCAACAATGGTGACGAGCAGAATATTTAATTAGGAAAAGTTAATTACATAGACAATTCAGATCACAATTTATTCATACCGCAATTTATGATGGGAGCCACTAATGTGAAGTTGTGATTGGTGGCAGCCACTGCAAAATGGATTATTATTGTCACCATTGTTGAGATTCACAGGCTGATTATTGATGTCTGTGTTTCTTAATAAATTCTTTTGAAGGTGTTATGATCAGAACAATATTTTTTAAGAAAAATACTGATAATCATATGTTATAGAATCACAAAACCGTTGGTAACAAGTTAAACCAAACTATCTCAATAAGTTTCATTTTTCAGATCACAGCATGATTATGCCAAAACATAACCAACACTATCAAATCACATTTTTCTTTGTTCTTTTGACTGTTATAAATCAATAACAGCAGACAAACAAAATTTACATTGAAAAAGGGTCAAGAGTCCAACTAAAGCAAACACTGATCGCCATAACGGTGGCTTACAATTTGTGATTTTCTCCTTCAGTGATTCTGCTTGTTAACATCAGGTGTCTTCAACAATGCTCAATCATCACTAAATTAATCACTTAATTATCTCATTAACTTTAACACTCTTGAGTGTTCATTTAACACTCATATCTGCATCATATGTTCCATTTGAAAGCAGGTGAAGGTGATTTACTACTAATCAAGGAACCGGCTTTACTGATGAGATGCGCATAACAATGTCATGCGATATATCGCCCAGCACTAGCCTTACGTATAACTTGTCTTTTATAGATGTCTGCCAAGGAAAGTTGTTTAATTCCAATTATTTTGCTGGCTACCTTAACGATGTTAGATAATTTATTTTTGCTTTGCACCGTAAGATTCCCGTACCAAGCTATACAACAAAAAGTCAAAATGGATTCGATAAAAGATTCATAAAATAGAGTCATCAAAGTTTTGTCCACATTAAAAGTATTCAGCCTGCGCAGAAAATGAAGCCTCTGAAGACCCTTCTTGTAGACAGCAGAAGTGTTAAGGTCAAAGTTCAAATTTTTGTCAATGACTGTTCCTAGGTATTTGTAACACTCCACTGTCTCAATAGGTGAGCCCTTGATTATTGTTGAAGAGGTAGAGTGGATAGTTTTTCTGAAGTCTATGACCATGTTTTTGGTTTTAAGGACATTTAACTTTAAGAGTCACACCAACCAACAAAGTCTTTCAAAACAGGCCCATGGTCGACCTCTCCATCCTGGAGCAGACTGACTAATACTGTGTCGTCCGCAAACTTCAGAAGAACCCTATCATTGAAGTGACTCCTACAGTCATTTGTGTATAGGAGATACAATAGTGGGGACAGGACACACCCCTGGGGTGAGCCTGTAGAACGCGGTTAACGCTAACTGACTGGGGCCTTAATGTTAAAAAATCCGGTACCCATTTTACTATACCTGGATCAAGGTTAAAAATAGACACAAGTTTCCTTACTAAAAGGGTGTGTTTGGATTGTGTTAAATGCTGATGGAAAAATCAACAAATAAAAGCCTTGCATGGGTTTTTTTCCCCTCAAGATTCTTATACAGAAGATTAAGTAAGGTAGTGGTAGCATCGTCTACTCCTCTCTTAACATGAGAGCACCACGGCAATGCACCAGCACCTGAAGAGGCGCCACCCGGGAGCAGCTGCAGATGACAGAGCACCGTAAGTTTTTTTCAACTCCCCACTTTGCACTCGATGTTGGAGTAAGCTATAATATGTTGTTGTCGACACTTAAAGTTTTAGGCGACAGTGTATGTTTTCTGTGTAATTAATTACTATATATGTAATATAGTCGTGTATTCAAGGTGTGAAATGACAAGCAACCTAAATCAACAAACGGTTGTAACGTTATGTCTTCATTGATGGGTCAGTGAACACAGTTAACGTTACATGCAGGACTATTCCGGTTTTAAACGTAATAGTCCCTACATGTAACTGTGTTCACTGTTATGCCGCGACTGCGCAAGTGACGTTTATGTTACACACATAGGATTTGATTAGCCTACTTGTTGATATTTAATCAATGGGCATAACATGAACTAAAAATGAACAGCTACTTCTGACTAAGAATGCATTACTGTGTTTGCACTTTATATAGTCTTTTATTTTGGAATTTTAAGAGCAATAAACATATATTGTAATGTTAAGGAATTCATGTTTTTTTTCATTCAGATATGTAAATCAACATGAATAAATTGCTATTAGTCAATTAATGGGAAGATAATCGATAATCGAAATCGAATCGGGGCGAAAAATTAATCGTTAGATTAATCGATGCATCGAAAAAATAATCGCTAGATTAATCGTTTAAAAAATAATCGTTTATCCCAGCCCTAATCACTATTGATGTTAGGGCTACAGGCCTAAAGTCATTAAGCTCTTTTGGGTATGTGTTCTTGACCACAGGTACAACTGCAGATTCCTTCCACAGTGTTGGGACCTTATGCTGGGAAAGTGACATGTTAAAAAGATAAGAAAAAAATGTCACAATTGATCTGCACAGATTTTTAGAATTTTACCAGTTATCCTGTCAGGGCCAGGGCTCTTTCTGATATTACATTTGTAAAACAGATCTTTTGCAAGCTCTATGTTTGAATTAAAACCATCAATAGAGATTGATCTATTATATGTATTATGCTGGCACGTCATGGCTTTCATGCCATCCCATACAGCTTTTAAGTTATTCAAGGGCTCCTCTAAGTTCATCAACAGCATTTTCAGTCCACATCTCCACTTCTCTTGTAGTCACTTTACCCCTTTTAAGGAGTGGCTTGTAGGTTGGAATAAGAGAGATAGTGTTGTGATCAGAGGAACCAAGAGGAGGCAGAGCTACGGATTTATATGCACTTTTAACTGAACCATAACATAGGTCGATAATTTCGTTCAGTCTGGTAGGGCATGAGATATATTGATAAAAGTTGCTCATTGATTTGAGATTGCAGTGATTAAAATCACCAAGGATAAAACAAGGGGCATCAGGAGAGAGGGACTGAAGCTTATGTGTCACTTCGTGAATAATTGCCATTGCGGCTTTTGCATTAGCTTTAGGGTGTATATACACAACAGTGACAAATATTTGAGGAAATTCACGGGGCAGATAGAAGGGGCACACAGACACTGACAACAACTCAATGTCCGCGGTACACACAGACTCTCTCACAGTGACGTTTTTACACCACCGTTGATTAACATATAGGCAGACACCACCCCCTTGGGATTTCCCTGTGACGTCAGCGTCTCTGTCAAGCCTGATCGGCGCACCAAAGCCACTGAGAGTCAAGTCAGTCTCTAAATCCACAGAAGTAAGCCAGGTATCGGTGAAGGTCATGATGCAAGAGTCTCTGTATTTCTCCAGGTGCCTGACGTTAGCTTGGATCTCTTCGATCTTGTTCCTGATAGACTGGGCATTGCAAAGTAGTATGGAGGGGAGGGGTATACGGTTAAGTCCCAGGCGCTTAAGCCTCTGCCTGACGCCTCCCTGTCTTCCCTGTTTAATAATCGGATTAGATCACGTAATCCAATCTTGGTTTTGATCCGGATCAAACCTTTAGTTTGGGTTTTTCAGAACTTTTTTGTAGGATTTGGATCACTTTGATCCAAAAAAACTGGATTAAACTGATCCCGTCAGAAGGGTGGATTCAGCGTGGATTTCATGCCCAAAATGTAATGAAAACTTAAAAAATGTATCAAATAATACTATATTTGGATCATGCAGTATCTTACAAGAGATCCTATTTATTCATAAAGTTTTAATTTTATTTGTTCATCTGTCAGGCTACAGTGATTAGGTAGGCTTTAACGTATTCAGCCTTTCAGTATAGGCCTACAGCAAAGTAGAAAGAGTTTGGCCTCATAAAAAAAATCCCCCAAACAGCTGTCAAAATTGACCAAAAACAATACATTTTATTCTGTCACTAATTGATTATATATATATATATATATATATATATATATATATATATATATATATTATATATATATATATATCAGCGCTTGACATTAACCTTTTATATATATATTCAGCGCTTGACATTAACTTTTTTGCTCACTAGCCAATGTGGCTAGTGGTTTTCCAAAGTTACTAGCCACACAGCATTTTTACTAGCCACATTTTTTGTTGTTGTGAAATTACCTGATTAAAGTTGACTATGGTGTGCTAAAATTTACTTGAACTAGATTTACAACCCTTTTAAATGTAAAACCACTGTACACACCCAAATCAAGACTACATAAATGTATAACAATACAGGTCATTATCATTAGCTCTGATAAGGTTGTGTTTACAACTTTTTTTTAAATAAAACCATATATTAAGATAAAGACATAAAAATAGCTTATATTGCTTAATAAAAGTGGTGCATGGATGTAGAAGATTGATGAAAAAGATTAAAAAAAACAAACTGAAAAAAAACTTTAGCATTAGAAACACTGTCTGTTTAACAGAATCAGACCCAGTAGGCTATTACTTTATTGAGCCCCGATGGGAAATTCTTTGTTACAAGTTGCAATGGAAAGTAGGTCAGTCTCGAAACCTCACGAAAAATGCATGCCATGGTCCGGAATCGGACACCACATAGCTCCACCGGCGTCCAATGACGTTAGGCCGGCGACACACTGACTGCGTGGCGTTTTCTGTGTCTTTGCACTATAAAGTCTGTTTAAAGCGCTATAAATGCAGTCCATTTACCATTTGCACACCAGAAACGTGTCTGACGCGGCGCTGCTGGCGACGTACAGGGAGGGCTATCTCGGGACATAGGCGCCGTTTATACATGTTTATATAAACAAATATATAACCTACTACTGATACAGCAAAGACAACGTCGGCAGTATAGACGGCAAAGTATGCTAGCCTACAGATTATTTCGTTCTATATTGACAGGTGCGATATTTAAAAATCGATAATTAGGCCTTTTAGCCTATTTATTTTTTAAATTATATTTATATCTGCATTTGTCAAAACCTATAGACTTTCAAACATAAAAAAAATCAACGCTTCCAACACGCTTGCGTGTCGCGTGAAAAATAGGCGTCGGTTCTATTTCTAGCATGCGCGCGTTTTCGGCGCGGCTCGAGACGCGCGTGTCACGCAGTGCAAGCTCTAACCTGTTAACATGGGAGCCGAAATAAAAACGGAAACACCACGCAGCTGAGACGCGCACGCAACACAGCCAGTGCGCTCTTTTCAGATGCCTTTTGAAAAGACTACAATGATTCAACCCGCCAAAGTGGCTAGTTGGAGTGACTGCGTTACCCGCCACGAGCAAAATCCACCCGCATTTGGCGGGTTGGCGGGTGTTAATGTCAAGCCCTGTATATTCATCACAATCGAAAATATTTTTGTTTTTAGAATATTTATTAGTGATGCATGCAATGATTACAGAATAACCAAAAAAATGCAAAGAATGGCAATCACTAATTTTTGAAATCCAAAACAAATCCAAATCAGAAATAGTGTCTAACTATTGCGTCCCTATTACAAGGCATTTTAATATTTTTGCGTATTTTGCATTAACATTATTGCGTTTTTTTTTGTTTGTTTTTTTATGTGTGTGTTTTCCATTTCAAATAAAAATAAACTTATCTTGACCCCACACTGGCTATGCTCTTTACATATCTATAGTTCTACATTGTGATTTCCTATCCTGTTTGAGCACTGGTTATCCAGATTTGGTGATCCTGAAAAGTTCCTATCCGGATCAGATTGATCCAATCCAATGTTGCTTTGAAAAACTGGCTCAAAAGTAAGCTGGATTACGTGATCACGGATCGCACAAAAAAGGATTACTATATCCGGATCAATTTTATCCGGATTAAACCTTTTGAAAAAACAGGCCCTGGTTCTAGTAAGAACCTAAGCTGCTGCGTTTTGAACTAGCTGTAGTTTGTTTATTAAGCGTGCAGGGCAACCACCCAGTAGAGCATTACAATAATCTAGTCTTGATGTCATGAAAGCATGAACTAATTGTTCCGCAATTGTTAATGAGAGCATATGTCGTAATTTAGATATATTTTTAAGATGGAAAAATGCGGTTTTACAGATACTAGACACGTGACTTTCAAATGAAAGATTGGTATCAAAGAGCACACCCAGGTTCCTAACCGACGAAGAAGACTTAACAGAGCAGCCATCAAGTGTTAGACAGTAATTTAGGTTATTACGTGTGGACGTTTTTTGTCCAATAATTAGAATCTCTGTTTTTTCAGAATTTAGTAGTAGGAAATTACTAGTCATCTAATTTTTTATATCAGCTATGCATTCCGTTAATTTTGGGAATTGGTAAGTTTCGTTTGGTTTTGAAGAAATATAGAGCTGAGTATCATCGGCATAACAGTGAAAGCTAATTCCATGTTTCCTAATGATATCTCCTAATGGTAGCATGTACAGAGTGAACAGCAGTGGTCCTAGTACTGAGCCTTGTGGTACGCCATACTGAACTTGTGATCGATAAGACATCTCTTCATTTACTGCTACAAACTGATAACAGTCAGATAAGTATGATTTAAACCATGCTAGTGCAATTCCACTAATGCCAACATAGTTTTCTAGTCTATTTAAAAGAATGTTGTGGTCAATTGTGTCAAATGCAGCACTAAGATCAAGTAACACTAATAGAGAGATACAACCTCGGTCGGATAAGTGCAAAGTGCAAATCAATTGTAACTCTAACGAGAGCCGTCTCGGTACTATGGTATGGTCTAAATCCTGACTGAAAATCCTCGCAGATATCATTTCTTTCAAGAAAGGAACACAGTTGTGAGGATACTGCTTTTTCTAATATCTTTGACAGAAAAGGCAGATTTGAGATCGGCCTGTAATTGACTAACTCTGAAGGATCAAGTTGCGGTTTTTTAACAAGCGGTTTAATCATAGCCAGCTTAAAGGTTTTTGGTAGTATCCTAGAGACAAAGACGAATTAATGATATTAAGAAGAGGATCCATGACCTCTGGAAGCATCTCTTTCAGTAGCTTAGTCGGTATAGGATCTAACATACAAGTTGTCGATTTAGATGAATTAATGAGTTTGCAAAATTCTTCCTCTCCTATAGCAACAGGGAGACTACTGTAGTGATTGATCTCCGATTTGCAGCGTTATGCAAAGCTAGCGTGCATAACTAGATATTGTTTAAGAAAATGGTATCGGATCGGTACATGGGTAGAAGTACTCGCCGATACCGATGCCAGCATTTTTATTGGTATCGGCGGCATTTCCGATACTAGTATCGGAACAACTCTACTATAATACTACAATCATTTTGATCAAATAAGTATCTTTCCATGAATGAGGTACATTGATCTTTTTAATCTTTCTTATTTGTATTTAACCCATCTTATGGTGTGTGATGCTGAACTCGTATGAGTTTCTAAAGGTCTTTGAATTTTTTGCACTGTTCCAAACATTGATATTTTGTGCACAACAATAGCATGCTCAGTGGCCTTACAATTTTAACTTTTTTTTTTTTCTCAAAACAATATGCTTTAACGGGGGGGTGAAATGCTATTTCATGCATACTGAGTTTTTTACACTGTTAAAGAGTTGGACTTGAAACAAAGTTTCAAAAATTAAGTTGTACGTTTGATGGAGTATTTCTGTGCCAAAAATACTCCTTCCGGTTTGTCACAAGTTTGGAAAGTTTTTTTCTAGTATTGGTGTGTGTGACGTCAGGTGGGGCGGAATTTCCTTATACGGGTCCTAAGGGCACTTCTGCCGGAAGGGCGCGCGCGCACCCGTAGACCAGAGCGAGAGAGCGAAAGCAGTACGCCCATCAAAGCGCTGTGCTCGGCTTTAGGGAAGTTCAGTTCTACGCCGGATTTGCAGATCATCTAATGCCATTGCTTAAAGGGTTAGTTCACCCAAAAAGGAAAATTTTATCATCGTTTACTTACCCTCAAGTTGTTCCAAACCTCTATGTGTTTATTTGTTCTGCTGAACACAAAGGAAGATATTTGGAAGAAAACAGATCTCATTCCCCATTGACTACCATAGTAGGTATTTTTTCCTACTATGGTAGTCAATGGGGAATGAGATCTGTTTTCTTCTAAATATCTTCCTTTGTGTTCAGCAGAACAAATAAACACATAGAGGTTTGGAACAACTTGAGGGTAAGTAAACGATGATAACATTTTAATTTTTGGGTGAACTAACCCTTTAAGGATGGAGCAGTCCCAACGATAAAGGTTCACGGTCGTGCGTTGGAACTGCAGGCGGTGAGTAAAACTGCTTCAAATGTCTGTGTTGTTAGCTATCGGCGCGTAAGCACCGCCCACACGGCACGCCTCCAGTCGCTCGTTTTTTTCCGGAAAGACTCGGTACAGCCTATCTTTCTTTTATAAATATAATAAAACTAAAGACTTTTTGGAGATATGAAGGATGCAATACTACTCTATAGGTACTCAAGATTAACATGAGATTGACTGAAACAGAGTGTTTTACCCCCCCTTTAAATGGTTATACTAAGAATAACTATTGATGGATAGGGCTGCAACTAACGACTATTTTAATAGTCGACTAGTCACCGACTATTGAAACGATTAGTCGACTAATCGAATAATTATTGAATTTTTCTAAAATTTAGCATGAGATTGCTTTAATTCTGTGGAAAATGATAGTAAACACAAGAAAGAAGGTGGTACTTCAATGAAAAATGCATATTTCACACATATATATATATATTATATATATATATATATATTTTTTTTTTTTTTACGCTTATAAAATGTACAATACATCCAAAATAAAACGTATTGGCTTCCATGTTATTTAAATCTTACCGAGGCGAGTCAATCTCAAAGATATTCAGTCAACTCAATTCACGAGAAAGAGAGAGAGAGAGAGAGGAGAGAGAGAGAGAGAGAGAGAGAGAGAGAGAGAGAGAGAGAGAGAGAGAGAACGGTGAGAGTGCGCGCGCGACCGACCGGGCTGTCAGTCATCTATCACTCACCGGTCAAACTTTTGCGGGACAAACGCATTAGTAAGGCTGACAGAAAACAGCGCGCAAGTTCCAGTCTTCTTGCGCTTGATGTTTAAACTGACAGGACTCGCAAAGTGATAAAAATCCGCGAATCACAAGCATTACTGGCCGGGGAGCTGCTGACTCGTAGCCTACTGATCATCATGAATCACACATATCTGCGATGTGACTGTCGTGGATGCGCACATCGCGATATCAATGCTAAAATTATACATCGTGCAGCCCTACGCAGGTAATCTTTTTATTCGCTGTATCCAGGCTAGAAAGTGCTCCCAAACTTTAGATGTTTTGGTACGCGCAGCTGCTGCGTTGGACGCCGCCATTTCTGTATGTTATCACTCAGCAGAGAAGCTCATTCGCATGTGTGACTCTCGGAAGAGAGATGCCTCGGTCGGAAAAAACATGTCTGGCGACAACTTCGACAATGAAATTCATTGTCGACTATTTCTATTATCGATTTTTGTCGACAACGTCGACGAATCGTTGCAGCCCTATTGATGGATATTCTTCAATCTTTCAGACAAACAAAAAAGATAATGTGAATTACAGTATGTAAAAATATTTCTAAATGTTTTAATTGCAGGGGTGTCACGATTCTCCAAATTCTCGATTCGATTAAATTTTCGATTCTTAGGTCACGGTTCGATTCAATTCTCGATTTGTACTTTTTTTTTTTTTTACTTTTTTTTAGCACAGGTTGCTGTTGGTCCTAAAAAGCTGACATCAGTTCATCGCGATCTCACACATCTATGTTATTATCAACAAAGCTGACTGCACAATGAATCTTTCATAATATATACACTTTGTTTGTTATAATTAGCGGATTTTTCGGCATAGATGAGGGGAGACTATCTTAAATGCTTCTGATTGGCCATTGCGTTCAAGAAATCAACACATACGTCTGTGATTGGCTACATCGCTGCAAACATGTTATAAATAGATTATATATAGTTCTATTATAATGCAGTCAAAAAAATAATTTACAGGGAACATAAATAATTACTTTACCTTCCGAGTCTTTTGTTCATTTGTCGCGTGACAGAGGCAATGAACGGATCGTTCATGAACGACTCATCACGGCGAGGGAAAAAAACACGTGTTGAAAGGCTGTGAGTCTTCTAACTTAGCTTAGAGCTTAGATTCTCTGCCCGAGCCCGAACTTGACCCAACCTATGCTGTTCATTTTTACATTGTTAGGGCTGGGTATTGACACAAATTTCACAATTCGATTCGATTTCGAAGCTTGCAATTCGAATTGATTCAATATTGATTATTTTGGATATCAGGTACAATACATGGCAAATTTTCTCAAGGAAAACAAATCTCTTAATGATGTGAATTATGGGAGTCAGTTGTAGCCTACTACAATATTGAAGGTAAAAATTACCTGATTTGTATACAAAAACTTGTATAAATTACACTTTATTATTACTTATTATTACTACTTCATTATAATAAATAAGTTGTATGAAATATAAACATTTAAATATTGCCTGTCATAAAAACTTGCCAGATTTATTCAAACATGCATTAAATATTGAAGAACATTAAAAATGATAATGAATATGTAATATGGTGCATATATTTGGCAAAATGCTCCTCCTCTCTAGAGTTAATTTTTCTAGCTGACTAATGAGTTTATGGTCACTGGATAGTATGGTTTTTCTGAGGTAAATGTGACGTTACATGACATTGTTTACAAGCGTTTTACTGACGTTTTCCACGGTTGAAACACTGATTGAGCGATTCCATGTGACATGATACGGATTTTGATAAGTTGTACTCAATCTTTTAACACACTTTCAGATGCTCATTCATGTTTATTTCGCGCTGTAACTGATATTAAAGCGGAAGAAAAGATCATGTGCTTCTCTTGAGCTGAGCTGCGCCAGAGCGATCTCACGCCACAGCGACAAAACGCTTTAAATAATTTTCTGTAGATTTTGTTCTGTATTACTCATTTAAAGGGGTAGTTGATTATGATTTCACTTTTCTAACTTTAGTTAGTGTGTAATGTTGCTGTTTGAGCATAAACAACATCTGAAAATGTAAAAAGCTCAAAGCAAGGGGAGATATTTGCTTTTAAAGAAATTGCTTTTTAAGGACGACAACAAACAGCTGGTAGGAACTACACGACATTCCTCCCGGGTTAGACATTTCACTACCCCTAAAATTTACATAAACCCCGCTCGCGGGAACACGATTTATAGATTATCAAGACAGAATATGCTAATCAATGACTAGAAGATAACTACACATCAGCTACATAACAATTCAGAAATGTCCTGTTGGATTCTACATGTTGTCACTTCTTCTTGAGTCTCTCCATCATTGTCTGAATCCGATTTTGAACATAAAAGGCTAAAGTTGTTTAAAAGTTTCAGTGCATTAGAGTTGTGACGTTCGAGAACGAACCGATTCTTTTGAATGGCTCATAAACATGAACGATGGGAGCCGAGTCGCGGCTGGAGGGGAGCCGTTCTTTCTGTCGTTCTTATTTTCCTATGCATGTTTCACACATATGCACAGAAATTAGCTCCTCAGTTATAGGGGAAGGGGCGCACCCAGCGCAGGGGTGCTACTGCCTAATGGTGTGTTCACACCGAACACGATAGAGCATCAAATACGCATCTACCGCGCCTAGTTAGACGCTTGAACATTCGCTTGAGTTCAAAATTTTCAACTTGCGCGGAAGACATTCGCGGCAAACGCGCCGTCACATGGTTACTGGGTTACTCCAGTAAAAACAAAACAAAACAAAAAAAACACGTGCGAGTGCCTTTCGGAGCTGCTTTGTATTTATTTACATTGCATTTTGTGTTCATGTTCATGTAATTGTATCTACAGTATATATTTACAACTTTAAATATTTTTTGTTTTTTATCAAAATGTTCTTGTGGTATTGTATGAATAACATAAGTCAACATAGCTTTACACATACACACACTTTGTAGCCTACTAAAGGTAAATCCAAAATAGTGATGTCACTTTCTAAACAGAGGGATGTTGTGCAACCCTATGGAATATAGTCCACACATGACAAATGGGGTAATAATCAATATTTCAGAATAATTCAAACTCAGATATTGGTGTGTGATATCTAAGTTTTAATTATTTGACTACAAATCTCACCTCATCATTCCTCCCAGTGATTTTTTCCAGAATAAACTGAGATGCCCCCAAGCTGGATTCTTAAAACTGACTAAATGTTTAAAGTGTAAATTGCAGGTAAAAATTTTCACGAAGATAATGCAATGTGCTTACTAAATATAAAGATAAGAACCGCCCACCATTGTTTTTTTTTTATATTTTTTATACCAAATGCTGAATATAATGAAAAGTTGGTTCGTTTTACAGTGCTTTTAACCACGCCCCCTCCTTCCACTAGGCTGGGCGTGATGTCATAACAGGGACTCCAAGCTTTTACCGTCTATGCTACAAGCCTAGAGTTACGTTATATTGGAGACCTAGCTAGCGAAAATGGTTAACTATTGTGCTTGTGCGGGATGTACGAATACATCAAAAACGGGGGAGAGGCTCCACAAGTTCCCCAAGGACAAACGGCTGATTCGTGCCTGTAAGTGTTAGCATAACTTACCCGAGGTAGAGCTTAGATCAGGCCCAAAACATCAAGCAAGACCCTAACGTTACCCGAGCCCGCTGTGTCCGAGTCCGGCCCGACACATTAACTGTAATTATGAGCCCGAGCCCGGTTTAAACCCGGCTATTTTTGAATACGTGGGTCGTTATAACTGACGTGCTCAACTACTTTCTTGTATTACTTTCTCCCGACCGCAACATTCATGTTTTGTCCCGCTCCCGCCCGCAAAAATACTATTTTTCTGTACCTCCAAATACTTTCAAGTTAGCCTACGTGTCGCCACCATACACATCAGCATACGTGCTCCTGATCAATTGTTTGTTATTAAAGCATTAACACACAAACCACTGTTATAACATAAAAGCAAGCGGGCTACTGCGTGCATGCATGGTTTGGCATGACTGCGCGCAAAGTGCGATCCCATAATAATTCCTAAAGCTGACATCAGTTCATCGCGATCTTACATCTCTGTTATTATCAATGAAGCTTCCATAATATATAACGTTACACTATGTTTGTTATAATTAGAGGATTTGCCAGCATACAGAATTCAGCACTGAACAAAAAGTCTGTTTTGAGCGGTGAGGGGAATCTATCGTAAATGCTTCTGATTGGCTATTATTGCGTTCAAGAAATCAACACATATGTCTGTGATTGGCTACATCGCTCCTCGCTGCTGACATGTTAGAAATAGAAACTCTGCCTGTAAACCGTTTCTATTTTGTTTTAGATGTTCTTATTGATTTTCTGCAACAGATGAATAAAAATGTATTAGTTTTTATGTTTTATTCAGATATTTCTAGTTTGCGGGAGTCCCGCAAATCGTTTTATTCTCCCTCAAACAGCACACACAGAGTGAGTGCATTACTGCCCGCAGCTCCCTGTTATGACATCATCACCCAGTTACGGTAAAAAACACGCCACCTTTGAAGAAACCCCAATAAATGCTATTTTAACGCATTTTAAGACAGAATTTTTTTAATATATCCATATTTGCACTTTAATGTACACATTAATCGGTTGTGGTGGTTAACCTGCAATTTACACTTTAAAAAGAGCCAAAAGAGCCGTTCTTTTGAACGGCTCTTTGAAAGGAACGGATCGCCAAGATCCGGATCCCCTCAAAGAGCCATAAATCCCATCACTACAGTGCATGTCTGTGTGAGTGCAAGCTGTTGAAGCTCCACCCTCAGCAACTAATTTGCATTTAAAAGAACAGGCACAAAACGGTGCGTTTTTTTCTCACCGTCAAAAATCGATTTTAACATACTACATAAAAGTATCTGTGGGGTATTTTGAACCAAAACTTTACATACACACGCTGAGGACATCAAAGACTTATTTTACTTCTTGAGAATAGGGCATTATACATGATATACATATGAGGCTACTCGATACATGAGCTATAATGAATCAAAATCGTATAGCATAAATTCATCGGCTTCTATGCAAAGACACTAAATAAACCCGCTCAACCATTATGGCACAAAAATATATTGCTACACAGTAGTCAACATCTGAAGTGGATCAAAACCTTTCATCAAAGTTATACCACTTCAAAAGCTGACTACACTGTAATATACATTTATATTAAATGGTTTAAATATATAGAAAAATATATGAAATAATATATTGTGTAACTTATATATTACAACATATTGCATAATATGCAAGGAATCGTCACTTTTCATACATTGAAAAATATGACAATATATTAACACTGTAGGCCTACAATGTAGTTGAGTGTAGCCTACTTTAAAACGATTGCCTTTCAGTTCTCAATGATGTTTTACTCAAAGTTGTAAAGTTTCAGACATGCATAAAGTATTTGCAGTTTTATACAAATAAACACTTATTTGTATGTATTTTTAAAGAAGAAAAAACAGCAATATTGTGAAATATTAGCCTACAATGTAAAACAGCTGTTTTCTTTGTGATTATATAGTAAAGTGTAATATATTATTCTTGTGATGGCGTGCCCAGTGCATGGTCTAAAGGGGTTTTCCTACTGAGTAATGGGTGTGTTTTGGGCATAATGTGCAATAAATCAATTATCAAAGCTGAATTTTCAGCATCATTACTGCAGTCTTCAGTGTCACATGATCCTTCAGAAATCACTATAATATGATGATATGCTCAAGAAACATTTATGATTATAATCAATGTTAAAAACAGTTATTTACATTTTTATTTCAGGATTCTTTGATGAATAGAAAGTTGAAAAGAACATTTATCTGAAATTGAAAGCTCTCGTTTTGATACCTTTTTCCGCGGATACCTCGTGTCTAAAGCTCTGTTAGCTTAATATACCACAACAGTCATAAAAGATCAATCTAGAATAGACAACCTGTGTGTTTCTCGTGTTTTAGTCTCCAGGGTTCTGGTTCACTCGAGTCCTCCTCAATCTCCTCTTTAACAAACACCATCTTCTTCTCAGTTCAGTTGCAGCACCTCCAGATATTCCTGCTCGATTCAAAACTTCTAGTCACGACTATGAGGATGAGAATATTATAGTAATTTACTGATCCGACTCAAAATTGGCATCTTTCTACAGTTATAACAGTTTGTATCATGACTGTAGCACGACAAAACACCAGAGATCAAGCTGAAAATGAATCTTCTTGCTCTGAGGTTTAATGGCGGTCGGCAAACAAACGATCGTGACTAACCGCCGCCACACACTGGACTGGAGAGTGAAATGTGGGCAAAATCATTTTGTAACTGAGCGGTAGAATACTTTGCCTACTAAGTTTGCCACCTGAACACGTGCAAATGCATTGCATTGAAAGCCATTGAATGAGCCAATAATAAAGCGTTTTTTTATATAATTATAAATAAATAAAAAACAGTAAAACACATTTACACAAACATATAATTGAATGAGCCAATGTTTCACAACAGAAACAGTCATTCTCTAGTGTCACAACCAATATAAACAGCTTAAGAATAACATAGAGCATTTTTTTTAAATATTCTAATCAGCCATTGAGCAACACACACACACACACACACACACACACACACACACACACACACACACACACACACACACACACACACACACACACACACACACACACACACCAAAGTCAGATAAAAGTCCTACTGCAAGGTTTATTGATGCCAATATCATGTAATTTTTTTATTTATTTTTTTACAACATATTTGACCAGATGTGACCAAAGTAACTGTGAGGCTTTAACTGTTTAAACTTACAGGAATGAATACTTTTACTGTGTAATATGCATGAATATTTTCATGAATACTGGTTACTATGTTAAATATAACATAATATATTTTAATTAAAAAAATTCAAAAAAGAATTAGGGTACAAAAGGGTTAAAGGCACATCAGCTCATACTAGTAGTGGGAAAAAAAACTTTTGCAGAATTTTTATTGAAACTAGTAAAAATTATTTAATTATTATATAATTATTTTTATTTGTTTGTTTGTTTGTTTGTTTAAAATGTATGAAAATAAATACATGTATAAATATATGTAAATGTATTAAAAAATATAATCAAAATCATTATAAATTAAGTAAGATCAGTAAGCTATTTTAAGAAAAAATTATATTAAGATATAAATTATATAATTAGATCACGTAGTTTATATGATATTTAATGTGGGGACATCACATTTTAATCTGGGTTTTATCATGTATGATGTTGGAAATAATCAAAATATTTGAGTGAGTGTGCAGTTCAACTTTTACTTAGAGAGAGAGATTTACATACATATACAAATATGCCTATTATAAATATGTCTTTTGTGTGTTCACACCATAGACTGTAAAAGAAAACAAGTTCACATATTTCCAATATCTATTGTAATGTTGCCACAGAAACGATGTGAAGTATGTTTTAATTAGGGCTGTAGTCAAGACCACCTTTGTCGAGTCCAAGACAAGTCCAAGACCAGGGGTCTCATTTCTAAAGCGTGCGTACGCACAAAACGGGGCTGGAAACGTACGTACGCCAGTTTCCACGCAAAGGTTGTGATCTATAAAAAACAAACTTGACGGGAGAAATGTGCGCACCTTTAAGCAAACTTTGAGCCGTGCGTACGCATGTTTTGGAGACGGAGCAGTTTGGCGACACCGATGGTGAGCTGGAGCAAAATGTCTTTTTGGTCACTTTTAGACCGAAAATCGAAAGAAAATTATACATACAGTATACAGAAAGATAATACAAATATAATTTCACTCACCAAGCCTATCACATGAAGCAAACATCCATCCCTTTTTAAATGTCCGCGCCAGCGAGCGTGTTGGGCCAGTTAGTGAAACTGACGCAGCCTATCTAAAACCGTAAATCTTCATTATAATCATATAAATACAGTGTTCTGTGAAATATGTTCACAATAACAGTTTAAACTAGAATGTACATTTCCAGGAGAAAATGGGAAATGGTGCTTGCAGTGGCAAAACTCGCCGCTCAGTTGCTAGGGTGTGGTACATGATTGCATACGAGCCAACAAACATGTCTGTAAGATGTTCTGGTGCTGAGATATGGCTTATTCATGTGTTCAGGTGGTTGCTAGGTGGTTGCTAGGGTATTCTGGGTGGTTGCTAGGGCATTGCTAGATGGTTGCTAGGGTATTCTGGGTGGTTGCTATGGTGTTGCTAGGTGGTTGCTAGGGTGTTCTGGGTGGTTGCTAGGCGGTTGCTAGGGTTTTTTGGTTGGTTGCTAGGCAGTTGCTAGGGTGTTCTGGGTGGTTGCTAGGGCATTGCTAGGCGGTTGCTAGGGTATTCTGGAAGGTTGCTAGGCGGTTGCTAGGGTGTTCTGGGTGGTTACTAGGGCGTTGCTAGGTGGTTGCTAAGGTGTTCTGAATGGTTGCTAGGGTGTTCTGAGTGGTTGCTAGGGTGTTCTGGGTGGTTGCTAGGCGGTTGCTAGGGTGTTCTGGGTGGTTGCTAGGGCGTTGCTAGGCGGTTGCTAGGGTATTCTGGATGGTTGCTAGGCGGTTGCTAGGGTGTTCTTGGTGGTTGCTAGGTGGTTGCTAGGGTTTTCTCGGTGGTTACTAGGGCATTGCTAGGCGGTTGCTAGGGTATTCTGGATGGTTGCTAGGCGGTTGCTAGGGTGTTCTGGGTGGTTACTAGGCAGTTGCTAGGGTATTCTGGGTGGTTGCTAGGGCGTTGCTAGGTGGTTGCTATGGTATTCTGGGTGGTTGCTAGGGTATTGCTAGGGTAATCTGGGTTGTTGCTATGGTGTTACTAGGTGGTTGGTAGTTGTCAAAGATGGTTACTATGGAGTTTGTAGCATTTTATTGGCATGATTTAGCACTTAGCTAATAAATATTAGCATGTAGCTATTCACTGCTAGCATGTGTAGCATGTAGCAAGTCCTGTTTGCTAGCATGAGTAAAAAGAGCCAACCCCCATCTCTATACGATGTTTTGATGCAGAGATATAGGTCTTGCAAAACGGTTACTAGGGTACTCCGTTTGGTTGCTAGGGAGTGTCTTGGCAAATGCCAATCATGAAGCTCCAAAGTCAATGTGAATGTATAAACCAACCCCCATCTCTATACGATGTTTTGATGCAGAGATATAGGTCTTGTAAAATGGTTGCTAGGGTACCCTGATTGGTTGCTATGGAGTTGATTGGCAGCTGCCAGTGTTGAATCTCTAAAGGCTTCTTTTCACTATGAATGATATAAACCAACTCCCATGCCTCTGTGACATTCAGAATGGAAGATGTCCCTCTATAGAATTTGGTTGCTAAGCAGCTCGACAATGGTTGCTAGGGAGGGGCTAGGAAGTGTTGAGGTGATTCATGATGGGCTGTTCGCTGCCCAGAGTCAAACGAGACCACCCTCGTGTTTCTATGACACTTCTATCCGGAGATATCCTTTTGATCTCTTTCAATGGAAGTCTATGGAACTTGTTGCTAAGGTGCTCTAAATGGTTGCTAGGGCGTGGCTTAATAACTTCACAATGATCCTGAGAGACTGATTGGTCGTCTGAGTAAAATGAGCCCGCCCCCTTGTCTCTATGACACTGTGCTCCAGAGCTATGTTCAATACAAAATCCCTATGCAATGTGTATACACAATAGTAAGTCAATGGGGCAACTTTGGGCAGCTCCTGCCCCCCAGGGGTGCAACTTTTACCCCATTGTGAGGTATGTTCTTACAGAGACTGCCAGCCTCTTCAAATGTGGTAAATTACAAGTTTCTGAGAAATCATTGGTCAGTGCTACGAGTCGTCAAACATGATGCTCAGCGTATTTGGAGATCTCAACTTTTCCAGCCTCCTTTACTATCTTGATGATCTGCTGGTTTTCGCTCGCTCTGAACAAGAGGCCTTGAAACGCTTTGAAGTGGTGTTCTCACGGTTGAGATCTAGTAATTTGAAGTTGGCTCCAAAAAGGTGTCACTTCCTCAGGCGCTCTGTCAAATTTCTGGGCCATGTGATCAGCGGATCTGGAGTTTCCGTAGATGAGGGCAAGGTAGCAGTCATTTCAGCCTTTCAGAAGACTGATCTAATGAAAAAAGATAGTGTCACACCTTCGCCGAAGAAACTAAGATCATTTCTGGGTATGGTTCTTTACTACCAGAGCTTCATCCCTGGCTGTACGCGTGTCGCGAGGCCATTGTTCAATTTGACAGCCGGTCAAAAACGTTTGGCAAAAGGCACAGGTAGTCGTAACAGATCTGGCACTTACCGAGAGTTGTCTCCCCAGGACTGGACTCCTGCTTGTGATGTCGCCTTCGAGGAGTTAAAGAGAGCCCTTGTTGAGAGCGTGGTCTTGGCACACCCTGACTTTGAACGTCCCTTTATTCTCTGCACTGACACATCGTTGGACGGCCTAGGTGCAGTGCTTTCTCAAGTTCCCAGTGGCGAGGACAAAGCACGTCCTATAGCCTTCACCAGCAAGTCTTTGAGCCGCAGCCAAGCCAATTACCCTGCACACAGACTAGAATTCTTGTCCCTGAAGTGGGCAGTGTGTGACAAATTCAGTCACTGGCTTAAAGGTCATGAGTTTACCGTGTGTGTTACGAACCCTTGTTGTTAAAGTGGAGGGAAACACAAGACACGAACCGTAACACTCCCCCACTTAAAGAAAGAACCAGTCTCCTTAGACAGGTTCTGGACGAAACGAACAGTAAAAGCAAACAAGAACATCACAAGAAAGAGATGACAGACTACACAAAATAAATTATACATTTACCTAGCCCCGAGAAAGGGCATCTGCGACGACGTTGTCAGTTCCTTTCTTGTGGTGGATCTCAAGATTATAACATTGAGCTATAAGCGCCCAGCGCATCAAACGTTGGTAATGATTGTACATTTTATTTAAAAAAACCAACGGATTATGGTCCGTGTAGAGGATGACGGGAGTAGAGCTGTATCCCACATACACATCGAAGTGCTGCAAAGCAAACAACATAGCTAGAGTCTCTTTTTCTATAGTTGAATAATTCAACTGGTGACGATTAAATTTAGCTGAGAAATAAGATACTGGATGGGATATTCCATCAGCACCATTCTGAAGGAGGACAGCTCCAACACCGGTCACGCTGGCGTCTACTTCAAGCTTGAACGGACGAGCCAGGTCAAGAGTAGACAACACCGGAGCACTGCAAAGAAGAGACTTTGCACACAAAAATGCAGTTTGACATTCATCAGTCCAATTAAAAACAAGTTTAGAGCTACACATCTTTGTCAAGGGAGCGACTACAGTCGAGAAATTTTTACAAAAACACCTGTAGTAGCCAGCCATGCCTAAAAATCGTCGCAACTCTCTCCTAGTAGTGGGCACAGGGTATGCAAGAATAGCGGTCACTTTTGCGTCGAGTGGACGTACTTGACCGTTTCCAACCTGTTTCCCCAAGTAGGTAACGGAGGCTTTCGCAAAATCGCACTTAGTCAGATTTAAAGTTAACGAGGCGTCGGCTAGTCGGCTAAAAACATTGTGCAAAGTAGAGATGTGATCTGTCCAAGTGGAAGAAAAAACAACGACATCATCAAGATAAATGTTACAGTTCGGAACATCACCTAAAACTGCAGACATTAACCTTTGAAAGGTAGCAGGCGCGTTTCGAAGACCGAACGCCATACGCGTATATTGAAAGAAAGAGTCGGGAGTCACAAAGGCGGAGACCTCAGAAGCACGTTCAGTTAATGGCACCTGCCAATAGCCTTTTAAAAGATCTAATTTCGTAATGTACCGAGCAGTGCCAAGATTGTCAATACAATCCTCTACTCGAGGCAACAGAAATGCATCCGGCACAGTAACAGAATTCACCTTGCGGAAATCAGTACAAAAACGGAATGAACCGTCAACTTTAGGTACTAAAAGGCACGGTGAACTCCACGGGCTTTTACTCTTTTTGGCGAAACCATTTTGAACCAAGTAGTTCACTTCACTTTTCATGATCTCCCGTTTACCTACTGGACAACGATACGCATGCTGTTTTATGGGAACTGCGTTACCCACCTCAATATCATGCTGGGTGACAGAGGTACCAGACAGAACATCACTAAACAAGTTAGGAAAATCTTCCACTAAGTCAATCACATCCTGACGCTCTTCGCGAGATAAATAAGACAAGCGAGACGGTAAAACCTCAGAATTCCTCAGATGACCACCACTGAACATCTCCGTGGACATTTTCAACCCATCGTCTACCTCTTCAGCACCCACGGTACTGGACAGCAAAGCTACTCGTTCCACATTTAACACCGACTGTGCTTCACTCTGGGACAAATCATTCCCCTCACCAGTCTTCTCAGTTCGAGCTACATATTTTTTCAGCATATTTACATGACACAAATGTGTCTTCCGTCGTCGTTCTGGTGTATGGACTATATAATTTTAACAAAGCAATGGCATTGCTTTGGGGACGCTCCACTATCATTCCGGTCCCCAAAAAACCCAAAATCACTGGACTTAATGACTACAGACCTGTCGCTCTCACGTCTGTGGTCATGAAGTCATTTGAAAGACTGGTGTTGGCCCACCTGAAAGACTTCACTGGACCACTGCTGGATCCCTTTCAGTTTGCTTACAGAGCAAACAGGTCTGTGGATGATGCAGTCAACATGGGACTGCATTATATCCTGCAACATCTCGACAGACCTGGGACTTATGCAAGGATCCTCTTTGTGGACTTCAGTTCGGCCTTCAATACCATCATGCCTGATCTTCTCACAGCCAAACTGACCCAGCTCTCCATTCCATCCTCGATCTGTCAGTGGATCTCCAGCTTCCTGACGAACCGGCAGCAGCTCGTGAGACTGGGGAAACACACATCCAGGACTCTCACCACCAGCACTGGCGCCCCCCAAGGGTGCGTTCTCTCCCCACTGCTCTTCTCCCTGTACACTAACGACTGCACTTCTAAAGACCCTACTGTCAAGCTCCTGAAATTTGCAGACGACACCACTGTCATCGGTCTCATCCAAAAACGGTGACGAATCTGCTTACAGACTGGAGGTTGAACAGCTGGCTGTCTGGTGCAGTTATAACAACCTTGAGCTGAACACGCTCAAAACAGTGGAGATGATCGTGGACTTCAGGAGGAACAGCCCAGCACTCCCCCCACTCACCATCATGAACAGCACTGTGGAAGCAGTGGAGTCATTCAGGTTCCTGGGCACTATCATCTCTCAGGACCTTAAGTGGGACAATCACATTGACTCCATTGTGAAAAAGGCCCAGCAGAGACTGTACTTCCTTCGCCAGCTGAGGAAGTTCAACCTGCCACAGGAGCTGCTGATCCAGTTCTACTCAGCCATCATTGAGTCTGTCCTATGCACTTCCATCACTGTCTGGTTTGGTTCAGCTACCAAATCAGACATCATGAGACTACAGCGGACAGTCCGAACTGCAGAGAGGATCATTGGTGCCCCCCTGCCAACCCTCCAGGACCTGTACTCTTCAAGAGTGAAGAAGAGAGCAGGTAAAATCATCACAGACTCCACTCACCCTGGACACCACCTGTTTGAACTGTTACCGTCAAGACGGAGACTCAGATCACTGGCCACAAGAACATCTCGGCACAGGAACAGTTTCTTCCCACAGGCCATTTCCCTTCTGAACAGTTAACATATCTCCCACGGCATATGCCTGTAAGTGCAATACTCCCCCCAAGTGCAATACTTCCACTGTTTAGTGCAATATCTCCTAAACTCAGGTGATTTTATTTATATTTATTCATACTATTCAAATACTGTAAATATGTTCATAATCCGTAAATGTTTATTCTGACTAAACCCAACTGTGGCCTTATATTTTATATTTATAGTATTTTCATATTTTTTATAATTTTATTTTTAGATTTTGTATTACTGTTTCTTGTTGTATTTGTATCTGTATATGTGCACTGGAAGCTTCAGTACCAAAGAAAATTCCTTGTGCGTGCAAGCACACTTGGCAATAAAGCTCTTTCTGATTCTGATTCTGATTCTGATAATCAGTGTCACTCAGCTTGCTCTTAATCCCATAGGACCTGCAAATCGCGCAGCTAAAGCAGAACTGGGCAAAGGAAGCAACACTAATACTTTTTCTCCAGGCGTAAAATTACGCACAACCGCGCGTTTGTCAAAACAACGCTTCATTTTCTTCTGTGAAAGAGAAAGAGCTTCTTTAGCTACAGCACAAGCACTTCGCAATCGTTCGCGGGTACGAGTAACGAAATCAAGCACATTACGTTTCTCAGTCGTACCAGTAGAGAGAAACTCATCTTTTAGTACTTTTAAAGGACCCCGTACATTATGTCCAAAGACCAATTCCGACGGACTAAAACCAAGAGACTCTTGTCGCGTTTCACGCAATGCAAATAAAACCAAAGGGACTCCCACATCCCACTCATTATCTGCCTCCAGGCAATATTTTCGCAAACTGGATTTCAACGTCTGGTGCCACCTCTCCAGTGCCCCCTGCGATTCAGGATGGTAGGCACTGGAGGTGACATGTGACACGCCCAAACCTTTCAATACATTTCGGAATATTTTAGACAAGAAATTAGTACCTTGATCTGTTTGAACAGTTCTCGGCAATCCGAAGGTTGTGAAAAACTTGATAAGAGCTTTAGTGACGCTTTTGGCAGTTATATTCCGTAACGGAATTGCTTCTGGGAACCGTGTGACCGCACACATAATGGTTAAAATATACTGAGAACCGGATTTAGTTCGCGGCAACGGCCCGACGCAATCTACCAAGACACGTTCAAACGGTTCTCCTACAGCCGGAATAGGGTAAAGTGGAGCAGGTGGCACGATCTGATTGGGCTTTCCTACTACTTGACAGGTATGACAAGACTTACAATATCGAGACACATCAGCCTTCAACCCAGGCCAAAAGAAATGCCAAAGCACCCGATGGTAAGTTTTGTTTATACCAAGGTGCCCAGACCAAGGATGATCATGTGCCAAGCTTAAAATATGCTGTCGAAATTTCGAGGGCACCACAATCTGATGGACCACGTCCCAGTCATCTGAATTTTCATCCTTCGATTCTCGAGCATTCCAGCTACGCATAAACACAGAATTTCTCCAATAAAACTGATGGTTGTACGACGGTGTCATTTTACTGTCAGCACTTAAACGACATTTCTCTAACGTATGATCACTTTTCTGAGCAGCAGTAAGAACATCGCACGAAATATGCAAAAATACGTCAGGATTGGTACGAACAGATTCTTGGGAAAAATTAACATCCTTATGCTCTGTCAAGGCATTTTTCTCAAACATCTCTGCAAAAATAGACTCACCTAGGTTCACATCATTCTCCTTAGCGAGACTTTTCGCCTGAGCACGCGTCGCAACTGCACTAGAAGCAAAAACATTCGGAAAATGTTGGGCGAGTACATCTGGTTGTTGATCAGTAACTGGAATATTAGTAACATGTACAACTGGCAT
The DNA here is from genome assembly GCA_036326025.1 of Chrosomus eos. Classification (NCBI taxonomy): domain Eukaryota; kingdom Metazoa; phylum Chordata; class Actinopteri; order Cypriniformes; family Leuciscidae; genus Chrosomus; species Chrosomus eos. The sequence goes on from CM070821.1 coordinate 2,319,163, forward strand.
TACTTTCCCTCCAGCAAGATCATTTCCCATGATAAAATTAATACCTTTCACAGGTAGGGAAGAACGAGCCGCTACATTAAAACATCCAGAAACTAATTCAGACGTCACCCAGACACGATGAATAGGTACAGTGATGAAACCCATTTCTATACCCTGCACGATAGTGCTAGAATCACATTCGGAATCTGCGCAAAAAGGCAAAGTGTCAGACAGTATAAAAGACTGAGATCCTCCTGTATCACGTAAGATCTTTACAGCCTTCTGGTCCTCAACACGTCCAGTCAGTGATACATAACCGTCAAACACGAAAGGCTGAAAACACTCATCAGGAACTACTGAAATCATGGTCTGTGGAGACACAGTTTTCACTAAAACTGAACCGCGAGGTTGAGCGGGAAAATCCTGACGTTCATGCTTTCGTTTTAAAATTCGACACTCAGCAATAACGTGTCCAACCTTGTGACAATAGCCACACTCTTTACGCATTTTCAGGCTAGACGGACTAGGCCTGACTTTAAAGTCAGAAGAATTAACGTCATTGTCTCTTTGTGGAGTATAACCTAGATCACTCGTACGCTTTACGAACGCAGGTTTATGAATAAGTGCATACTCGTCTGCTAAGACAGCTGCTTGCTGCACAGTAGTAACCTTTTGTTCGTTTAAATATAAAGCAGTACACTCCGGCACACAATTTCTAAACTCCTCAATGAGCTAAAGTTCACGTAAAGATTGATAATCCGCGACTTTACACGATTTTATCCATCGATCAAAAAGTATACCCTTCTCACGAGCAAATTCGACATATGTCTGTGAAGCAGATTTTTTCGTTGAGCGAAAACGTTGTCGGTAATGTTCAGGTACTAGCTCATAGGCACGGAGAATTGCATTTTTTACCGTCTCATATTGAACACTTTCTTCTAATGGAAGTGATGCACAAACCTCTTGCGCTTTCCCTGTTAACTTACATTGTAACATTAGTGACCAGACCTCTGTCGGCCACTTCAAAGCAGATGCTATTCTTTCAAATGCCTGAAAATAAGCTTCAACCTCTTTCTCCCGAAAGGGTGGAACAATTACAATATTTTTCGCCACATTAAATGAAGTCGAATCAAGAGAATCCGTTAACGCAGGTTGAGAGTTAACTGTAGGTATCACAGGAATATCTGACACTAATGCCGCAGCTCCAACCTCCGAACTAGGCTTATCTTCAAATGCTTTAGATCTTTTTGGATCGTCTCGAGCGGCCTGCAGATCTAACTCCCGCATCTTAATTTTCATCTCCGCATCAATACGGTGCAGTTCAAGCTGATGCTGCAAGTCATCCTTCCGTGCTTGAGCTCTGTCTCGCGCCTCAAGCTGTAAGCGAGCTAAACGTACTTTTAACCGCAAACCTCCTGGAGATGTAGCCGATTCTTCGGTAGAGAGGGATAAAGGCTCGAACTTAGGTAAAGAAAAAGGTGGTGTTACCTTCACCCCACCACCGGCATCCGGCGAACTGGATTGCCAGCGAGAGGACGCAGTGAGGTAGAAGAATGCAGTGGGAGTCGTTCCTTGTCCATAACAGCATCAACTCCATCTGCTGATTCAGGAACCTCCTCCCCTAAAGGCAACACCCCATCATTCATTAAACCAGTTAACAAACAAGCTTTCAAGTCTTTCTTAAGCAATGTTTTAGAAACAGGGATCTCAAGATGTCGAGCAATAAGGAATAAATCGTCCTTTCTACATGTTTCCAACACTGCAATGCTAGGTTGATTTATGAACTCATTTAAATTAAACGTCGCCATAATAAATTGATGAGCAAAACCACAAAAATAAGTAGTAGGCTACGAACGACTCCGGACCTAAACCTACCTAACCGAAACTAACTAAAGCCTCTCTAGTCTTCAGAGGGTACCAATTGAGAGGCAAGCCTCTCCCCCGGAGTACCTCCAAACACAACAAACTAAAATAATAAAGAAAACAATAAATAGTAAACCGTAGCGAGAACCGGCGCTAAGCACGGCCCCCTTGGTTTACTCTACCTACCCGGAGATCGCCCATCACCACTATCTTTACCTGCTCATCAAACAAAATTAAAGTAATCCGAAATCTCGGGACGAGCCCCCAATTTATGTTACGAACCCTTGTTGTTAAAGTGGCTACGTAAGGGTTTCACAACATAAAAAAAGGACACGTGAAAACTCGAGTGCGCTGTGTTGACATTTATTACTGACAAACATGCAAAAACTCACAACAAACGTATCACAAATAAATATAACTAATAAACTTCAGACAATATGAAGGCAACAAACATTAACAAGACGATCAACCAGGTAAAGTAAATAAAAGAAATGAAACAAGAAAGAAATGATACAAGAAAAAAAAAAGCTTGTTTGCTGGTTCTCCTCTCTCCTGCCATACTCCGCTTCAGCGTCGTATTATAGTGGATCAGCAACGACTCCAACGAGGCACAGGTGTATAATGATACACAGGTGCAGTCAGACCCATCAGTAATCTCAGACACACAAAAGAAGCACAGAGTCATGACGTCATCATGAGTAGAGGGAAACACAAGACACGAACCGTAACAGTGTGGACGGATAATAATCCGCTCACATACATCTTGACAAAACCTAAATTGGATGCATGTGAGCAGCGCTGGGTTTCAAAACTTGCCCCGTACGACTTTAAGATCAAGTACGCTCCTGGAAGATTGAATGTTGTGGCGGATGCGCTCAGTCGTGACCCTTTCATCAACCCAGTGAGTCAGCGACTTCTGTCCGAGCCTTACTCTGAACTGTTGAAGTATGTACACAGTGTGGGAGATGATTCTGTACAGAAGACATTCCGTCTCACGTGCCAGCCACAGACACTTGACACTGACCTCGATCTTAACTCTGAGGTAAACTTTTCCATGACTGCTGAGGATGTGTCGTCTATCTTGTCTTCTTGTGATGATTGGGATTCAGGAGCTGTATCCAGAGCAACATCCCTGGCTGATCATTTGACTACTTTGATTCCCGACTGTCAAGACGTAATCCATGCCTTGCCGAATTGCAGTGTCAGCAGCACAAAGACGCAGTTATTTCGAGGGTGGCTTTCTATGTCAGCAGGAAGCGCAGACCTAACAGGCGTGAGCGTGCGAATGAGGATTTGGTCGTTTTAAGGATTTTGAGGCAGTGGGAAAAACTCTTTTTGCTTCATGGCATCCTGTATAGAGCTGTCAAAGATCCGCTCTCTAAGCACAAAAAGTTTCAGTACGTCCTGCCTGGCTCCCTGAGACAGCAAGCACTCTCTGGTGTTCATGATTTGGCCGGTCACCAAGGTCAGCCACGTACCCTGTCTTTAGCACTCCAGAGGTTCTATTGGCCTGAGATGGAACGTGATGTGCGTGATTACGTTAAGACTTGTACCCATTGTGTCCTGAGTAAAACTCCAGAGCCAGCAGCAAGAACACCCTTGGAGAGCATCAAGACCACTGCCCCATTGGAGCTTGTCTGTATTGATTTCTGCTCTGCTGAAGATAAGCACAATAAATCTGTAGATGTCTTAGTAATTACAGATCATTTCACCAAGTTAGCTCATGCTTTTCCTTGCCGGAATCAATGTGCTAAAAGTGTTGCTAAGAAACTGTGGGATGGCTTCTTTTGTATCTATGGATTTCCCCAGCGTATCCATTCGGACCAGGGAGCAAATTTTGAGAGTGAGCTGATAGCAGAGCTTCTTGATATCACCGGCGTTGACAAGTCACAGACTTCCCCGTGCCACCCAATGGGGAATGGTGGAACTGAAAGTTTCAACAGAACGTTAGGTAACATGCTGAGATCGCTTCCACCCAGATCTAAGAAAAAATGGCCACAGTTGGTACAAACGATGACATTCATGTATAACTGCACTGCCCATGAAACAACTGGGTTTACCCCTTTTTACCTGATGTTCGGGAGGGTGCCGAGATTACCTGTTGACCTTATGTTTCAAAGCGTGCTTCGTGATGAGTCAATCTGTGATTACAGTGACTCAGTGATGTTCAATCTCTTGTCAGTGATCTACAGTCTGCTATGGCGCTGGCTCAAAAGAACTCTACTGCAGAACAAAAACATCAGTCTGATCAGTACAATAAGAGAGTCAAAGGATTGCCTCTGTCAGTTGGTGATCATGTTCTCATTGCCAACAAAGGCTGTAGAGGTAAACGGAAGCTTGCCGATAAATGGTAACCCACCATGTATTCCGTTGTTGCCTCCAAACCTTCCCTGCACATTTACAAGATCCGTGACAAATCTGGTCATGAGAAAGTGGTACATCGGAATCTATTGTTGCCAGTTAACTTTCTCCCTTTGCCTTCAACTGATTTTTCTGTTGGTGAAAGTGCTAGTGGTGGTCCTTGTTCCACACCTTCTCAATCTGTATGTGATGTGGCTGAGTCAACATTACCTGTCACTGATGATTTGTCACATGCAGAGTCTCTGTCTGTCATTTCTCACATAGCTGTTTGTGATGATGATCGTACTGCTTCTTGGGTTTCGTCCCATTCTTCTCCAACTGTTTCTGAAGCACAAGATGACTTACCTGTTGACCATGCCACTGTAGCTAGTGCTTCTTCCCCACTGTTCCTGTTTCTAACAGTTCACCTGATCCTATGGTGGTTGATAACTCTGACGATCATTACACTACCAGGTTCGGTAGAGTACTTAGACCTGTTCGTAGGCTGATTGAGTCAATGGTACAACTCGAAACCTTTCTTGGTGTGGATTCTGTATCTACTGTTATTCATGTATAGGTTTGTGTATTGTATTACACAGTCTCGGGTAATACAAAGTGTAATTTTCCGTATTTTGTGTATATTAATCCTGTTTGTATAGTTGGTCTGAATTTATCAGTGTAATGGGTACACAAAGTGTAATGGGCACTTTGTTTATGCCTGCAAGATGTGTGGAAGTTTGGCCAACTTTCTCCATTTTTGTATCCCTTGGTTGGGTAACTCTCTAGGTGGAGTCTTTACGGTTTTATTAGTGTAGACCATGTAACCAGTGTATTTTCTTGTTCTACTCTTTAAGGATTTTGTGTAAATTCTGGGGGGTGAGTGTAACAGGGACAGAACGGGTTCTTTTAAAATGTATGTATTGTTTGTTATAATTTACACAAAAAGGTTTATTTTCATATATATCTGATATACTTGTCTGAGAATTGGGTGTTTTCCTTTAATTGCTGTGACGTCATTGTGAGCTTGCAAGTTTCCGGTTTTGTCTCCACCTCTTCCTCTTAGCATTGTTAATGCACTGAGGAGGTGAGTTATTTTTGGCTCTTGTTAATCTTAATTAATCTTTACTTTAATAGTTGGTTTTATGTTTATATTTTCACTACAATGTTTGTGTATTGTGTTATTTTACTTACCTATATGGTTATTTTGGTGATTTTATCCTAATTAAGTTATATTTTTGACTTTGATCCGTATATGTGGAGATGAAAGCAGATGGTGTCTAAATGTACGTCACATTTGTTTTATAGAGTGATGTAGGGGCGTCTCACTCAGACTGTCCTATATGTTTTGTGTATCAGGTTTGTTTTCTCAGTTTTATGTTGCTCTCTTAGCATTGTTAATGCACTGAGGAGAGTGATGTAGGGGCGTCTCACTCAGACTGTCCTATATGTTTTGTGTATCAGAGTTAAACTGTGAAATCTCGAGCTGTTGTCGTGTCTTTCTCAACATGTTACACAACGCAGGACAAGTGCTTTTATACTGGTGTCGCGAGCCGTTCACACAACTCACACTACACCACACACACAACACACATGTTGGTGCGCTATCTTATGAGGACTCCATAGAATAATGTTTTATACTGTACAACTGTATATTCTGTCCTTACACTAACTACCCTAACCTACCATCACAGAACTTCTGCATTTACTTTAAAAACTCATTGTATGATTATAGCTTTTGTGCCATGGACCTCATTTGGTCCCACGGGGCTCAGTCCCATGAGTCTGTGTGCATCGGTTTACGTCCCACAGGATAGAAAAACATGTCCACACATACACACACACACACACACACACACACACACACACACACACACAACACACAGAAACAGACACACGTGACTCACGAGAGCGCTTGTTCAGTAAGCGTTATTAATTCTGCCAACAATAATCTCCCAGATCTGATGCTGTAATGTATAATAACGTTGAGCTGATCAGATTAATAAAGCCTCATGAATGAAAGCGGCTAAGTTTGATTCAGTGGAAGATCAAACGTCATCAGTTTGAATGGAGATTTGGCGCCATCTGCTGGACACTCAACAGACAACATTAAAACTGAGAAACTTCAAGCCGTAAAACAGTCATGTACTCTCTGAATTGTAATGCATTTATTAATATGAATGATCACAGGTTGGGGAGCTTTGCAGCACAAGCTGTTTGGAGAGAAGATTGTAGATGGTCATTGTCACTTAAGAAATATTTCCAGTGAATGCTTGATTTTAAAACCGGTAACCATCATCACCTGATCTCACTTCATTTTAGCTTCCTTTATACTACTGAAAACATGTTTGACACACACAGTCACAGCATCCAAAAAAAGACAAAACCTCACAACACCCGCCCCCTGTCGGTGATTGGCTGGAACACTATTTATTTTGGTTTTGAGTGGTTTAACCTCCCTTAAGAGTTTCCGCACTCTTATTGACAGAATATTAATATAAAATAAAACATGCATCAAGACAATATAAATATAAGTTCACTCACCTAGTCCTAGTTGGACACATGTGTACACTGAGGAGTATTAATTTAATACTGGGGATTTTTCTGTGTACATATTATAGTGAGAGATATGTCTGCTCTGTGTGTTAAACTTGATTCTCTGCACATTTGTATTGATGTTTAGGAGTAGAAAGATGATCATGTGACCTTATTCTGAGGTCACTTCCAATACAAAGCCAGTAAAATTGCTCAATGTGAGTAGATACCAGCACAATCCCTTGTTCTTCATCACTGTCCACTTACCAGTCCTATTCAGAGAAAATCACAGCAGCTTCTCTCATCTCTCAGATAAATTAAGCTCATGCACTGGTAATAATAATAATCACTGTGGTTCAAGCATTGATGGACAGAGTCTGGAATATAGCCAAAACTTTTTTTATTTAATGTGAGAACAACTAACACTTTGTGCAAATGAGCACTTTTATTTAAAAAAAGGGACATGCAATACCACAGAGGAGCACTTATTGGCTTATTAGCCATTTCCACTCCATATATGGAAAAAATTAAGAAGACATTTAGTCTCATGCGAAGCCTTTTCTTCAAATAGTGCCTGAATTACACAGAATATTTATGTTTTCCCTATAAAAGTGAGGTTTTTGCATGTTACTGTTGCTAATAAAAGTAAATTTTATCTAAATCAATTCAAGCTCAGTGCTTTACTTTTAAATTTCCAATAAACAAACATATACAAGAATTAGTAACTGCACTTATTAATGCAAAACACTATTATTTTTAGGATTAAATTAACTTCATGAAAAATTCCCCCCTGCTCCATCAAATCAGGTGCTGATGATCTGTAGTGCTACTGCTCTCAACTGTTACGCCGGTTTCACATTGCACGCGTTAGCAGAGCGTAAGCAGCGCAGGAGCAGTGCGTACGGTGAGCGAGCAGGACACGCGCGTTTTGCTTTCATACTGGCAGCGTTTGACGCGCGCGGCGTGTTTACAGACAAAGTCCTCCATAATGGGTAAGTTAGCATTGCTTTATTTCATTTTCCAAATACATTTAAGAGAAAAGACTTGTCAAGAAGCTTATTTTATTAATTAATAGGCTATATTATATAACTTTTGTTTCATCTTTGTTTTTGTTGACTTTGTTTTCTTTTTAAATTGATGAAGGTCATTTGATTGACTGTTTAAAACACAATAGATATCATCAATGCGCTTTTGGGAAAAACTGCTGTGTATTTTGGCCATGATCAATGCATTGTCACTTTAATTTGCCGCGTGGCAAAAATAGACAGGGCCCCGAAACGATCGCGGCACTGCTGCTCCTGCTCTGCTCCTGCTATGCGCTGCCGCGCCACCTCTGCGTGCGGTGTGAATGCTCTAACCTGTTAACATGGGCGCCGAAAAAAATACGCGCTGCTTACGCTCTGCTAACGTGTGCAGTGTGAAACCGGCGTGAATGCTCTAACCTGTTAACATGGGCGCCGAAAAAAATATGCGCTGCTTACGCTCTGCTAACGTGTACAGTGTGAAACCGGCGTGAATGCTCTAACCTGTTAACATGGGCACCGAAAAAAATATGCGCTGCTTACGCTCTGCTAACCTGTGCAGTGTGAAACCGGTGTGAATGCTCTAACCTGTTAACATGGGCACCGAAAGAAATACGCGCTGCTTACGCTCTGCTAACGCGTGCAGTATGAAACCAGCGTTATGCCCGTTTCACACATACTCAGTTTGCAGTAGGGGTGCGCCAAAATATCGATATGGCGATATCTCACGATATTTACTCCCGCGATCGATTCTCGATGCGCTCTTGCCAAGTATCGATCTTAAAAGCCGTTATAAAACGCTCTATTCATTATCCGAGTTGACTGGATTTGACTAGCTTTCATGAGGCACACCGCAAGGTCTCTCGCTCTCTCCCTATCTGTCGTGCGTGTGCTATGTGTATGTTATGCGCGCAGTATGTTCTGTCTCGCATGCGCGCTCTAGATTCCGGGAGATTAGAACTAATTTGCGGACATCAGGGAGACGCTATCAATATGCGGGAGACTCCCGGAACTTCCAGGAGACTTGGGATGTCTGGCTTTGCAAAAGTCCACTGGACGGGAAACACGACCACATGCACAGACACCTCACGCGGCATCACCCGCAGCTCTGTGAGAAAGCCGTTGTTTGTGCTGGCTCGACGTAAACATTTTTATTACTACTGATTGCAGCAATGTTACACTAAAATAGTGTCTGTGACTGTTTTGTTGCAACTGATAAGACACAAGTTGTTTTTGTTATTGTGTTTCATCCCAAAAAAATAATGGAGATCCATTTTCCTAATTACAAAAAAATATTTGTATTTCTTAAACCATGATATATTGTGAGTTATTACTGATAATATATTGATTATCGCAGTATCGCCATATCGTGATATTATCGGTATCGTGAACAATGTATCGCATCTCGTATCGTATCGTGAAGTACCCAGCGATTCCCAGCCCTAGTTTGCAGTGCATATGCGGTGCATATTTTTTTACATACCCATGTTAACAGGTTAGAGCTTTCACACTGCACGGTCCGGCGATGCGTTGCAGGTGCGGTGCGTATACGTGCAGCTGTGCTGCACCGCACTGAATTAAAGTGGCAGCGCATTGTTCACATTAAAATAGACACAGTGTAACGTCTGTCAGAGTTTGATGTCTGCCCGGATGAAAAATAGAAAAGACAGTGCAAACGAACTGGTAGTTCCACGTGTCTTTTATAGTAGCTTTCTTTCAGTTAAACACACTCTTCACATACATGTCGAAAGAGCGGATGTTAACAGGGAAAAGAAAATACTCTGTAAAACGCTACAAATCAAAGTGGAAGTAATCACATTATAAAAAAACAATAGCCAGTGATAGAGCGGTCATCTTCCTCTTTGCGCACGCATTCCCCACTCTCACTGAGTGTGCGCGCTCATATCAGAACAGCACGCATACAATAACGTACGCCATAGAAGAAGTCATCTTAAAGGCATATCAACTAGGGCTGTCACTTTTTATTCGATATTCGAATATGCATTCGAATATGACGTGAAATAACCGAAATCGAACTATAAATAAACTATCCGGTTTTTAAAGTGCCATGTTTTGCGCATTTTTTTACAGTTTATCATTTGCTATTTATTTATTGTTTGCCATCTCATCCAGTAGCGGCCGCTCTAAACGTATTGTAGCGTAGGCCCATGACCAAATCAAGCGAATAATAGCCGATATAGCCAGCTTGTTTTGAAAATGGAAGATAAAGACAAGACGAAAGAAACCGCGCTATAATTTCTGCCTATTACACACACACACACGACCCACAGAAAAGACGCGTGTTAAGTATCGAGTTCTCTTTCGGCCTTGAACAAACCATAACACACAAATTATGTCAAATGAATGTAAGAGCAGTCTTAAATTATTTAAATAAAGCCTTAAATGAACGTAGAGATTTGCGAGAAAATGGGACGCGTGTCAGATCCATCTCTGTGTGGTCAGATCGCGTCTCTGTCAGCAACGGCTGGTCTTAAAGTGACAAAGAACAAAGGTAAGAGAGTTAAATACTCACCCAGACCCGGCGCCAGGAGGATTATTATACTGGTATGAATGTGTGTATCATGAATCATGAATACTCCGCTATCTTATAACACATCTCCGGCGAACGGCTTCTTCATGCAAAAGAAAAACTCTTCATGAAGCACAGTTAAATTCAGCGACCATATGTGGCGTTTCCTGGTGGATCGAGGTTGTTCATTAACTTTTACATTTTACTCGTAGATATTCGAATATATTCGAATATATTGCTTGATATTCGATATCCGTTCGAATGTGATTTTTCTCAAAAGTGACAGCCTTAATATCAACATGTCATGAACACTACTTAACTCTAGGTGGCCGTTACAACAGATTGACAAGAAACTGTATTAATTTAATCATATATGCTTAATTACAGTTAACGTGTTCTACAGTTACTAAATTACAGGGTCAAGAAAAACAAAAGAGTATGATTATAGTTCCAATAGTTGCAAAATGCCATCATATATGATTTTTTTCCCCTCAAAACATACATTATATATTTTGGGGAGGGGGTGAGGGGAACAATGTAAATTTTACAATGTGAAACAAACAATCACAATGATTAAAATTAATTTTCATACTGTTTCAATGTCTTAAACAATGTCAAAGTTAACGTTTGGATTTAAAATCAAAATTACTTAGCCATTTTTGATTTTGTGGCGCACAGAAACTGCGGATCAGTAGTGCACTGCAAACGCAGCATATGTGAAAGCACTATAGCATGCGCTGCTCCTGTACCGTATGCTGTCTTCAGATCTCCTGTAAATTTCCACTTAAAGCTCATTTCATTTCATTCCAACAGACTGAGGTATTTGTTGGTGCTTTCATCTGTTTTTCTTATCATTATTTATTTTTGCAAGAATTTACTTTATTTTTTATATTTTGTTGTCCATCAGTATAAAAACAAACTTGATATATTTTTTGATTTTGTCAGATCAGCTCCTCCCACTGCATTTCATCATCATTGAAGCTCCTCCCACAACTATCACATCATCATATCAGCTCCGCCCACTTCAGTCACATGGTCAGTGTAGCTCAAAGCAGTTCTCCAGCTACAAGTGAAGACGAGCATCAGAGCATCAGGAAGAGCTGAAATCCTCCAAGACTGAGTTTATTAAAGAGGACAGTGAGAACACGAGTGATCCAGAACCTGCAGAATGAAACACACTGAAGATCCTGAAGAACAAAGAGGTTGGTGTTTATTCTTCATTCATTCATGATGCTGGAGAACATTCATGTTAGAAACATTCAAGCACTTCATCACTTTTAGATAAACAGGTAAACTACAAAAATGGGTACAAAATGTTATTGTTTGTTTTCAACATATGGTGAGTAAAGGGAGGCTTGAAAATTCATTTTAAATTTTACAAGCAGCTGTTTAAACCACTTGTAAGATTTTCGGTCCCAATGTGCCCAATGAACAATGACCCAGCGCTGAGAGGAGAAAGTTTCTCAACTTTATTGCCACTTTGTCTGAGTATATAAGAAAATGAGTGGAGTTACACAGAGTTAACCAATAAGAGTACATGCCTTACATTATATAGGAATACAATTCATAGTATCAGTATCTGGGTTGTCTTGGCTGCCGATGTACTTGTGGTAAACTAGCCTGTAGTGTGTGTATACATTCCCCTGCTCCCCCTCCCATCCTAGAGATTCATGATATAGGAAACATTCCTTTAGTAATGAGGAACAGATGTAGCCAGAACCTTCTTAGAGAACAAAGAAACCCTTCTTTCATATTCTTCATGCTACCATACTAGAATTATTTTACCACTATAATGCAGAAGTTTTACCATTAAAAAAGACATGGTGATCTGCTTTATCATTCAGAATTTTTTCAGAAAACACATGCAATTGCTGTAAAAAAGCAACCTACAAAACTCAAGGGTCAAGAGCCCAACTAAAGCAAAGCTGATCACCATAATGGTGAATATATCATTAACATCTAAACCTCTTAATTTTCACAATAACTTCTGTAGACTTCTGACAGAAATAAAGTGAGTCTGGTTAGTAATAAGTGAAGCTGGTAATGCTGTTTGTGGAGTTGTTCCTCCTCTGCTGAGATCTTCAGAGATTTAATGTATTTTATCTTCAGTGGATTTAATCTAAGGCTGTGGCTGAAGAAAGTTGTAGTTTGTATTCTTATTTCTCTTTCTTTCAGTGCTTGTTCACAGCATGTTTTTGAATGATGAAAGAATGTTCAGAAGCATCATACTAACCTTTCAATAGCATTATATGCACATTAAAGAAATGTTACAAGTCCTAGAATGTTGAATTGTTAATCAAAATTAAGTTGAAAGAACTTTTCAGGAACAATACACCAACAAAAATCTTAAGCGATTCTAAAGGCAAAACAATTAAACAGAAGAGAGAGAGAGAGATCTCTCACACGGAGGGTTGCAGTGCGCACAACACAAAATCCCTGCTTAATTAGTGCCGATAGCCAAGAGAACTAAGAAAAAAAAATCCAATATTTAACTCACATCTGACACAGATCGGAATTTGTTGCACACGTATAAACACAAAAATCCACATGAGTATCGATTTTTTTTCGCATCCGATCCGAGCCACTTCCAAATGTGGTTTTAAATCAGATACACAAAAAATATATTACAGGGCTACCTTATTTCATTTCAGAATTCTAGATCTTAGCTAAACGAAAGTTATTTCATTTAAACGAAAGACTATATATCTGTTCTGTCAGACTTTGCACTGCAAAACATTCATGAGTCGGGACAACTGTTATCTTGTCCATGCTGACAAATAATCATGACTAGTTACTACACTCTTGACCTGTAATATTATTCTCTTTTTATTTAATTTTTTTCGATTTTGGCTTAGGATTATAAAAAGAAGCTATTTGAGGTAAAACTATTAAAAACTAGCCACGCACATCTAGCGCAACTTCCTTCCCTTCACAGCAAAGCACTGTCATTTCTCCCAAACATCCAAACTTAACGTGTTAAGAGCTCTTAAAGGGGTCATATAATGCCATTTTCATACAAGTTAATTTGATTCTTTAGGGTCTAAATGAAAAGTTTGTAATATACTTTAATTAAAAATTCTCATTAGTATTGTAAGTAAACACTCATTTTACCTGGTCAAAAACAGCTCTGTTTTCAGAACGCCGTTTAAGTGCATATGCCTTTCAATGATAATGAGCTTCAGTCACTCCGCCCCTCCGTTCTGTGGGGAGTTTTGACACAACACGTAATGTTAATAATAATCACGTAATTAACGTAGTTAACGTAATGTTACTTTGATCTATCTTTGTATGTACTGGCAGGGTAAGATTACTGTAGTTGTTAGAAATAAAAGTCTTTCCAACACAAAGTGCCTTTTTCTCCATTCTTTTATTAAAGGTGTGAACAGATAATACAACAGGAAAAATAAAGACCAGCGCTGGTGAAGCCAGAAAAATAGCTCAGCTCCCCAATACAAAGCCTACAGAATATATAATTGGAACGTGAGGGGGGGTCTATGGGTTTTAACCAATAGAACCATACATTACATCAGATGATATCAGATATACATTACATAAGACAGGCTATAATTGGGCAGTTTCCGGTAGAATATCCGCGCAGACCTTGAGCTCCAAGCAGGCTTGGAGAGAGAAGAAGAAAAGGAGGAGGGAGAAGAGTCCATCCTCCATTAATGAATAACAGATGTTTGAATTACATACATGAGAAAGGAATGTGCAGGCAAAGGTTTTTTTTCTCTCCTTCTATGGAGAATAGCTGAGATATAGAAAATACATTTCTAACAGTAGTGAGATACGAACGCTATGTGTTAACTGATGTATACGTTATTCATTGACAGATTGATGTTACAGTTAATGGTCATAAATAACTTTTTTTTGCGATTTGCAAAGATTAATATAAAGGTTAATAAAACTTTACACTCACTTCTTCTGGAGGTGCAGCAGGAACACGAATAGTTGGTACCGATCCTTTTTTCAGGAGCAGCTTCTTAGCAAAACCAGCTTCATACTGACCCTTGTTTATAAAGCAGTCTGGTGAGAAATGATTCGCGCAAACATGAAAGCATTGACGTTGATCGTCATAACTAATAACTAATAACTAATAACTAACATAACTAATAGTTATAAAACATAACTAATAAATTGTTATTAATCTGTTGCAGAAAAGAACAACTAAACAAAATTGAAACGATTTACTGGCCAGAGTTTCTATTTGTAACATGTTTCCAGCGTGAGCGATGTAGCCAATCACAGACATATGTGTTGATTTCTTAAACACAACGGCCAATCAGAAGCATTTAAGATGGACTCCCATCACCGCTCAAAACTGACTTTTTGTTCAGTGCTGAATTCTGCATGCTGGCAAATCCTCTAATTATAACAAACAAAGTGTAGATATTGTGAAATATTCATTATGCAGTCAGCTTCATTGATAATAATAGAGATGTTTGAGATCGCGATGATGTCAGCTTTTTAGGGATTATTAACATGCAGTCATGGCAAACCATACCATGGCAAAAGTAGCCTATGCTTTTATGTTAAAATAACAGTTGTTTGTAAATTCGCACTTCTGCATTTTGACAATGTTGTTTTGCACTTTATTTTGCACTTCATTGTTTTATAGTTGTATAGTGTTTGTTAAAATTCAGTTGTTGTTTCAGTTGTTATGTTTTGCACTTTTTAGCACAAATATTTTAAAATATTTGTATAGTTTGTTAAAATTGCACATTGCAAATGTTGTTTTGAAAAGCTGGTTATTTATAAATCTAATTTGTTATTTAAATTTAATATAGTGTTTAATAATATTTCAAAATATAGTGTTTAAGTGTGTTTAAGTTTCAAAATATAGTGTTTAATATAGTGTTTAAACATATTTCAAAATATCTGGCTTGGAGAGTATTCACTTAAACACAGTTTATGTCTTAAATTGGGAAAAAATGTGGGAGAAAATATTATGTTATATTGTTTTGATATTATGTTACAATATAACAAATATTATGTTATATTGTTCAAAATATTGTTTTGAAAAGCTGGTTATTTATAAATCTAATTTGTTATTTAAATTTAATATAGTGTTTAATAATATTTCAAAATATAGTGTTTAAGTGTGTTTAAGTTTCAAAATATAGTGTTTAATATAGTGTTTAAACATATTTCAAAATATCTGGCTTGGAGAGTATTCACTTAAACACAGTTTATGTCTTAAATTGGGAAAAAATGTGGGAGAAAATATTATGTTTATTATTAGATCTGCCTTAGATTCTGTCTTAAAGGCCCCAATATACTTTTCCATTCTTCGTTTAGGTCAATGGGGCAGAATAATCCCCACACTCAGTTGAAGGTTTTGGGCAGTCTACCCCATCCTTCTAGTCTAGAGAAAAAATAATAATATGGAACATGTTTTAAGAATTTAAACATTGCTTAAGAATGGTAATTGGCTAATAAGAAGATAACTATTTCTTCATTGCAAGTTTATTTTGCTCCCCTAAAGGATGAAAAGAGAAGGAGTCTTATTTGGAAAGGGGATGTAGTATTAGGTTTTATACGGTGGCATTAGAATGCATATGGAAATGTGTGGAACATATATTGAGTGTGTTACGGTACTTGGTTGCTTGACTTAATCTTCTTTGAATCTCATCATCTATGCCTCAAAATGTAAAACACGGTGTACAGAACTTTCTCAGTTTATATACTATTGTATTGTATTGGAACCTAAATGTAACATTTTATAAATTTGTAATACAACATCACCTTTAAATTACTAGATCGATAAGCAGTATCGGTAAGATAAGTAATACTATTAAAACCTTAATGATACTCATCCCTAGTCTTAAAGGACAAGTTCGGTATTTTACACTTAAAGCCCTGTTTTAAGATCGTTTCTGATGAAATAGAAAGGTTAAGATTGAAATTTGGAGACATGCTGCTGTCCCGAGAATTTTCGGTTTCTGTGGTAGCACCCTGCCTCCACAATGGTTGCATAGCTGCACTGGAACAATCCATCATAAAACGCATTAAACTTTAGTTTACAAAGTCGTGAAACTCACCGACTGGTCTGGGGTGTTCACTGATAAGCTCACACAAAAATCGCTTCAAAAGATGCAAATTTTGCTTATAATTCTGAACGGTTTGTCCAAAAATCATAAAAGTGGTCTCATTAGATTCAGGGCATCATGCCGAGTCGACTGATATCCAATTTTTCCATATTTACCAATTTAGGCGTCGGCCATTTTGAATTTGTACCAAAATGCTTTATTTTCTGAACCCATAAACGTATCGTTACAAAACTCGGTATGGGTCATCAGTACGATGCTCTGAAGGAGCCTGAGAAGTTTCAAACTAGCGCCACCTAGTGGTAAAATTATATTTTCAAATGCATATAACTCTGGGTGTGGTTGACTGATTTTCACGGCAGTCATCTTTTTGGGTTCCTGAATCTTTGCCAAGTCCAACGATACCACCCATGCTAGGTTTCGCCTTACGGTTTGTGTAGTGTTGTGATTTAGCGCTTAAAAAACATTTGCCAATATCTTCAAAACCGTTTGACCGATTGAGACGAAACCACTGTCAGAAGTTCGAAAACATAGGTCGTTGGCCATTTGTTAATGCCAAAAATGTCAAAATATTAATAGTAAGTGGCATAAAAATGCAAACAAAAGTCATGTGCGGGTCATTTTTTATGTGTTTAAACATATAACAGGGGTTTCCTATACATTCATTAATTTGTGGCGGGCCGCCACAATATCAACGCTGACCGCCACGGATTGATTTTCAGATTTTTAAACTATTTAATATGGGTAAAATTGTATTTTATTGTAGAGCTGCGCGCAGCTTGCTCCCCCACGGAGGCGCGCGCGAATAGCCCCTCCTCTTCGAGCACAGTCTCAAAACATGAGCATGCGTTGGAGAGACGGATTGTTGCGGTCACTGCGGAGCTTATTTTCCCAGCGAATATTTCAGAATCAATCCGGAGTTGAATGGTTGTAATGAACACTGCTGCAAAACAACTCTGATAAATTATTCTATGTTAAACGCTGTCGCGTTTCCATTACAGATTCAGGGTTTCCCGCAGCACTTTGCAAGGCGGCCACCTAAGCAACACACGCCTTAACTAACGTTACGTCGTCAAAAAATGTATGAGCGAAGCCTGCCTTGTTACTCTGTCCTGTTTATAGCTTAAATTCTCTGCCGGGGGCAGAACTTGGGACGATATTTCCCGCCGCCATCCTCGGGCCGGGCCCTTGATCTAGAGACGTGCGGCGCGGGACTAGATTTGATGGCCGAGTGCGAGCGCAGGCGCGGGTGATAATGCACTCACTCTGTGTGTGTGGGCTGTGGGAGAATTAAACGATTCACAGGACTCCCGCAAATTATGACTATCAATGAATAAAACATAACTAATAAATTGTTATTAATCTGTTGCAGAAAAGAACAACTAAACAAAATTGAAACGATTTACTGGCCAGAGTTTCTATTTGTAACATGTTTCCAGCGTGAGCGATGTAGCCAATCACAGACATATGTGTTGATTTCTTAAACACAACGGCCAATCAGAAGCATTTAAGATGGACTCCCATCACCGCTCAAAACTGACTTTTTGTTCAGTGCTGAATTCTGCATGCTGGCAAATCCTCTAATTATAACAAACAAAGTGTAGATATTGTGAAATATTCATTATGCAGTCAGCTTCATTGATAATAATAGAGATGTTTGAGATCGCGATGATGTCAGCTTTTTAGGGATTATTAACATGCAGTCATGGCAAACCATACCATGGCAAAAGTAGCCTATGCTTTTATGTTAAAATAACAGTTGTTTGTAAATTCGCACTTCTGCATTTTGACAATGTTGTTTTGCACTTTATTTTGCACTTCATTGTTTTATAGTTGTATAGTGTTTGTTAAAATTCAGTTGTTGTTTCAGTTGTTATGTTTTGCACTTTTTAGCACAAATATTTTAAAATATTTGTATAGTTTGTTAAAATTGCACATTGCAAATGTTGTTTTGAAAAGCTGGTTATTTATAAATCTAATTTGTTATTTAAATTTAATATAGTGTTTAATAATTGTTACATTTAGTACAGAGCCTGTAGTCAGACACAAACAAGTCCATATGATAGGGCATTGGAATATTTTTTTCAGAAAGGCCCGTAAAATAAAATGTTCAAACAAAGGGTGCAAAATATGCAACAAGAAGTCTGTGGAGCAGTCATAGAAGTGTAGCAATGACATAGCAATAGCAATGTCCCCCCCCCCCCCCCCCAAAAAAATAAATAAAACCCACACCACCACACATAGAATCTAATTCTGTGGGAAACACTGTATAAATGTCTATAACTCCAAAACGAAATGATATATTTTCAACAAATTTGTCACACACATGTATAAGCTCACTCTGAGGACACATGAAAAAACTGGTGGGATTGTGCCACTTGCCACTCAGCTCCTCGCTCACGGAACTGTTCACCCCTCCGCTCCCCCGCTCAAAGCCACATCAGGCCGCTCCGCTCATTATCGCTCAGCGTTTAACGCAGTTTGCTTCTCGCTTCACTCAAATCGCCCCCCTGCTCGCTCCAAAAAGGAAAAAAAATCTGCATGTACTTCAATTTTAGCTTAGACCACAGCTTACCTCCCAAAGAACTAAAGAGCAACAACAACATTTTCCAAATAGAAATGTTTTATTGCAAATTACAAATGAGGCCTGGCCTATGTAAGAAGGAATATAGCCTATATGAAAAGTCCTGTAAAATTAAACGAATAAATTGACCTAATAATATGAATAAAAATGATATAAACAAACATATACATAAAAGTTTTAAAAGTAAATGAACTATTAGGCCAGAATTTTGATAACTGAATTTTGATAATGCGCATGATTAAAATTTAAATTGGCTCATATCCATTGTACACACAAACTGCTGTAAAATTAAACGGATAAATGGGCCTAATAATATAAATAAAAATAATATAAACAAAAATATAAAAAAATATACATAAACGTTTTAAAAGTAAATTAACTATTAGGCCAGCATTTTGATAACTAAACTTTTGCACAGCGCGCACGATTAAAATTAAAATTGGCTTATATAAATTGTGCAATTAATTGCTGTAAAATTAAACAAATCAAAGGGCCTAATTATATAAATAAAATATACAGACTATAAGCCTACTGTACATCAAAGTTTTAAAAGTAAATGAACTATTAGCCTAGGCCAAAATTCGTATAGCCTAACTGAACTTTTGCCCAGAGTGCATGTGGATTACAATTTAAATTGGCTTATGTTGTAAACTTTAAAAAAAGAAAGAAAAATGAATTGCTTTCCTTATCTACAGTTCTTTTGAGTTCCCTTTCGTTCGGGAACTCCTACGTCTCGTTGGAGGAGTTTCCAACGAATTGGGATCACGCTAGGGAGACCAATTGCCTACGAGTGAATTAAAACGAGCCAATGAACATTGGTATGCAAGACTTGCATTCCGCGTCCCGCTTGTCAGTGCGGGTATAAAGCGGAAGCGAGCGCACACACATATGCTTATAGCTTTGGAGCCAGCCGGTTGTGTCCTCTGAGTGATGAGCTTCAAGATTGAGTTTGTCTTCATGCTCAACGAGTCTGCTGTTTTCTCCGAGACCTCTCTGTGTTGGTGTGACGGCGCTTCAGGAATCTTTGCGATCTCCCGGGTACCAGCTGCTACTTCACGCGATCTGCCTTTTTTCAAAGAGCTGTTGTCACAGCTGATATTCGGTTGAGTGCGCGTAGCGGGCTTGCAGTTTCCCTGCTGTGTTGCCGCGTTTATCCCTGTGTGCTTCAGCACAATAAAGAGAGCATTTTCTGTGAGAGAGCAACACGAGTGAAGATCGCGTCCTTTTCAGGATGACGTTTCATCCGTGTGTTTCTGGATGCGGTCAACTTCTGCCTCCGGTTGATGGTCATGATCGCTGCCTTTCGTGCTTGGGCCTCGAGCACGATGAGTCAGCGTTTGTGAATGAGTCATGTTTTCACTGTGGGAACATGACCATCGCGGTGCTGAGACTGAGACTAAGGACCCTCCAACAAGGGGAAGTCCCTTTGGAGATTCCCCGATCTAGTTCTTCTTCTGGTTCACTCCAGAAGAAGGCTACTTCGGCTAATCCCATTGGTGGTCTGAGGGTTACAGTGAGGAATGACCCGCCGGGTAAAAAAAACCCCGTGGGCTTCCCACTCCTCTGCATCGCTGCCATTGGGGCCCCTGGAGGAGCGCGCTGGGCCATCTCGTGTGGTCTCGGTCGTTTCCTTCGGGGCTCCACCGGAGGATCGGATGTCGATCGCTGCTTCGGAGGGAGATCGGTCATCTTCTGGGGATGATGACCCAGCTGCGTTGCCCCCTTCGGGTGTGGTAGCGTTGTCCAAGCCAGACCCGGAAATGACCCTTATGCTTGCCCGGGCGGCCGAGAAGGTCGGGCTCGTGTGGAACCCTCCACCGCGTCCCGAACCTTCTCGGCTCGACGATTGGTTTCTCGGGGCGGGCCGTGCTGGTTCTCAGCTCTACGCCCCGGTTCCTATCTTTCCGGAGGTGCATGAGTCTCTGGCGGCCAGACACAGGTCAACTCCCTCCTCCTCCCTCACCACTCTTGATGGCGGGGCAGTGAAGGGATACGAGGGCATCCCCCAAGTGGAACGGTCTGTGGCAATGCAACTGTGTCCCAAGACCGCGTCCACCTGGCGGGGTAACCCATCGCTCCCCTCCCGCGCATGTAGGTTCTCTTCCAGTCTGACTGGAAAGGCTTACACTGCGTGTGGAGAGGCTGCTTCTGCTCTGCATGCCATGGCGCTCCTTCAGGTCCACCAGGCCCAGGCTCTCTGTGACATGCAGGAGAGTGGTACCGACCCAGGGGTGCTCCAAGAGCTGCGTACGGCGACGGGCCTCGCCCTATGGGCGACGAAAGTCACCGCATGTTCCCTGGGCCGGGCGATGTCCACACTTGTGGTCCAGGAGCGACACCTGTGGCTCACCCTGGCTGATATGAGGGAGTCGGACAAGAGTGGGCTCCTGAACTCCCCCATATCCCAGGGTGGCCTCTTCGGCGACGCGGTGGAGAGCTACGCCCAACAGTTCTTCGCCACCCAGAAGCAGTTGGAGGTGATCAAGCTGAAAATACAGTATGAGAATTAACTGCATAGTTACTAGAAATGTTTACCTAGGATATTATACAATTTGCATGCATACAAAATAAGTCCTCACATTCTTTCTTGTGGTACCCAGTGAGTGACACACCTGAATGAAAGGCTCCTTATGCGGCTCATTATGCTGCTCTTTATGCGGGTCATTGTCTTCCCAGTCAAAGTCAAAGTTTATTTATAAAGCACTTTTTAAAAACAGCAAGTGTTTAACAAAGTGCTGTACACGTATATCCTATATCAATGATACAAACAATCAACAACACAAAAATAAAAGCAATAAAACAACTCTCACATAGCGTCAAATGCCAAACTGTAGTAATAGGTTTTAAGAATAGATTTAAAAACAGCAAGTGTTTAAGCCTGTCTGATGTACAGGGGCAAATTATTCCAAAGCTTCGGTCCTGCTACTGCAAATGCTCTTTCGCCCCTGCTCTTCAGCTTAACCCGTAAAGCAAGTGGTCAGCAGACCTAAACGCTCTTGACGGAGCATACTGCTTGATCAGTTCAGACAGATACTTAGGTGCAAGACCAAGAGATTTGAAAACAAACATCAAAATCTTAAAATTAATCCTAAAATGGACAGGCAACCAGTGAAGAGAGGAGAGAACAGGGGTAATGTGTTCCCGCTTTCGTGTACCCGTCACCTTTCGTTCCCAGGTGTGAATCAGAGCATTATTCATGATCATCCACGCATATTGCCTTTCCAAACAAAACATGTCTTATAAAAGTTTAAATCAATGTATTGTCTTATGTGAATGATTAGGCAGGATGATTTTCAGATCATTTTGAAGCAAAAACTCTAGGCGACAACATCCATTAGTCAAAAGGACACATATTTAGGGTGTATTTATACCAGGAAAGTCTGATAGTTCACTTGCTTTTGTCTGGACCAAATTCAACGTTATTGTTTTTTGTTTGGTATGGTTCGCTTTCACACTGCTCTTTTTGCAAGTGAACCAAAATTTGTAAACAAAACCACACGTGTGCTAAGGTCGTCCATTCATTGGACAGGAATTCTCAAGCAGGGAAAAGCAGAAAGTGCAAAATACAGGCTCAGCATGGAGATATTTCGAAATGCAATATTTCTTCTTTTACTGATTTGGTGTAATTCTCTACAAACGCATGAGCATCATTCAATGTCATCTATACAATGTTGAAATCAGGATTTTGAGAGGACGTTGATTGTGCTGAAGACGGTTCCGGCGGAGAAAGAACTCTCATATGTGCTTACCATGGCATGCTGACAGTGGAACTGCGCAGAAGACGGATTAGGTATAAAGTTTTCATTCATAGAGAGGGGCAATGTTCAGACATCCAAATCATGGGTTATTATTACTGCTAACAAGTGCTGTCAACGTTAACGCCTGCGATTAAGTTTGTCCAGTTTAAAGCAAATTAACACAGCTGCAATTGGATCGGTTCATGTTCACACCGTAAACGAACCATACCGCTCTGTCTGTGAATGTCCTGATGCACACACGACGCGCAGAAAGACGCGCAACAGTACCAACTACGGAAGCCTGTTAACTCAAAGGCGCAGTGCTTTCTGCAATTGGATCGGTTCATGTTCACACCGTAAACGAACCGTACCAGAGTTCGTTTGGAACCGAACGGAGACCACCTCTTCAGCTGGGTCTTGGTTCGGTTGTTTGATCCGCACCCGACTGCGATTGCTGTATTCACACCCACCCAAAAGATCCGCACCAAGGGGGGAAACGAACTTGAGTTCCATTCAATCGAACCAAACAAGGCAGGTGTGAATACATCCTTCGTATGTGTTTTGTGGCCTTATTTCAGAAACTTTAATTTTTAGTTTTTTCAATAACCCAATAACCATGCATAAACCTTATTCTCTCAAAAATACAAACATGCTCACATATTATGGTAGCCCTGTTTGTGCTAAATAGAGTGTAATTACACATTTGCCATTAATATGTTTATAAGCAACTGAAAAAAGCACAAATGTCAGGGAATGTTAAAACATCCCAAGGACCCCAAAAACACCTTAGACCCCAGAGGGTTAATAACTAATGATCATTGCGACGGAAGTGAATCAATCAAAACTAATTTTAGATGGAAAATAACTTTACTCTAGAGCTGCTATAAAGCCAAAATAATCTGTTACTTTAATTTCCTGTTATCACTGTAAAGCCACTTTGGAACTATCTACATGAAGATAGCACATTGTTTTAGAATTTTACAGTAAAAAAAACAAATATGTGAAAAGCACCTATTTTAGATTCAGGTTATAAAGGGTAAAAGATTTATTTTTTAAATCAGGTGGCACAAAAAAGCCGGGGGTGCGCGTGGACCCCTATTTACATCTAGACTAAAAAGCAAATCTGGATTTCTTGATTACTTCAGCTTGTTACTCAAAGTCATGAGATTATATATTTTAATATAATATATAATTTAGTTTAATTTCCCCTGTGACATGATTCAGAAACACTTTGGCCCTTGTTGGAGGCATTAGTTATAATTCTGCAGGAAAAAAGAGTTCCAAAACAAGATCAATGTACCTCATTCATGGAAAGATACTTATTTGATCAAAATGATTGTAGTATTTTATTGCAGTTGTCTATTACATCAGAGCTCACTTTAATGTCCTTTCACTTCATATTTCTCTATTTGAATCATTTTGATGTACTGAAAGTTAAATTAATCTTTTTTTCTCTCTTTCATGTCAGACCTGATGGAAGAGAGCGAGGAGAGTGAAGAACTGAGTGAAGTGGAGGAGGAACATCATGTCAAACCTGGAGAAAAACCTTCGAGTCGTTCAAAGACTAAAAGAAAAGAAAAGAAAAGAAGAGCCAAGAAATCTTTCAC
This sequence comes from Chrosomus eos, assembly GCA_036326025.1. Taxonomy (NCBI): domain Eukaryota; kingdom Metazoa; phylum Chordata; class Actinopteri; order Cypriniformes; family Leuciscidae; genus Chrosomus; species Chrosomus eos. The sequence goes on from CM070821.1 coordinate 2,343,404, forward strand.
CTGCACTCAGTGTGGAAAGAGTATCACAACCAAACATAATCTTGATGTTCATATGAGAGTTCATACCGGAGAGAAGCCGTTCTCATGTGATCAATGTGGAAAGAGTTTCAAACAAAAAACAAATCTTAATATACACATGAGGATCCACACCGGAGAGAAGCCACATGAATGTGATCAATGTGGGACAAGCTTCACACAAAAATTAATTCTTAAGGAACACATGAGGATCCACACCGGAGAGAAGACGTTCTCATGTGATCAGTGTGGGAAGAGTTTTCCATACAAACGAAGTCTTTATGTTCACATGAGAGTTCACGCTGAAGAGAAGCCGTTCACCTGCGATCAGTGCGAAAAGAGTTTCACACAAAAAATACACCTTAAGATTCACATGAGGACCCACACTGGAGAGAAGCCGTACCCATGCGATAAATGTGAGAAGAGTTTCACGAATTCATCCCACCTTAAGAGTCACATGAGAATCCACACTGGAGAAAAGCCGTTCATGTGTGATCAGTGTGAGAAGAGATTCTCAAGCAAACAAAATTTTGATCATCACCTGAGAGTTCACACTGGAGAAAAGCCGTTCACATGTGATCAGTGTGAGAAGAGCTTCATGGATTCTAATAAACTTAAAAGACACATGAAAATCCACTCTGGAGAGAAGCCGTACGCATGTGATATATGTGGGAAGAGTTTCAGGGATTCAGGACATCTTAAGAAACACATGATGATCCACACTGGAGAGAAGCCGTTCACATGTGATAAATGTGGGAAGAGTTTTAGGGATTCAGGATACATTAAGAGACACATGAGAATCCACACTGGAGAAAAGGCTTTCATGTGTGATCAGTGTGAAAAGAGATTCTCAAACAAACTAAATCTTAACAGTCACATGAGAATTCACACTGGAGAGAGACCGTTCCCATGTGATCAGTGTGGGAAGAGTTTCGCACAAAAATCATCGCTTGAGATTCACATGAGAATTCACACTGGAGAGAAGCCGTTCATGTGTGATCAGTGTGAAAAGAGATTCGCTCGGAGACAAAGTCTTAATTTCCACATGAGGATCCACACCGGAGAGAAGCCGTTCACATGTGATCATTGCAGCAAAACATTTAATGTGTCATCAAACCTGAAGAAACACCTGACAGTTCATACGAAGGAGAAGCCGCATTCATGTTCTGTGTGTGGAAAGAGTTTTTCACTGCTGCAAACTTTACAATCACATGAGAAAATTCATACTGGTGTGAGAGAGTACATGTGCTTAGTGTGTGAGAAGACTTTTATTAAATCAACAAGTTTAAAACTGCACCAGAGAATTCACACTGGAGAAAAACCTTACAAGTGTTCACACTGCGACAAGAGATTCAATTTGTCTGGAAATCTGAAAGCGCATGAGAGGATCCACAGCAGAGAGAAGCCGCACACGTGTGATCAGTGTGGAAAGAGTTTCTCTATTAAAACTCAACTGAAGATACACATGAAGATCCATGCAGTGGAGAAACAGCCATGATGAGTGAGGACAGATTGTAGGGGTGGGCGTTCTGACGATTTTATATTGTGATCTTGAAGACAAACTACTTTTCAATTGAATCATCCACACTGTAAGAAATGATTCTGTGGTCATGTAGATTTCAATTAATGTTTATGGTTAAAAATTATTCAATGTAATTGTGTTTTTGATTTTGAGGCAAATATTTAATTAAATTTCAAATAAAAATGTTTAGAATAAAATCCACACATTCTAGTTAAATAAAATTTAAGCATTTTATTTATTTAATCCCAAATAGAGAGAATATTGAGTAAATTTAAATTAATGTAATCAGGCAAATTTAAATTGAAAAGCACTTCCTGTAAAATTGCGCCTTTTTTAAATTCGCTGGCTAACTGACCATCTGCCTCAAGAAGACATTTGAAGACAGTGGATGTTCGACAGTGGATGTTCGTCTTGCTCATCTTGCAAATTTAACTGTTTGAGGTAAGAAAACTACTTTTGTCATCACTGGGCTAAGAAGAACGCATGTAACGTTAGTGGTATATTACAATTTGAAACGAGTTAGTACAGAAAAATTTTTTAACGTTAATCAGCAACACAAAGTTGTCTTCTGTTATAACGTTATATTAATGTAGTAGTGTGATTTTGTTGCGCTATAATATGAACACAGCATTAACTTATACATTTTGGAAGAATTCTTATATATCGAAGTCAAACTTTCATTTTGAAATATGTGGGTTTGAATTTTCGCTATCATGGTTTCTAAGTTAGCTAACGTTACGTTCTTTGCGTGTTGATATCATAACATTATATCCTCAGTAACGTTATGTTTTTATGAAATTGCTTAAATGCTACATTGTATTTAATTTTAAGGTTCCAAAAAGAGGAATATTTGGGGTTATCGCTGGAAGAGCATCTTTTCAGACGACACTTGGCGGACTTTTTCAGTTGGCTATATTTCCTGTGTGTGGAGCTCGTCATCCCGCCCTGGCAGGTAACGTAACTTCTCTCTGTTGTTTCACTGTTTTGTTGCAATTTGCAAATGTAAAGGTAACTTATCTAAATCCACGTGAAGTCAGTCTAATATCAGTGTTACCAGGGATTAAAGTTCTCCGTCGCTACGACGGATTTCCGTTAATTGGAGCGAGTCTATGACGGATTTCCGTCAATTACAGGGTTCCCGTCTGTCCTTATGTCTTGAATTAACTTTTCGTAATTTTAAGGCCATAAATAGGCTTTCATTTCTCAAATAGTGTGATAAATGTCTTAATTTTAGTTTGAATAGGTCTTAAATTAAGGAAAGACGAGGTGTATTCACCCTGCTGAATGGGGTGTGGTAAAGCCTGGAGTGGAGCGAAAGCACGTTCCTCTCTCCACTCTAAGCATTCTGTAATCACTTCGCCTATGGTCCACTCCGGGTTTTCAATTCCCGCTCACGAAAAAACGAACTCCCGAGGACGCGAGTCCGGTTATTCTGCAAATGGAACAGTGCGTACTTGATCGCGTCACTCAGCTCGCTCTGGCTACTCCGGTTATCTCTTTATGTATATTTTAGGCAAACGAAATATGGTATAAAATACAACTCTGCCTCTTTTCATTTATAAATGAACATATTATCATAAACTTATTAATGGCCACACAAATGTGGTTCAGGCAACACGTACATTGATTATCTTCACTGCATATATTTATAACAACACGAAATATAAAACACAACCCTGCTTCTTTTTGTTTTCATTTAAAAAATATGAAACATTATTGATCATTAAAACTAACATTTAACAAACAGACGGGGTAGTATCATTTTATTGTATTATGCATACACATACAGTGAAGAGAATGCATAGTAAATATGTATAAAGAATATATAAAATTACACAACCCTGTCTCTTTTTGTTAAATGTCAGTTTTAATGATCAATAATAGTTGTAATAGACAGTTGGACTTTCGTGAGGCAGCCGCCGAACTCCATTGAAAATAAGGCAATTTTTACTGGGTTTATAAGCTATGAAAACAATAATGAATGTATTGTCTAGTAATGTGATATGCTTGCAATATATTTCTGAAAGTTTTTATACTAAGACACTAACAATTTCATGTTGCACTGCAGGACAATGAGAACTTGGAGGAACTTGAGGAGGTCATAATGGCCATTATTCTCACCCCAAAGCCTGGAGCTTCTACAAAGAACATTGGAATCGTCATAGATGGAGTGGAAGTCATCACAGGACTTTGAGATGTTGCAAAAAGTTTTCTTGGAACTGGATGATTCTAAGATGTCAAACAAAGTCCAGTCCCTCAAAAGCAAACTTCATAGTTGAAATTAGACTATTGCAGTGCAGACTTTTGCGCTACACAATGCCATCTTCTACTAAATTGCATATTTGAAAGTGCTATGTTTGTTAGTTAGCACTGATTTGTCAGCATTTTGTCCTTTTCAAAGTTCTGGTTTAAAAAGGATGAGCAAACCTCGAAAATGAGACTGTAGTTGCGGTGTACATGTTGTGGTGCCCAATGTTTTACAAAGCTTGTAAATTGCACATCTGAAAGTGCTGTTTGTAAGTTAGCACTGATTTGGACTCTTATCCCATGAATGTCAGTGGTTAGTTGAATGTTCAAAATGTTTTGTAATCCATACAAATTACACTTTTCTGCTTTTTTTTTGGTAGATGAACTTATGTGGGATCTTTAAGATCATTATTGACCCAATTAAGTGTCAAAGTAAGGTGAAAATGCATGGAAACAGGTTGGATACATCACCATTCTGTAATATGGCATTTATTTTTGTTTCAGCATGTTTGAAATGCAAGATCCAACTTCTGTCTCTTGAAATAAGACTGTGGTTGCAGTACAAAGTTGTGCTACAATGTGTCTAAAGCACAAAAGTTAATTAATAAAATTCTTTAAGAATTAAGAGTATTTGTTAAGTTCTGTACTTTCTGAGCTGTATTATTCCTAAGAAAGGAATATTAAGATTTAACTAATTGCATTGATTAAATTTAACTCATTGTGTGGATTAAAATAGATGATTATTAGTCAATTATGTATCATTGATATGTAGAATTAAATTAATTGTTATTAGTACTATTTACACAATTAGGGAGTTTCTGATTCAAACCAACTCAATAATTTTGTTTAGGTTTTAATTAATTCTTTTGTGTTTTCTATTGGAATATACTCATATTAAATGGATAACTATTAAGGGTCTAATTTAATTTATATTTACTCAATACCAAACCTTGTTAAATTTAATGAATAATATTGCTTGTAATCTGTTGCCTCATTTTTATTGAGTAGATATGGTGTATCTTTTCTTACAGTGCAGATTGTGATCTTTTATGTTTTCGTAAAATGTTAAAACTACAGTGTAATCACCATGGAAAAATTTCAGAGTAAAACTGGGAATTGTGAAAAATATGATATGCCGGTGTTTTGCCAGATGAGAAGTTTATCTATGTATCATCTTTTTACTCTTTTAATTCCTTTTATAACTGTGTCATATACTTTTTTCTTTTTTCTTTATTTTTTTCGTTTTCATTTTCCTTGCTTTTATTGTGTAATTATTTTAATTCCTTTCTGTGTAAAGCACTTTGTATTGCCATAGTGTATGAATTGTGCTATATAAATAAACTTGCCTTGCGTTGCCTACAGCAACGAGTGTCTAGTAGATGGTTGTCCTGACTAGCCAAACTATATCATGTGTCTCTATCATGTGTCTTTCATGTGTGCTGACGTATTTGAAAAACAATCCAAGGCCAGCTAGCAATAGGGCTGTGAAAGGAATTGAATTTTAGTAATGGGAGAAGTAACTCGATTTAGTCACTGCCGTCACCCTCATGTTGTCATGTGTGTATTACGTTGCTTGCTTCCTGATATCATGTGCGCAAACACATTTAACCAATATTTATAAAAAATAAACAGTTATGTCTGGTCGAGCCATGTATTAATTAACCAGATTGGATTGTGTTGGTAATAGGCACGCACTTAATGCTAAAAGATGTTTTGTGCCTCTAACAAGTGCTTTCGATCTTCTTTCAGATCTGAATGGAAAACATTTGAGTTTTGCCACAGACTTGTCCCAGAGTCTAGAATGCAACTGAATGCTTTTTCAAGCGTCTCCATACTTAAAATACCGCAGAAAACTACCTTTAAACAGGAAATGACAGAATCTTTACCTACATTTTTACAGCTGGTCTATTCGCACAGGGATATTAGCTGAGGTAGTTTTTCTGGACCTTTTTACAGAAGGTAAAAGTCGCTGTAATATTTACTGCCATTGTCTGTAATGATTCCGAGATGGCACATTCGGACGGGACTAAAATCACTGAGAATCTTTTGTACTTTACCCCACCTCTCCATGTTAAACCCGTCTGAATAGGGCTTTTGACAGCAGGACTCTCACATATATTGTCAAGTCTCTCTGCAACCAGCAACACAGTGGGCCCTATTTAACGATCTGAAACGCAAGTGTCAAGCGCAAAGTGCAAGTAGCTTTGTGGGCGGATCTCGGCGCTGTTGCTATTTAACTGGCATACTTGACTTTCATCAAGAATATCTTAATTTGTGTTGTGAAAATAAACGAATGTTTAAAGCGGCTCAGAGTGAAATTTTTGTCTTAAGTAGTGATGGGTGATGGGTACCGAAACCCGCTATTAAACGTGACCTGGGGCTAAATTATTAAAGACTGCAGTTTCGGTAAGCTCCGACATTACCGGTTCTGCTGTTGGTACTAGAGAAAATTTTCAAATGTATGCTATATAGGCGTTATATTGCCAGCCGTTTCTATATAGGCCTACAGATAAAATAAAATCATTTGTCTGTGATCCATTTTTGCTATTTGCAATCCAAAAGATAGTGAGATCTCTCTCACGCGGAGTTAAGGCCCACTCACACCAAGCACAATAACTATAAAGATAACTATAACGATAACTATATTTGCGTCCACACCAACGAACGACAACGTCTGTTTATTCTAAGATGCGTGCTGCGTTATCAAAGTGTGTACAACGGCATTGAACATGTTTTTGCTGTTCTTGTTGCATTACACGGCTTTAACCAGCAGATGTCCTCAGTATGCTTTGAGTGAAGCTTGTGTTATCGAGTTAATAATGTAACTGAATTTAGCTGACGTAGTCAATATAGTGGAATAAAAACACCTGGTCGTTTACACCGCAACTTCAAAGAAAGCAAGACAGTGTTTTTGGAAACAAGCGCTGGACACCTGAGTTTATACTTCTCACCGTTTATTCAGAGGGATATAAACGATTGTTTTCCATATCCATTTTCTTGAAAAGGGGCTTGAGTTGTAAAACAGTGTTGGATTGTTCTGGACCTCGGTGATTAACTTCTCCACAATTACGTCTGCCATTTTAAAAGCGCGATACCTTTGTTTAAATTAGAAGGGATTCTGAGTGTCAGTGAACATCTTGACAGTGTTTTATCATTTGACAGTTGGAAAAAAATCGTTCTGAAAGTGATCCCAATAATGTCGTTTCTCATATTTTTATCATTATATTTGTGGATTGAACTCTGCTATTCTTTAATATGGAGAACGATTTTTAGAACTATATCTATATCGTTATCTTTATAGTTATCGTGCTTGGTGTGAACGGGCCTTTACACAACACGAAAGCCCTGCTTAATAAGTGACGATAGCCGAGAGAACTAACATACAAACATCTGGTTACACTTTAAGCCTGTCATATTAATCTCTTTTTATTTTTTCGATTTCAGTTTTGGCTTCCAAGCGCTAGCATAGCCAGAAAAGAGACTCTGGGTGATCATCTGAAAAACTGGGTGTGCCACATTTATTGTCAGATTACTGTGCAAAGTTATTAACCATAAATATACATATAGTTATACATATATTACAGTTATGCATGTTTATATATAACTATACATTACACTCAGGATCGCCAACAACATAGTCATAACATAGTGCCTGTTAGCTGCTTAAAGGGCGAGACGGCGTGGCCTGGCCTTGCCTTTTTTTTCCATGACGTCATCAGTAAACCCTATGATTCTCTCAAATTCTCTAAAAGTTTATTTTAAGTCCTCAATCATGTGGACACAGTAACAGAAACAGATGGGGACTGCAGGCCTTTTGTCACAAATTCACTTGCACTGAACAGCTTAGCAAATGCAACAAGGAGAAAGATGAACCTCTTGGTCTGTATTTGTTGCAAAAGAGACTCTGCATCTATTTTGGCCTGGCCTGATAACTTCAGCAAACTCATTCAGTGTTTCCAATATGACGTCGTACAAAAGTCAAGACTCGACTCAGACTCAGATTTTGAACTCCATCTAATATCCGTGGAGCGCACAAGCTCCAGACAGGGTTTGTCAAGGTGTAGCTCTAAAAAAAAGTGACCACAGTAGGAGACACTTTTGAGATTGTTGAAAGAACAAGATTCAGGCTGTGCAAGAATTCTGCTCTGATTTTTCATCGGAGAAGTGATGCTGCAGTTTCAAGGAGGTCGTTTTGAATATCTGGGCTCATCATTTTTGCATTAGCTAGAAGCTCATCAAGGTGTTGTTTTATCTCAGGGTCATATATCTCAGGAGAAACATCCTCATCAGGTGTAACGTCAGGCCTTGTGTCTGGCTGTCCATCAAGCAGAGTTTATTTGCTAAAGAAATTAAGCAGGAAGCAATGTGTAATAAAAAATTCTCTGTTTTTTATATGCGCAGCAAAGGAGATGAAGGAGATGCTGGGGTCACAGTCAGCTTCTGTTTGCTGATTGGTTGGAAGTCCGAATGTGTCCATGTCGGCAGATATTTTTTTAACAAAAATAATTTAAAATGTAAATTACATACTTTTGTATGTAAATAAATAACATAAATAACATTTTGAGCGTTATGGCACCATTTTTTATTTTTTTTATTTCTGTGCCCCTGATAATTTAGAATGTTCAGTGAAGTCACAGAACTGCCAGATTCAAACTGCTAAATTAAACTAATATGCAGTGTTTTCAATAACATAATGTTTATTTTATGTTTCAGACATTTAAATACACATAAGCACTAGTAAAACAATACGTTTGGAGTTTGTAAAATACACACTGATGTCTATGGAAGCAGCAATAACAATCTATTCAAATGTAATTTGCTGACGTGTTTTATTCATATATCAGACACACATAGCGGAACTTTAAGTTTACTCTATTATTCTCCCAGTTCAACGGCTACTTACTTTCATGTATTTGAGGACAAACTCAAGATCATTTATAAAGGTGTTTAATGGAAGCATCGGAATATCCGATAGTTGACATGGTTAAGCAAGTTAGAATATTTTGAATAAAAAAGGAAAAACTAAATAAAAGCGAATAGCGATACAACTGTCAGTTATTGCGTTTAATAATAAAAGAGCTCTTAAAGCACTGTAATACTTTTCCAATATTCGTTTAGGTGTAAAGCGAAGATAGAAATATGTGAGTGGCGATATACTGTAATCGAACACCTGATGCCGCACAAACGAAAGGGGGTCAAACACAGTATTAGTATGGTGTTCCTAATAATCATTTAGGTGAGTGTATGTTAAAGTGTAATTTATTCCTGTGATCAAAGCTGAATTTTCAGCATAATTTCTCCAGTCTTCAGTGTAACATGATCCTTCAGAAATCAGTATAATATGATGATTTGATGATCAAGAAACATTTAAGATTATAATCAGTGTTGAAAACAGCTGTGCTGCTTTCGTGGAATATTTTCGTGGAAACCGTGATATAGTATTTTCAGGATTCTTTAATGAATAAAGACTTAAATCAAACAGATATAGAAACCTTATACTCTTTTGTAACATTATAAATGCATTTACTGTCACTTTTAAAACAAATTCAATTGCTGAATAAAAAGTATTACTTTCTTTTTTTATCTTTACTGACCGAATTAATGAAGTTTATTTTTTATTCCTAGGTAAGCCAACGTTGCCATTGCTAGACAGGTTGTATTAATTTGCACATGCTTTATATATGTTCTTAATTGCATAATATAATATTTTTATAAGACTCGTGTGACAATAATATGTCAAATAATTTATCAATTACAAATTATAAGCAATATCTGACAGCTGGTGGTGCGATAGAACAATTAGTGTAATGTTTGCCACTTCACTTTATTGCCTCTATGAGTCGCCAACGGACAAAAATCATGACAAATGTACGTACGCCAGACATGAATTTACGTGGAGGAACGCACATTCTTACGTTAATTTCACTGTTAGTACATCTGGCCGTGAACGTGAAAGCTGGTGTACGCCGTGTTCTGCGTATGACTCAAACTGTTGATAAAACACATTACAATAATCCACAAATGATCCACACAACTCCAGTCCATCAGTTAAACTCTTGTGAAGAGAAAAGATGAAACAAACCCATCAGGCATTTTAACTTCAGACTGTAGAGTCCGGCTAAAATATGAGTCCATAATCCATAATAACGCTTCCTCCAGTGAAAAAGTCCATCACCTGTTGTCCTCTCACATCAACATCCACACACAATATTTGTTTTGGACTGTTTTGGCTTGTAAATGGTACTTGATTATTCCTCTCCTGTTATTGAGTTATCCAATTATTGAGTATTCATCTCCTGTTATTGAGTATTCATTGTTAAAAGCTCTATATAAATGAAGATGACTTGACTTTAAATTCTCTGAAATACTGAAGATACATGAAAAAACTGTATTAACAAACAATGAACAAAACTGTATTTGTATTAACTAACTTTACCAAAGATTACATTATGTAAGAAATACATTGATCATGCGCATTAATATTTCAACTAATGTTAACAAATGAAACCTTATTGGAAATTTTCTGAATTACAAATATAATGAATGTAAAAAGGTGGGCCAAAAAAAAAAAAAAGATATGGTCAAAACATCGGTGCATTAAGACTTGCAGTGTAAACGCAGCCTAAGTGGTTTCTCCACTGTGTGGATCTTCATGTGTTTCTCCAGGTAGCGTTTCAAAGAGAAACTCTTTCCACACTGATCACAGTGCGGCTTCTCTCCAGTGTGGATCCTCTCATGTGTTTTCAGAGATGATGACTGACTGAATCTCTTGTCACAGTGTGAACACTTGTAAGGTTTTTCTCCAGTGTGAATTCTCTGGTGCAGTTTTAAACTGCTCGCTAAAGTAAAAGTCTTCTCACACTCAAAGCACATGTACTCTCTCACACCAGTGTGAATTTTCTCATGTATATGTAAAGTTTTCTTCAGTGAAAAACTCTTTCCACACACAGAACACGAATGTGGCTTTTCCTTCGTATGAACTGCCAGGTGTGTCTTCAAGTTTGATGACACAAGAAATGTTTTCCCACACTGATCACATGTGAACAGCTTCTCTCCAGTGTGGATCCTCATGTGAATCTTAAGGTATGATGATTGACTGAAACTCCTTCCACACTCATCACATGCGTGCGACTTTTCTCCAGTGTGGATCCTCATGTGAACATTAAGATGAGGTTTTTGTATAAAACTCTTCCCACACCGATCACATGAGAACGGCTTCTCTCCGGTGTGAACTCTCATGTGAACATCAAGACTGTGTTTGGCTGTGAAACTCTTTCCACACTGAGTGCAGGTGAAAGATTTCTTGGCTCTTCTGTTTTTTAAAGATGTCTTTTTAGTCTTTGAGTGACTCAAAGGTTTTTCTCCAGGTTTGACATGATGTTCCTCCTCCACTTCACTCAGTTCTTCTCTCTCCTTCACTTCACTCAGTTCTTCTCTCTCCTCCTTCACTTCACTCAGTTCTTCTCTCTCCTCCTTCACTTCACTCAGTTCTTCTCTCTCCCCCATCACTTCACTCAGTTCTGAAATTATAGCAATACATTTTTATTTTCAGTACATCAAAATAATTCTAAGAGAGACATATGAAGTACATAGGTGATGTAATAGACAACTGCTAATTAGGGCCCAAGCCTTGAAAAGGCGAAGGCCCTATTGTTTTCCTTAGGATTTTTTTTCTATTATTAGGGCCCAAGCCTTGAAAAGGCGAAGGCCCTATTGTTTTCCTAAGGATTATTTATTATTCTTATTATTTTTTTTACTACCTTTTGGCATACATGCCAACCCTCCCGATTTTTCCGGGAGACTCCCGAATTTCAAAGCCCCTCCCGAAAATCTCCCGGACCGACCTTTCTCCCGAATTTCTCCCGATTTCCACCCGGACAACAATATTGCTACACCATCCGTTAATGGGCGCCGTTTCAGACCGAACAATAATAAAAGTTACACCTCGAAGTCAAGCGCGGCAAATTCAGTAATCAGAACAGAAAAAGAAACAGAAGAAGGGGAAAAGGAAGAAAGAAGAGACCATGGCGAATAAAAAGAGAAAATATGCCTGCAAATTCCAAACTGAATGGAAAAAAGAATTCACTTTCATCCAGGACAGCTCGAAGGGGAAGGGATATGCTGCCTGCAAATTTTGCAGATCAGACATCTCGATTGAACACGGTGGCCGAACGGATTTAATTACACACATAGGGTCAGAAAAGCACAAGGCCGCGGCAATGCAGAACCGGTCACAGCCCAGTATTTTGGGCCATCTTTCCAAAGGTAGACCCGATGGTGTTATTTATGCCGAGACAAAGATGGCTATGCTGTTAGCTACAAGCAACATCCCGTTCACATTTGCGGATGTTTTCAACAAATCCGTGAAGAATATGTTCCCTGATTCAGATATTGCTCACCAGTACGCAAACGGAAGAACAAAGGCTACTCAAATAGTGAAAGGTGAGTGTATATAAAATAATATTGTTTTCTAAGAGTTAGGGTTGAGACTTGTCCCTTCATAATACGGATTTGTCCCGTATTTGATTGAATTGTTAAAGATTATTAATTATTTCTTTTTTTTTTTCTTAAGTAAGCAGCAAGTACAGCACAGTTAGTAGAAAAACTGTGTTTTCATTACTGTGTACTTTTATAGGTGCCATTGCCCCGGAATTGGACAGGGAAGTGATCAAACTGTGCCAAGACCAACCCTTTGGTCTGATGTGTGATGAAAGCACAAGCAGAAACACGGATAAAGTATGTATTTTGTATTTACACTTCATTTAAAGTAATTTGTGGCTGCTGTCAGTGAAAATTACTCTCTAAATATATTATTTTTTAAAGGAGTTTGTAATATTGGCCAGGGTTTGCGATCCGAAAACTCAGGAGGTGGTGACGAGGTTTCTGCACATGCCAGTGTGCAACATTGGCACAGCAGAGAACCTCTTTCAGTCACTGAACACAGTGCTAAGGTAAAATTAAAGTCACTAATGTCCATGTGAATACGTAATAATATGTTTGGAGACAGACAACTAATAAATAATGTTGTACTTTGTTTGTTCCTAGTGACAGAAAAATTGACCGGAAAATGTTGTGGCATTTAATAGTGATAATGCCAGTGTCATGAAGGGGAAGCACAATTCTATTGTCAGCAGAATTAAAGACATGCAGTCATCCCTAATTGACATGGGATGCATCTGTCATCTGGTCCAACTGGCCACAGGATGTGGCATTAGGGCTCTACACCAGCCTATTGAAGAAATCCTCAGCAGCATATATGCTCACTTTGACATAAGGTACGCATATTGATATTCCGCCCGGCCGCTACACTTGCACATAGAGAGCCTCCGTGCCACAATTTGATATTTATTGGATGTCATTTTGGTTCCCTGGCTTTTCATTATTTAACTATTTCTTTCCTGTTGTTTTTATTTTATTTATTTTTTATATTTATTACCTTTCTCAACTTTAGTGCCAAACGTTGTGAAATCTTCAAAGAGTTTGTGGAGTTCACAGACTCGGAGACTCTGAAGATACTCCGATATTGTGCAACCAGGTGGCTCAGCTTGCTGACTTGCATAAAACGGGTGCTCAACCAGTGGGATGCACTGCAGGCATATTTTGCTAGTCATGAGGATGTGGAGAAGCCTGGCAAAGTGAAGATGCTGGCAGAGCATTTAACCAGCAAGAAGACAAAGTTCTTCTTCCTCTTCCTCTCCCAGGTTCTGAAACCACTGACAGAGTTCAATGTTATGTTTCAGGTCAGCCAGCCTATCAAAAGATAAACTTAAATAATTATAATAAATAATGCTGATATCATAACTGCATTTTTCATAACTGATCATCCATCATCTGTTTCTAGGCTGAAGGAGTGATGATTCATAGGCTGCACCAGGAGATGACCAGCTTGGTGAGAAGATTCATGGGAAGATTTCTCCCTGCCAGCCTTATTGCTGACGTCCCACTGAAGGACATCAAGTTCAAGGAGGCCAGCCTACAGTTTCCAGACAAAGAACTCTTTCTTGGAGCAGCTGCACAAACCTTCTTGGAGGACAACATGGATGAACTTTCCTCTTCTGTGCCAATGATGATAAAGTAAACATTATGATTATTGTGTTATCCAAATCAGCTAACATCCTAAGAGCTAACAAACTGACATCCCATACAATGCCTGTACTTTTTTATGTGATCGCTGATCATGTGTCAGAGCAGTGAGAGACTTCTTTGTAGCTGTGACCACAAAGATGATGACTGCATTCCCCCTCGACAACATCATCCTCCAAAACCTGACCGTGTTGGACCCAGAGTCACGACATCAATTTTCCCCAAATTCAGGTGGATCCCCTTTTTTAAATGACGTGGTAGTTGTTTCATAATCAATCCGACGTAACAGATGATAATAACAGAGAAAGCAATTATATCTCCAGCTCACTTGTGCTTAATTTGCGCATTTTCATTTGCAGTTATTGAGTTAGGGAGAAGTCTACCGCAGCTGCGGTTGGACCTGGATAGCCTTAGGGAAGAAGTAGTGGAGTACCAGGTGCTTGGCAGGGAAGATCTTCCTCAGGAATCAAGGATCGACAGGTTTTGGGCCATGCTAGGGAGAGATGGAAGATTCCAGAATCTGGTGCATTTAATGAAGGCACTTTTGTGTGTGCCACACAGCAATGCATCATCAGAGAGGGTGTTCAGCATGGTTAGAAAGATAGTGACAGAGAATAGAACAAGGATTGACAATTCAACCCTTAACTCACTCCTCTCCTGCAAATTGAATTTCACAGGTGCTGCTCATAGCTACGCTCCTTCAAGGGCTGTGCTACTGGCTGCGAAGCATTGCACCTTCAATTACAACAATAAGTAGAGTAGTGTTGTTGTTATTGTACAAATCCTTTTGAATATCTCCCTAATTATGAGGTCTCAAGGTTGGCAAGTATGCCTTTTGGACACTTTTGGAGGCCTTAACATGCTCAAAAACTCTTGAAACTTTGCACACGGGTCAGAACCGGCGGCCATCAGGGCCGGGCTGAAGATGGTACCCGGGCGTGGCAGGGGGGCTCGACAGCGCCCCCTGGAACGGGGTCCGAAAACATGGTCCATAAATCAAACACCCTTGCATGTAATAATATGAAACATGGTACACATATAGATCTCATCGGTTCATATCCTGTGTACTTTTACTTTTTACTCCAGCCCAACAGGAAGTCGGCTATTATGGTTTGTTTGGAAGCGTATGCCCCTGGAATTCGATATACTCCTCCTAGAGAATTCAAGCAATCGCCACGAAACTCGGTCCGCATGAAGTCAAGACATTGAGGATGAAAAATTGCCAGGGGATTTTGGATATCTCGAACGGTTTGCCCATGGCGAGGAAACAAATTTATAGCGAATAATGGAAACAGGAAGTGTGTTATAACTTCTGCATACATTAACTGATCTTGATGAAACTTCAGCAGCGTGTTCGCTGTAAGAGTCCGATCAAATGGATGTGACTATTGTGACTATTTTCAAAGATATAGCGCCACCAACTGGCAGCAGGAAGTGTGTCACTTCCTAAATGCTTTGAAATCACCCTCTTATTTTTAACCAATTTGCTTCAAACTTCATGTGTATAATGTAAACACACTGCAGATGTAGACCTGAGAAAGGATTATTGATATCTTAGATACTGTTGCCGTGGCAAAGCATCAAACTTGAATATTCTTGTTTGATGCTGAGCCAATATGGCAAGCCGTTTTAACATTTAATCATTTTAACCTACTATTTTCTATTTTCATGCTACTTTCATACTACGTATCTATTCCATTAAGTACTAGTACTTATTCATTTGCGACTAGTGCTTATTCTTTAGTACTAGTGCCTATTCTTTAGATACTAGTGCTTATTCTTTAGATTTTCTCTTGAATACATATTAGTAGCTAATGAATAAGTACTGGTATCTATTTAAATATATCTATTTAATATGGTATCTATTTTAGGTACTAGTATCTAATGACTTAGTACTAGTATTTATTGAATAAATACTAGTATCTATTAATAGCTACTAGTCTCTTAAAGGTCATTTTCTCTCTCTCTCTCTCTCTCTCTGAGCCAATATGGCAAGCCGTTTTAACATTTAATCATTTTAACCTACTAGTCTCTATTTTCATGCTACTAGTAATTCTTTTTTAGATACTAGTATCTATTCCAGTAAGTACTAGTACTTATTCATTAGCGACTAGTGCTTATTCTGTTTAGAATATTCAAAGTGCTTATTCAATTTTTATGCTTATATTTTCAGAGCAGGAAATCCGATTTTTCTGCTTATTCAATATTGTATCTAAAATCGAAAACTTGGATGAATGGAGGTATTGAAGCATTGTCAGATATTATTAGTTCAGATGATACATCCTCATTTGATACACTGAAAGATACATTTAAATTAAAAGATTCAGAGATATTTAAATATATGCAGTTAAAAAATTGGATCAATGAGAACTGTGATATAGCGAATTATGTTCCGGAAAAAATAAAGACCCTTTTGGGTCTTTATAAGGGTCTATATAATATATAAAATAAGGGAAAAAAATGTATAAGTGTTATGTATAATTATCTTAATAATGTTTTTAATTAATTGTAATCTGCTAAGTAAAATATATGAAGGCTGGGACAGAGATATAAAGGATTTCAATGCCAAAACAAAGTAGAAGGAGTGCTTAAATCTAATATATAAAGCCACAACTAATGAAAATCTTAGATTGATTCAATATAAATTAATGACCAGAATTTATTATAGTAGGGACAAAATTCATAAGTTGTCCGTGTCCAAAAACTGTCATAAAAATATTATAGATTTATATTTTTTTCCACTTTCACTGACATCATTTTTTTAACCAGCATCAGCTCTAATCATAATGACCAAACATTCATTAATTTTCAGAATTTTAACCCTTAAAATGCTGGTTTGTTTACATAATGCCACTGTTGTTTTTTCATGAAAAAAAATAAAAATATGAATTATTTTCAATTTACTAAATTCTAAGCAGAATTTTTTTTCTTTGATTATTACAGCTTTGGATATGTCAATGATTAACAACAATATTAATTTTGATGCATTAACATTTTTTATGCAGTCTCAGATTTTTAAAAAAATTACCACTCGGGTCAAAAAAGGACAAAAATGTCCATGTCAAAAAAGTGTCATAAAAATATTATAGATTAATATTTTTTTCCACTTTCACTGACTGAGATTTTTTACTAGCATCAGCTCTAATCATAATTACCAAACATTCATTTATTTTCAGAATTTTAACCCTTTAAATGCTGGTTTCTTTACATAATGCCACTGTTGATGTTTACACAAATTATAATAATAATCATAATTTTCTACATACTAAATTCTAAGCTGAATTTTTTTTTCTTTAAATATTACAGCCTTGGACATGTCAATGATTAACAACAATATTAATTTTGATGCATTAACATTTTTTATGCAGTCTCAGATTTGAAAAAAAATTACCACTCGGGTCAAAAAAGGACAAAAATGTCCATGTCAAAAAAGTGTCATAAAAATATTATAGATTAATATTTTTTTCCACTTTCACTGACTGAGATTTTTTACTAGCATCAGCTCTAATCATAATTACCAAACATTCATTTATTTTCAGAATTTTAACCCTTTAAATGCTGGTTTCTTTACATAATGCCACTGTTGATGTTTATACAAATTATAATAATAATCATAATTTTCTACATACTAAATTCTAAGCTGATTTTTTTTCTTTAAATATTACAGCCTTGGATATGTCAATGATTAACAACAATATTAATTTTGATGCATTAATATTTTTTATGCAGTCTCAGATAAATAAAAAAATGACCACTCAGGTCCATAAAGGACAAAAATGTCCATGTCAAAAAAGTGTCATAAAAATATTATAGATTCATATTTTTTTCCACTTTCACTGACTTAGATTTTTTACTAGCATCAGCTCTAATCATAATTACCAAACAGTCATTAATTTTCAGAATTTTAACCCTTTAAACGCTGGTTTCTTTACATAATGCCACTTTTGTTTTTATAAAAAATTATAATAATAATAATAATACAAATATTCCATATACTAAATGCTAAGCAGGTTTTTCTTTAAATATTACAGCCTTGGATATATCACTGGTTAACAACAACATTAATTTTGATGCATTCATATTTTTATGCAGTATCAGATAAAAAAAAATTTAAAAAAAATACCACTCAGGCCCAAGTCACTCAGGCCCAAGTCAAATCATTGATTTATTACTCCTATTATTATCCTCCAAAGTTTTTACTTTTTTGATAGAATATACCTTATTTTGCCCTACAAATAAAGCAAAAGTACAAGATCACTTTGAACAAGAACTGAAGTCAACTCTTCATCCTCACTTTCACATGTGTTCACTAGATCCAGAGCTTCCCTTCCTGTGAAACGTCTCTTCATCTTGCAAACAATGAAATGACAAGGCCCTCAAGCATCACATTTTTATAGGTTTGGCTGTGAGAGCACTTGTGTCAACAAAAATCTACCAGACAAAACAATCACCATTTTCTCGAGGTGAAAACATAAAAAATAATCACTTTTGATTTATGCAAGGTGTTGTGGGGCCTCTAAACTTCTACATCAAAATCAAGCTCACCTTTTACCTTTGAATAAAAACAAAAACAAAAACAAAGTGCAAGCAAGTAATAAGAAATGTGTTTAAATGAAAAAAAGTAACTTCAGTAACTTTTTGACCTTTTCAGTTTTCACATGCAGGGTCTGTGACTCTGCCAAGGGTATGACTCATTTACATAGGGTGGGATTTGTGATTTCCAGTACAATATAATTTCTTTCTTTCAAAATGTTCACACACACACACCTAAAATTTTCAGTACACACATACTAACCACACTCTGACAACCATACCAACACACCCACACAATTATAGCTTCATAATTTATCTATTTGGCTCTATAATATCCATAAACCGAAAACAGCAGAAAACAACAATAAAGTGATAATTTGCTTTATATGCCAAACCTGAAAAAATGGCACCATCTGATAAAAAATAGTAAAAATTAAAATTTTGAAGCCTTGCCAACAGAATGAAAGCCTGTTAAGAAAGATTGCATCATTTTATAGTTGAATGGCACTGGGATTAAAAATCGCAGTTTTAATGGGTTTCAATGGGGACATTTTTTGTCCAAAAGGCGCTAAGTGGGTGTATTTTTTTACCTAGTGCAAAATAAATTTTTTAAAGTAAATGAAGGTGAAATATTAAAATTCCAATAAAAATACACACCTGTGGCAAATTTTATGCAGTTAGCATTAACACAGCCAAAGTTATCAAAAAAACAAAACTGAAAAGGACAAAAATGTCCATAAGGATGCACAAGGGTGCATAAACCTATGGTAATGTTAAATTATTTATTATTATTATTTTTCCCCTCTTTTAACATTCCACTCAAGGAGCACCACCAGTGTAATTTGTGTGTGTGTGTGTGTGTGTGTGTGTGTGTGTGTGTGTGTGTGTGTGTGTGTGTGTGTGTGTGTGTGTGTGTGTGTGTGTGTGTGTGTCTGTGTCTGTGTCTGTGTCTGTGTCTGTGTGTGTGTGTGTGTGTGTGTGGGCGTACGTACGTGTGTGAATGAGACTATTATTTTTAAGACATTATCATTATTATTATTGCTTTGGTTGGGTATTTTTTGTTAGAGACTTGTGCCCTGCTTTTTGTAAGTTGTCCGGAATGTGTCTAAATAATTTGTTCTGTTTGTCTTGTTTATTGTATCTTGTCTTGTGTGTAAAAAAGAAAAGAAAGAAAAGAGCGTTGTAGGTATAAAGTGAAGGGGAATGTACATTGTGGTGGTGGTTCTTTCATGCGTGTTTTTTTTTCCTTCTTTCCCCCCCCCCCCCCCCCCCCCCCCCCCCTATTGCATAGAGGATAATGTTTAGTATTGGTTAATATTGGGATGGACTTTGATGGAAACCAGGTACCCAGGTTGTTTGTTTTTCTTTGTACTTGCAAAATAAAAAAACAATTCTAAAAAAAAATATATATATTGTATCTAAAATGTAAGTGACTTGACGTGTGTGTGTGTGTGTGTGTGTGTGTGTGTGTGTGTGTGTGTGTGTGTGTGTGTGTGTGTGTGTGTGTGTGTGTGTGTGTGTGTGTGTGTGGTGGTGTGTGAGTGAGTGAGTGAGTGAGTGAGTGAGTGAGTGAGTGAGAGAGAGAGAGAGAGAGAGAGAGAGAGAGAGAGAGAGAGAGAGAGAGAGAGAGAGAGAGGGCATAAAAAAAAAAGTTTGGTTCCGGTTGGTGGTCAGTTGAAGTCATGGGTCGGTATAGCCTGGGTTTCCCCATACTGCCTTACGGCAGCGCGATTCAATTGACGCTGAAAGGCAGTCTGGATACCATGGCCAGATTTTTCGCCTCATTTAGGGAACCAATCACAGAACGGGGAGGGAGCAGCTAGACGATGACGACATCTATGAGACACACGGAAACAGTTTGTTTATATCGATTTAACATGGCTGAAGACGAGAAGCTACTCTTTGATAAAAAACTTAACGTCATTGTTTACAAAAAAAGATCTTTCCCATCGTCTTCTTCCTTGTCTAATTTCTGTCGCTCTACATACGTCATCTGGTATAATCGAAACGATTGGCTATGAGCTACGTACAGGCATATTTGATAGACATTCTTAGCACCCAATAAACTGCGACGGGCATTCTGAAACCACGCCTCAAATACGAGAAATTGCGCATGTGGTTCCCAGACCCAATTCTCAATGAGATTGGGTCTGCCGTTAGCCAGGCTAGGGTCGGTAGGGATTTTTTTTTTTTTTTTCAGTGGCAGCAAGGCATAGGTAGGAAATTATTCAGGGCTCGACCTTAAGCCTTTTCATGTGCTTGTCCTCCGGACAAGTAAATCTTTCATTCACTTGTCCGAGAAAAAAGTTTCTTGTCCGGATTTATTCAATTATTCTGAAGCAATATTCTCATCAGTGTTCAATCAGCTTTGATATTTAAATCAGCATATTGTAATATCTGCATTGAATGTTGTGGATATTGACTAAGAATATTGAATATTATGTATGTTATCAATCACCCTAAATGCAATACGGTGTTAGCTATATATCTTAAAGTGTGATACTGTCGCATAATAGTGTCCCATGAAGGGCATGGCCTCCCCCAATATTATTAAATGTCCTATTAGTGTCTTATTATTCTAAATAATTGAATTTATTGATCAAATTTAGGAATTTAAAATGAAAGATGAAGCATAGGCTACTGTTACCCTAGGTAGGGCTGATCAAATTAAATCATTTACACTGAAAAATTACAATTGCATAAAATAATGTTATGAAATTGATTTAAATGTACAAATAAGAAACAGTGGAAAGAAGTATACTAGGCTACTTATAAACATAACACTAAACTGCCAATAGGTGGCGGCAGGCAGCCGTATTAATGAGTGAGTCATTTATTCATTCATTCAAACGATTCGTTTAAACGGTTGATTCATTCAAGAATGAGACAGATGTTTAAGAATTGGTCTTTGAATCTTTGACTCAAGCGAACCGATTCGGGGCAAAATGCTGAATCATTCAGTAATGAAAACAGTGAGTGTTCCTGTGAGATGCGCCGTGGTTCTGCTGTGATTTTTGTTTGGAACTATTTTCGCTGCTGAAACAGAAGAAAAACAGCCAATATTACATCTAAAATGTAAGTGACTAAATTTTAACTGTTTATTGAACTGTTTTAGGAAATCAATGTCACATTTTGATATGGTATTCAGGAAAAATAATTGAGGCTGCTTAACACATATGTTAAAATATAGAAACTCCACATTTAGATTTTCAGAGGCAGTTACAGTATGTTGTTAACTGAGTGTGTGCAGGGTTCTCAAGTTTTATCAAAACCTTGGAGTGAGATCACATGCGGTTAGGGGAGGAGCCAAAGGGGAGGAGCCCCAGTGAAGCCCCGCCCATCCCGCCCCCCAATTTTACCCAATTTTTCATTATTAACCAGCACAAATTGAAATTATAACAATTGGTAAATATGATAAATGACAGAGCAATCAATCACATCAAATATAGGCTACTCTTTAATGTTATATTTCAAAATGACAAAAATATAACAAATTGCTCCAAACAGTTTGGAAAAACAAAATGTTTGCATTTTTCCTTGACATCTTTGAAAAATACAAATGCAATGGCAATGATTAATGTATGTTTGGACAGGATATAAAATATTACACAGAGCACTCTACCTCAGCCTTAACGTAATAGAAAGACTATTAATACAGTATAATATATCATTTAAAATAAAATTTAGAAATGCATCTTCATTCCTTGTATTTGCCTTCATTCCTTGCCACTAACATTTCCCTTAGCTAAAGCTTCTGGCCTGGTTGCAAAGTAGTAGAGTTTTTGACTCCATCAATAATAATGTTTACTACGATGGGCTATGTATTAAATGTTCTAGCCTAAAAATGTTAGATGAGCTTTTTTCCAACTTACCTTCTCCATCACGACGTGTGTTCGGCAATATTGTTGATTACCTAGTAACGAACGTAATATGGCCGAGAATGTGTGTGCGCGTGTGTTCGCGCCATATGTCGCGGTGGCCGAGAATGTTCCGTCAACTTCCGTGTGTTCGCGCATCTATGTTGCCTAGTAAGGAACGCAATCTGGCCGAGATACGGACGCGCTGGCGGCAGGAAACTTCACTTTTGTGCCTGCGCCTCGTATACAACGTTATATAAAGCTTGCAGGACAACTTGGTTGGCATTGCCTTTTCAGCGTGAGAAATACACGGTGTGGCGTGTGAGCGTGTGAACTGGTTGAATTGCGTGTGTCTCACGGCCAATGCGTGAGACTTGAGAACCCTGTGTGTGTGTGCTGCGCTCATATAGATTTCTCCTCGAGAGGCTGCGCGAGCATCAACAGCGCAACCTATTTATTATCCACAATCGATCGCAACAACATACAATAAATGTAATAAAATCAATGTACATGTACATTTAATAAAAGTGTCCTAAATGACAAAAAAACAAAAAAGACTTTTATATGTATTATAGTTCAGTTTGACGAATGAGACGGTGAACGATGTAGCTGCCTCGTTTGTTTTGCTGGAGGACAACAGGCATCTTGCATCGTGTGCTATCTTTTTTTTATTACAAAATATGCATAGGCTACAACCCATATATTTTAAATGTATTGTTTGCTTTAAATTACGATTGTATGTTTGGTAATTGAACCTACATGAATTTTAAATTAATGTGCTATATTTCAGATCAATATGTTTGTTTTCCTTCATTTTAAATCAACACTAACTTTATTCTCATCTGAATTATAAATAACTTATTTCTGTATAAAATAAAAAATCCAGAATAATCCAGACCAACCAGAGTGCACTATTTCTACAACATCATCAGTGCTGAAGCGGAACTACCAGAGCCGTTGGGCAGATAGCGAGCAGATATTTTGATATTTTGTGTCACGTCATGCACAATAACCCTAAAGGCACCGGGGTTGCGGTGCCACCGGCTTGGGCCCGTAATCGCTGCTCGCAGCTATATTAATTATTATGATCATTTTGATGCATTTTTATAAATTATCCCTGAAACTTTCCATGAATGAGGTACATTGATCTTCCAATTATTTCTTTTAAAACATAATACATTAATTACATGCTTCTGTATTTATTTAACTGAAGACTTTTTAATTACAGAGTGCTGTTCACACCAGACTGTTTTTTTTCCACTGACTTCCATTCATACGTCTGTGAATGTGGGACACCAGAAACACATGATCAGGTGAATTTCCCTGTGTTGTAGTTCAAGTTTAAAGTGTGCGTAGAAACTTCACATAGAATGTGACGTCATAGAGTGCCGAAGTTACGATGTCACTCTGTAGGCCACAACGCGGAAGTGAGTTAGCATTTTAGCACCCCCGGTTCCCTCGCTCTAAAGTCTATGGGATTTTTTAATGGGTTTTTGCTAAATCGCCTGAAATAAGGTCTGTGGTGAACAAAGCCTCTAAATATTTTCACGTTTTGATCTATGACATAGAACACACAGGTATAACCTGCTTGAGGTTTTTTAAACTTTATTGGGCCTGCTTGTGTTTTTTAAAAACTTTATATAGGCTTCAAAATGTTTGAATTTTGGATCAACTTGTAAAGATTATCTTGATAGACAAAACGTGTAAGGGTCAGAACTCTTTGTTAAACACAGATCTTATTTTTTGCGATTTTCCAAAAGTCTATGGGGAAAATGCATAGCTTTTCGATCGAGGGAACCCATGCGCCGCTAGCGTCCGAGTTGTCCTACAAAGTGACGTCATCACTTCGGCACTCTATTTCACGACCGTTTTCGTGTCTGTAGAAACTTCACACGCTCAAAGGTGTAGAGCGACTTTAACTAGTTTTAAATTAACAATTTTTATTAGCATTATTTCATTTTCTGTGTCCTGCATGTTTTACTCAACCCTGTTACTCCTGATATGATTTTCTTACTTTTAAAACCAGAGCATTTGTTAAAACTGTGACACTCAGGAAGTGACATCATCTGGGCTCTTTCTAGTGCATGATGGGAAGACAAGAAAATAATCTCAATCCATTGTCTCAGTTTTACACAAACTATTTCAACTATTTCAAATCTATTTCATCGTACAATAACTGATGCCAATGTAATTCATTATTTTTATATTGCTAATCCTAACATTATTCTGGCATCTATTCTGCTAGGAATAAATAATGGTAATAGGTAATTTAGTAATTTCTACATGTGTTTTTAACCCTTTCACACGTAAGTTTAAAATATTCTAACTGACCCCCCAGCGTGAGTTTTTCAAGGCGACCGATTTAGAACTTGCCACTTTAATGTTTCCTTGCTTGTCACGTGACACAGCGCAACCACAACACTGCGCTGAATATATGATGATCTGCTTTTATGTCATTTTTCCTTTTTTATTAAAAATATTCACAAATGTGTGAGCTATAGCATGAAACACTGATATTCCGATTGTCAAATGTGTGCAAGTGGATGTGTTTTGTTGTCTAAACACCTTTATAACGATCACGTTAGTTGAGCTGTATGCGTGATGGGCGGCGCCATTTTAGTTTTTTCACAGTTCAGAGAATCGGATGATGTATTTACAATACGTAAATTCCTCCACTTCTCACGAAATACATGAAAGTAAGTGGCCGGTGAACTGTGAGAAGAATAGGGTCAAATGTAAAGTTGAATAAAAAGTGTTGTCTTATTATAATGGAAAATATTATTATTGCCGCTTCCATAGACATCAGTGTGTATTTTACAAACTCAAAATCATTGATTTGCCAGTATTTATGTGTAGTTAAATGTCTGAAATCTAAAATAAACATTATAATAATAATAATAATAACCTTTATTTTCTATAGCGCCTTTAAATGTACATCTCAAAGCGCTGTACAAAAACAATTAAAATAGCAAAGAATACAACACACAAAAGATACATAATACACAATAAAATTAACATAAAAAAACAAGCATAAAAGACAATAAATCAGTTAAAAGCTAACCTAAAAAAATGAGTTTTAAGCTGAGATTTAAAGATTTATGTGGTTGAAAACACTGAATAGTTGTGATATATGACAGCACTGAGTGCGTCTGTCTCTGGCTCAGCACCAGCCAACGGGCGAAAGCACGTTTGAATTTAGCAGTTGATCACGTGATGAACTGACCGTTCTAATCACACCGGTGTGATCGTACGTGTGAAAGGGTTTAAAAGACCTCTTCAGACAATATCAAGTATTAAATATAGCTGCGAGCAGCGATTACGGGCCCAAGCCGGTGGCACCGCAACCCTGGTGCACCAGGGTGGCGGTACCGCCGGCTTTGGCCCTTCATCGCTGCTCGCAGCTATATTTAAATATACAAAATATCTGCTCGCTATCTGCCGAACGGCTCTGGTAGTCCCGCTTCAGCACTGATGATGTTGTAGAAATAGTGTGCTCTGGTTGGTATGGATTATTCTGGATTTATTATTTTATACAGAAATAAGTTATTTATAATTCAGATGAGAATAAAGTTAGTGTTGATTAAAATGAAGGAAAACAAATATATTGATCTGAAATATAGCACATTCATTTTACATTTATTTAGGTTCAATTACCAAACATACAATCTTAATTTAATTTAAAGCAAACTATACATTAAAAATACATGGGTTGTATGCACATTTTTTTTTAATAAAAAATATATATATATATCCAAAAAGACAAGGCTTAAAAACTCTTGTCACTGTAACAGACACAATCTCTCTCTCTCACACACACACACACACACACACACACACCACACACACACACACACACACACACACACACACACACACACACACACACACACACACACACACACACACACACACACACACACACACACATTCGTTTGTGTTTAATTCGTTTGAAGTACTTGTGCTAAATGTTACGCTCTTAGATGTAAGAAAGAAATCCTTATTATCTCTAGCATTGGCTACCGTATATAGACCTCCAGGGCCATATACTGATTTCCTAAAAGATTTTGCAGACTTTCTCTCAGACCTATTGGTCAATGTCGATAAAGCAATAATTATTGGCGACTTTAACATACACGTAGATAATACAAATGATGCGTTAGGGGCTGCGTTTAGAGATCTATTAAACTCTTTTGGGGTGAAGCAAAACGTCAGTGGTCCCACTCATCGGCTAAATCATACACTAGATTTAATTATTTCATATGGAACCGATCCAACCGATATAGATATTATACCGCAAAGTGACGATCTCACTGATCATTACATGGTAACTTGCATAATACGCACTGCTGAAATTTGTCATGTTGCACCACGTTATCGACCAGGCAGAACAATCCTTCCAACCACTATAGATAGATTCTCAAATAGCTTACCTGATCTATCTCAGCTGCTCAGTAAACCCAAACAAACAGATGAACTAGAGGAAATGACTAGCAGTATGAGCAACATTTTCTCTAGTACACTAGATATTGTTGCACCAATTAGATTAAAAAAGGTTAGGGAGAAAACTAAAACACCATGGTACAACAGTGCTACGCATGCTATCAAGAGAGAAACTCGTAACTTAGAGCGTAAATGGAAACAAACTAATTTAGAGGTCTTCAGAATCGCGTGGAAAGACAGTATGTCACGTTATAAAAGGGCTCTAAAATCAGCCAGGGCTGAGCATATCCGCAAATTAATTGAAAATAACCAAAATAATCCAAGGTTTTTATTTAACACCGTGGCTAGACTAACAAATAATCAGACATCTCCAGAGCAACATATTCCGTTACAATATAGTAGTAATGATTTTATGAATTACTTCAATGAGAAAATAGAAAGCATCCGAAACACAATTGTAAATGTACAATCCTCTATGGTGTCTTATGACTCGGCCTCAATTATGGCCCCCCTAGAACAACTACACCGCTTTACAACTATAGGACAGGAAGAACTAAATAAACTAATCATTGCATCTAAACCAACAACATGTTTATTAGATCCAATACCCACTAAACTACTTAAAGAAGTGTTACCTGTAGTGGAAGAGCCTCTTCTCAATATTATTAACTCGTCTTATTTTTTAGGTCACGTTCCAAAAATATTCAAGCTGGCAGTAATAAAACCTCTCATTAAGAAACCGCAATTAGATCCAAATAACCTAGCAAATTACAGACCCATCTCAAATCTTCCATTTATGTCTAAAATACTAGAAAAAATTGTGTCCGCTCAATTGTACTCTTTCTTGCAAAAAAATGATATCTACGAAAAATTTCAGTCGGGATTCAGACCGCATCATAGCACAGAAACTGCGCTAGTTAAAATTACAAATGATTTACTCTTAGCCTCTGACCAAGGCTGTATCTCAATACTAGTTCTACTTGATCTTAGTGCTGCGTTCGATACTATAGATCATAAAATACTCTTAGATCGACTACAAAACTACACTGGTGTTCAGGGACAGGCATTAAGCTGGTTTAGATCGTACTTATCAGACCGTTACCATTTCGTCTGTTTAAATGGGGAAAAATCAAAGATAACATCAGTAGACTATGGAGTGCCGCAAGGATCTGTCCTAGGCCCTCTGCTATTCTCAATATATATGCTGCCACTTGGTAATATTATAAGAAAACATGGAATTAATTTTCACTGTTATGCTGATGACACTCAATTATATATCTCATCACGACCAGATGAAAACACTAACTTATCTAACTTGACAGAGTGTCTAAAAGATATAAAATGCTGGATGACGTGTAATTTCCTGCTATTAAATTCAGATAAAACGGAGGTATTACTTATTGGTCCAAAAAACTACCACACAAAATCCCTTACAATACAACTTTAATTTAGAAGGATGTCCTGTTACTTTATCCACTACAGTAAAAGACCTGGGTGTTATACTAGACCGCAACTTGACTTTCGAAAATCATATCTCATATGTTACAAGAACAGCCTTTTTCCACCTTAGAAACATTGCTAAGCTACGTAACATGCTATCTGTTTCAGATGCAGAAAAGTTAGTTCATGCATTCATGACCTCGAGACTAGATTACTGTAATGCTTTATTAGCTGGTTGTCCTGCATCCTCAATAAACAAGCTACAGTTAGTGCAAAATGCAGCCGCTAGAGTTCTTACTAGATCAAGAAAATATGATCATATAACACCAATTTTATCATCTCTACACTGGTTACCTATTAAGTTCCGTATCAATTACAAAGTATTACTATTGACTTATAAAGCTCTAAATGGTTTAGCTCCTGTGTATTTAACAGACCTTCTATCGCCCTACAATCCATCGCGCTCTTTAAGATCACAAAATTCGAGGCTTCTGGTCGTTCCTAGGATATCTAAGTCTACTAAAGGAGGGAGGGCGTTCTCACATTTATCTCCTAAACTCTGGAATAGCCTTCCTGATATTGTTCGAGACTCAGACTCGCTGTCCCAGTTTAAAACTAGATTAAAGACGCATCTCTTTAACCAAGCATTCACTTAATGCTTACCTTTTATACTACTTCTGAATCAGTTCGAATGCATTAATATTATGAACATCAGCTATGCTAATTATTTCCCATCTGTCTTTCTGCTGTTATCTCGGGACGCTAGTCCCGAGGTAAATAGCGTTCGTCAGCTCCAGTTTGTATCCAGCCTCTCACGAAGACTTCAGATGCCCCAACACCTGTGGAGAGACGACTAAACGCCTGTGGAGAGACGACTCGACGCCTGTGAAGAGACGACTAAACACCGGCGATATGTTATGCCTAAATTTATACATGATTAACTAACTGTATTTTTCTTTGTACATTTCTGAAATGCACTTTCTGTAAAGCTGCTTTGAGACAATGTGTATTGTGAAAAGCGCTATACAAATAAACTTGAATTGAATTGAATTGAATTGAATTGAACACACACACACGTCAAGTCACATTTTAGATGCAATATTGAATAAGCAGAAAAATCGGATTTTCTGCTCTGAAAATATAAATAAGCATACAAATTGAATAAGCACTTTGAATATTCTAAACAGAATAAGCATTAGTCGCTAATGAATAAGTACTAGTACTTAATGGAATATATACTAATATCTAGAAAAATAAGTACTAGTAGCATGAAAATAGAGACTAGTATGTTAAAACGGCTTGCCATATTGGCTCAGAGAGAGAGAGAGAGAGAGAGAGAGAGAGAGAGAGAGAGAGAGAGAGAGAGAGAGAGAGAGAGAATGACATTTTAGATAATAGTACCTATTAATAGATACTAGTATTTATTCAATAAATACTAGTTCTAAGTCATTACATACTAGTACCTATTAAATAGATACCAGTACTTATTCATTAGCTACTAATACGTATTCAAAAGAATATCTAAAGAATAAGCACTACTATCTAAAGAATAGGCACTAGTACTAAAGAATAAGCACTAGTCGCTAATGAATAAGTACTATTACTTAATGGAATAGATACTAGTATCTAAAAAATAAGTACTAGTAGCATGAAAAAAGAGACTAGTAGGTTAAAATGATTAAATGTTAAAACGGCTTGCCATATTGACTCAGAGCATCAAAAGCATCAAACAAGAATATTAAAGTTTGATGCGTTGCCACAGCAACAGTTTCAAAGATATCAAGAATCCCTTCACAGGTCTTCATCTGCAGTGTATTTACATTATACAGATGAAGTTTGAAGCAAATCGGGTAAAAATAAGAGGGTGATTTCAAAGCATTTAGGAAGTGACACACTTCCTGCTGCCAGTTGGTGGCGCTATAACTTTGACTCACAATAGTCACATCCATGTGATCGGACTCTTACAGCGAACACACTGCTGAAGTTTCATCAAGATCAGTTAATGTATGCAGAAGTTATAACACACTTCCTGTTTCCATTATTCGCCATAAATTCGTTTCCTCGCCACGGCCAAACCGTTCGAGATATCAAAAATCCCCTGGCAATTTTTCATCCTCAATGTCTTGACTTCATGCTGACTGAGTTTCGTGGCGATTGGTTGAATTCTCTAGGAGTAGTATATCGAATTCCAGGGGCATACGCTTTCAAACAAACCATAATAGCCGACTTCCTGTTGGGCTGGGGTAAAAAGTAAAAGTACAAAGGATATATGAATCGATGAGATCTATATGTGTACCAAGTTTCATATTATTACATGCAAGCGTGTTTGATTTATGGACCAAGTTTTCGGACCCCGTTCCAGGGGGCGCTGTCGAGCCCCCTGCCACGCCCGGGTACCAGCTTCAGCCCGGCCCTGATGGCCGCGGGTTCTGACCCGTGTGCAAAGATTCAAGAGTTTTTGAGCACGTTAAGGGCCCCAAAAGTGCGCTGAGAGTCTCAAAAGCATCCAAAAAGAATATTAAAGTTTGATGCATTGTCACGGCAACAGCATCTAAGATATCAACAATCCTTTCACAGGTCTACATCTGGCGTGTGTCTACATTATACACATCAAGTTTGAAGCAAATCGGGTAAAGCCTGTTTGATTTATGGACCAAGTTTTCGGACCCCGTTCCAGGGGGCGCTGTCGAGCCCCCTGCCACGCCCGGGTACCAGCTTCAGCCCGGCCCTGATGGCCGCGGTTTCTGACCCGTGTGCAAAGTTTCAAGAGTTTTTGAGCATGTTAAGGGCCCCAAAAGTGCGCTAAGAATCTCAAAAGTATCCAAAAAGAATATTAAAGTTTGATGCGTTGTCACGGCAACAGCATCTAAGATATCAACAATCCTTTCACAGGTCTACATCTGGCTTGTGTCTACATTATACACATCAAGTTTGAAGCAAATCGGGTAAAGCGTGTTGGATATATGGACCAAATTGTCGGACCCGTTCAAGGGGGCGCTGTCGAGCCCCCCTGCCACGCCCGGGTACCAGCTTCAGCCTGGCCCTGATGGCCGCGGGTTTTGTCCTGTGTGCAAAGTTTCAAGAGTTTTCGAGCACGTTAAGAACCCCAAAAGTGCCCGAAAGCATAAAAAAGCATGAAAAAGCTTAAAAAAAGGAATATTAATGTTTGATGCATTGCCATGGCAACAGTGTCTAAGATATCAATAATCCTTTCACAGGTCTACATCTGGCATGTGTCTACATTATGCACATGAAGTTTGAAGCAAATCGGGTAAAAATAAGAGGGTGATTTCAAAGCATTTTGAAAGTGACACACTTCCTGCTGCCAGTTGGTGGCGCTATAACTTTGACTCACAATAGTCACATCCATGTGATCGGGCTCTTACAACGAACACACTGCTGAAGTTTCATCAAGATCAGTTAATGTATGCTGAAGTTATAACACACTTCCTGTTTCACGTTTCTCGCCATAATTTCGTTTCCTCGCCACGGCCAAACCGTTCGAGATATCAAAAATCCCCTCGCAAACTTTTCGTGCCGTGTGATTGAATTCTCTAGGAGGAGTACTTCACATTCCATTGCATGCGTTTTCCAAACAAGCCTAAATAGCCGACTTCCTGTTGGGCTGGGGTAAAAAGTTAGAGTGCGAAGTATATATGAAACGATGAGATCTACATGTGTACCGAGTTTCATATTATTACATGCAAGCGTGTTTTGATTTATGGACCATGTTTTCGGACCCCGTTCCAGGGGGCGCTGTCGAGCCCCCCTGCCACGCCCGGGTACCATCTTCAGCCCGGCCCTGATGGCCGCAGGTTCTGACATGTGTGCAAAGTTTCAGGAGTTTTTGAGCATGTTAAGGCCTCCAAAAGTGTCCAAAAGGTAGTAAAAAAATAATTAGAAGAATAATAATAAATAATCCTTAGGAAAACAATAGGGCCTTCGCCCTTAGGGCTTGGGCCCTAATTAAATTATAAATTCGTTGCTCATTAACAAAGAGATGGTCACTTAAACTATTGGCTTCAATGACCCCTATATGTTTTAACACATTAAAGACAATGTCTTCTAAAACACAAAACAAGTCCATATTTTATTTCTGGAAGTCGGGATAAATAAGCAAGCACTGTTACTGCATTCAGATATCAAATACAGACATTAAAGAATACATGAAAAGAATATTTCAGTAATCACACTGGTAACTTCTATAGCAAAGTAAAATCTCCAGAGAAGTCATTCAACTCATTTGATATTAAAAGGAAAAATATTGATTAATACCTTGATTATAATCACTCATTACATATACATTGAAGCAGCAGTGGATTACAATCCACCCCTTCAATTTATAAAACAAATATATATACATGTTCTTTTTTACATTTGAACCCCTGCCCTTGAGGAACTCTCTGCACGTCCCTACACTGTGTGGATCTTCATGTGTAGCTTCAGGTGAGCTTTTAAAGTGAAACTCTTTCCACACTGATCACACGTGTGCGGCTTCTCTCCAGTGTGGATCCTCTCATGTGTTTTCAGATTTGATGACTGACGGAATCTCTTGTCACAGTGTGAACACTTGTAAGGTTTTTCTCGAGTGTGGATCCTCTCATGTGATTTCAGAGATTCTGACCGATTAAATCTCTTGTCGCAGTGTGAACACTTGTAAGGTTTTTCTCCAGTGTGGATCATCTGGTGCAGTTTTAACCTGTCCGCTGTAGGAAAAGTCTTCTCACACTCAAAGCACATGTACTCTCTCACACCAGTGTGAATTTTCTCATGTCTATGTAAAGTTGGCAGCCATGAAAAACTCTTTCCACACACAGAACATGAATGTGGCTTCTCCTTGGTATGAACTCTCAGGTGTTTCTTCAGGGTTGATGCCCATTTAAATGTTTTGCCGCATTGATCACATGTGAACACCTTCTTTCCGGTGTGGATCCTCATGTGAAGATTAAGGGATGATGATTGAGCAAAAAATTTTCCACACTGATCACATGAGTACGGCTTCTCTCCAGTGTGGATCCTCATGTGAATATTAAGATTATGTTTTTGTGTGAAGCTCGTCCCGCACTGATCACACGTGTGCGGCTTCTCTCCAGTGTGAACTCTCATGTGATGCTTAAGATATTTTTTGTTTGAGAATCTCTTTTCACACTGATCACACATGAATGGTTTCTCTCGAGTGTGGATTCTTTTGTGAAGGTCAAGACTTTGTTTGTCCGAGTAACTCTTTTCGCACTGATCACATGCATACGGCTTCTCTCCAGTGTGGATTCTCATGTGTCCTTGAAGGTGTTGTTTTTGTGCGAAGCTCGTCCCGCACTGATCACACGTGTGCGGTTTCTCGCCTGTATGAATTCTTATGTGGATCTGAAGACTATGTTTGGTTCTGAAGCTCTTCCAGCACCGATCACAGGCGAACGGCTTCACTCCAGTGTGGATCTTCATGTGAGCATTAAGACCTTCCCTGTATGGAAACCTCTTCTCGCACTGATCACATGAGAATGGCTTCTCTCCAGTATGAACTCTCATGTGAAAATTAAGACTTTGCCTGTATGGGAACCTCTTCTCGCACTGATCACAGGCGAATGGCTTCTCTCCAGTATGAACTATCA
The DNA here is from genome assembly GCA_036326025.1 of Chrosomus eos. NCBI lineage: Eukaryota > Metazoa > Chordata > Actinopteri > Cypriniformes > Leuciscidae > Chrosomus > Chrosomus eos. The sequence continues at coordinate 2,377,150 of CM070821.1, forward strand.
TGTGACGCTCAAGACTATGTTTGGTTGTGAAACTCTTTCCACACTGAGTGCAGGTGAAAGATTTTAATCCGGTGTGGATCCTCATGTGAACATTAAGGGATGATGATTGAGCAAAAAATGTTCCACACTGATCACATGAGTACGGTTTTTCTCCAGTGTGGATCCTCATGTGAATAATAAGATTATGTTTTCGTGTGAAGCTCGTCCCGCACTGATCACACGTGTGCGGCTTCTCGCCTGTATGAGCTCTGATGTGAATCTGAAGACTTGGTTTGGTTGTGAAACTCTTTCCACACTGAGTGCAAGTGAAAGATTTCTTGGCTTTTGTTTTCTTTAAAAATGTATTTTTAGTCTTTGAGCGACTCAATGGTTTTTCTCCAGGTTTGACATGATGTTCCTCCTCCACTTCACTCAGTTCTTCTCTCTCCTCGCTCTCTTCCATCAGGTCTGAAATCAAAGAGAAAAAGTTATTTCATTTTCAGTACAACAAAAGTACTTTCCATAAATGAGGTACATTGATCTTCTAATAATTATTTTTAAAACATTATAGACACAAAACCCATGTTTCTGTAGCAAGAACTATTACATATATTTGATCAATGACACAATTATCTAATGTAATATTAGCATTACAAATTATACAATAGTTTCATAATGTTGATACCAATGTTTAGATTGATATTTTATTTATTTTACTTAAAACTTTTTTATTATTACAGTCCAGTCACACTAGACTTTTAATTCCAATGACTCCCATTCATTTGCATGTAATCGTGGGACATCAGAAACACAAGTTTCAATGCATTTCAGTTCAAGTTGGAACGGCAATTAATTATTGGTCATTTATATCATAATTTAAATAGACATTTGATTATTCTGTTTAACTCTTTACATTATATTTTACTGGTTCATTTGGATTCCAGTGTCACTTAGAGTTTCATCCCGGCCAATAACGCTGATCTCACGGTCACAAACTCATAACAAAGCTTATGACTAATACTGTCTGATTATTAGTCGAAGGTTATGACTACTGGGCGGTAAACCAGTTTCAATTTCGAGACAATATGTATTTTTCATAAACTTATACCAGTGTGTTGCTGAAACAGCTGCTGTATCTATTCAATGGCCATGGAGAGCGCTATGTAGAGTGTGTAGAGAGCGGACCGCTATTAAATACATACCCTTCTTGCACTAATAGTAACAACTTTATAACACAACAATAAATAACTCACAAAACTAACTCTCTTTAATACTGCAAATACCAGTCAGTAATGGAACTTACTGTATAAAACGTAACGTCACAGAATTGTGGGATGAATAAATCAAAAGTAGGGCCGTGCAAATATATAGATACGGACTAATGACGGTGAATATTAAAGCTCATATAGACTGCTATTGAAATATGAAGTCTGTATGTTCTGCAGTGTCGGTGTGAAAGAGCACCGCAGTTTTGTCTACAACACACACTAAAGCAAAAGTGACACTCGTGATGATTTCAGGGTCTGCGGATTCCTTATACATGAACTTCATCTGCAGAGTCACTTCATGAACATTACACCATTTGATTTGAGAAAACTATCCACATTTGTCACAAGACAAGAACTCAAAAGTCTTAACGACACCCTGTCAAAATAAAAGTTTGTTTAAATTTTAAATAACAGAAATAGAGGCTTACTATTGTACAGTAGAGTGTACTTTGATTAATAGTGATTAGGGATGGGCATTCGATAAAATTTTCTTAAGCCTGGTTCACACGGCAGGATAATTAGGCCGATTTTAGCCCCGATTTTCCCCTTCCGACATCTTAAGGATGCTCCGATTATCGTAAAATAATCTGATCAGATATTCCTGCCGTGTGTGGTGTGTTAAGACTGCTCTCGTCTGCTCGGAAGGACGTCTGGACCGCTCCGATCTCAAATCGGGGATATCCAACATGTTGGATTGTTTTGGCCCGATTTCTCCTCGTGTGTGGTGTCCCCGAGGACGAACGAGCACGCAGACTGTGGACTGTGGCGTGTAGCCAATCAGAAAGCGAGGTGACGAGGCGCAGGGGAAGACAAACAAACAAAATCAAAACAGCCGGCGGCATGGCGCACCAGAGAGTCCGGTGGATGTTTTCTCTAATAGTTTAAACTATCGCCACTGCATCCTCTTTGTCCGCCATAATAGTTTACTCTGAAGTCACGTTTGATCTCGAGGGATTTCGCGAGATTTTCCGTCTGACCTGGGAATGCTCGGGAGTCAAATCGGTTCGTGTGTGATGTGTTGATTTTGCCGTGTGGCTGCGCACCACACACTGTACGACCAAAACTGTTAGACCAGTGATTTTGTATCGCCGTGTGTGGGGTCTCTCAGGTTTGGAAAATTGGCCGACAATTTTAAAATCATCCCGTGTGAACCAGGCTTTAGCCGATCGACTCGATTAATCATTATTTATTTAACTTTTTATAAATTAAAAATGCAATGAAAATACAAAAATACTGCGTGTTTTTCCTCGATTAGATCTTTATTACAAGATCAACTTGTGGCAGTTAAACTGGACATTCGGTTAGGCTAAACTTGAAGATATATAATCTTAACCTGCTGATCTAAATGTGATAAAGTGCTTAAATGTTTCTAACATGAATGTTCTCCAGCATCATGAATGAATGAGGAATAAACACCAACCTCTTTGTTCTTCAGGATCTTCAGTGTGTTTCATTCTGCAGGTTCTGGATCACTCGTGTTCTCACTGTCCTCTTTAATAAACTCAGTCTTTGCAGATTTCAGCTCTTCCTGATGCTCTGATGCTCGTCTTCACTTGTAGCTGATGGAAATTTACAGCACTTATAGGAGAATTACTGTGGGAGGAGCTTCACTGATGATGTGATTGCTGTGGGAGGAGCTTCACTACCTAAATCAAAAATATAAATTACTGAGTTTGTTATTATAAATGACACTAAGTATTTATGTCTATCTATTCATCGTACAATAACTGATGCCAATGTAATTCATTCTTTTTATATTGCTAATCCTAACATTCTGCCTATTCTGGCATCTATTCTTCTAGGAATAAATAATGGTAAGAAAACAGTTAAATCATAAACACAAAAATAAACATGCATATAGTAGCCAACAAATACCCTCAGTCTGCTGACACCAATGAAATTAGCTTTAAGTGTCAATTTGCAGGAGATGTGAAGACATCAGCATAATAAATGAGGTGAAAACAGGAACTATTGTCATGAAATAAAGAGTGTTTTCAGCAGATCTGTTAATATTGATGATCCTCAGACTATCAACACTCATTCAACAAGACATTCAGGATCATCAGCACATCATCTCACTTTATTCTGAGTGTTTGCTGTTAGAAACACGTTATTTGAGTCAGAATATATGATGTATATGAATATATGAAAGCCTGTAAAACTGCTCTATTGAAAGACAATACTGTTATTTCTCACAGAATGACATGGAGAAAACATCAATAACACAACAACAATCACTAATGACACTCATCTTCATCAACTACAGATAAATAATTTCAGCAGCAATATGCCCAAATTAAGTTTGGTCTTATAACTACATTAATCACTAGTAGTTAGATCATTAAAATAATAACATTTTATATGCCCAGAAACTGATCATACAACTTTTACAAACAAAGAGCACCACAAGCACTATTGTTCCAACAGTAAAGCACTATGCATATTTATGTATTATCTATTTCCAGTATGAAACTTGAGATCTATTCACATTAATTTCTTTCACAGATCCTAAACTTTGACTTTTGACTCGACGAAACAATCACAAACGAACACAAAAACACTAAACCCGCTCAGGTCTGAGTGAACTCCACATATTCTCCTCATGCTCGCTGCTGCTGCACTAAATGTGTATTTCAGGAGAAAAGACGCACAATCGCTGTGATCGATGAAAACAATACAGAAATAAGTCTGTCGCTTAATCAAACTGTATAAAGTGTGTGTGATGGTTGTATAAATGTGGGAAATACCGTGAACTGCTCTCCTCGCCTCAGAAGACTCGACACTGAAACTCATGAGGGAAGAGACGGCGCGAGCGAGCGGTGACGTCATCGGCCGTCTATGGCAAGCCGTTTTAGCATTAAATACCCCTGGCTGGACTAGTCGTAATTTAGTTTTGACTAGTCAAAATTCAAATTCCAGATATCTCAATTTTTGACTCGTCGTAATTGGAATTAATATCTACAATGTGATTATGAGGACTCATAATATGCATTGAATATATCAATGCTATTTTGACTATAATATACATTCGAGATATTTACAGAGCTGCCAAATCTCACGCATTGACCGTGACGCAATTGGCCCTTTTCACATGCTCTCACGCCACACATCCATTTTCTTGTTGTCGACCAAGCAATTACAGGAACGTGGAAAAGTCCACTTCTATACAGATCTATGAATTACTAGTACCTAGAAATAGGCGCTATATAAATGCAAATGCAACGAATTATTACTAATCTAACCTCAAAACCTTTTTTTCCCATTTGCATTGATGCTAGCACGGCAACGATCTTTATACCGTAAAACTTAAAATAATAGCCGAGTCCCAAATAGACGCCTGTCTCTTTTACACGCCTGGTGTGGCGACAGGTTTGGGTAAATAAAGGCCGGTCTCAAATAGCCGGTCTGTTTTTTTTAGTTTCGGGTTGTAAAATACGTCGGATCGTCCGCTTTTTGGCGGCCGCCAAAGCCTTTTTTGATCGGTGAGTGTTGCTTTGACAGAGAGAGAGAGAGAGAGAGAGAGAGAGAGAGAGCGCGCACGGCCGCGCACGCGCAATCTCACATCTTCACACAACACAAGCGCTGTCTTGCTCTCTCTCTCTCCCTCGCGTATATTAATCAAAGTCAATAGACATGATAGTAAAAGGTTCGTTTCTTTATAATAGGCATGCTAATCACAATCATATAGGCTACCATCTGGGCCTGCACAGCGGCAGGAAAAAGACGTAGATGTAAGACACCGTGTCTCTACCTTACGATGATTTTGGTACACCAAAGGTAACGTTATTCCCGCTCTGGAGTTCGGCTGATAAACTCTGCCATGAGCTATAATTATATTGCTATAGCGCTGATATTGATATAGACTAACGTTATCTCACTAGCAGCAGTTTTTTAGACTAGTTTTTTTTTTTGTGCTGTGTAGGCTGAAAATCGCGTGATTCGCGTCAAGACACCTGATTGGCTAATACTACACACTGAAGATAAATTAAATAATTTTTAATTAAATAATCACTAAAAATATCCCTCTCTTCATCCCACACCCCAAACATGACATACAAAATTTTGTGGAACAGAAACAACAACCAGAGATATATTTATAAGCTATCATTTTATTGTCATCAGTTTGCCAACAGGGGGTGCTGCAGCACCCCCAGCACCCCTACTTCCCGTGTCCATGTGTCCGCCTCTTTTATGCTTCTCACGCCCCAATCACCATTTAGGATTTTCTCCTCACACGTGCCGATGATTTCGTCTGATCAGCTCTCGCTGCATTTCCGCACCGTTCGTGAGACACCGGAACCGGCCCAGTGTTGCACCGGAAGTGTCCCCCCATGACAACAACTCCCATGCAAAAAGGTTCCGGCCCTGGTCACCCCGTGACATCAGCACATAAGTTGGCTAGGATTTTTTTTATTATTCTATAATATGTGTAGGCTAGTATTAGCAATTTGCAGTATATTACATATTTATGATATTTTTACTTATATCGTTAAAATATTATAAAGTTGTTGTAATAAAAACTGCATCAAAAATAACAAATCAAATTAAATATAGGCAAATTTGATTTGTTATTTTTAACCTTTAATAATACCAGCTGACAGGGCTCTCTGTAGTCTATATTTACAGCATTAGGTGAGATTTTCTCTCTTGAGAAAAAATAACATCTAACCCCTCAACCAACCTTGACTTCCATTGGAAAATATTTCCGGATATCTTCATATGAGTTTTGACTAGTAGAAATTGCTGATTTTGTAGGCATTATTACGGCAAGCTGTTTTAGCATATAAAACTACGTTTTGACTAGCCTATCCATGAATATACTTTGGATAGTTAAATTATAATTATGACTAGTCAGATTAATTTTTAGAGAAATCTGCAATTATAATTGCACTAGTAAGAAATCTGATTGGATATATCTTTAAATACATTTTGACTACTCAAAACTCCATTTAAGATATCTGTAATGACGTCATAGATATCTTCAATTGATGAATCACACATACGCAAAAGTAATTAGAGATATCTCTAATTCAGTTTCGACTAGTCACATTTATATTTTAAGATATCTGAATTGCACCTGCTCCTAGTCGAATTTGCTGTTGTGGCTGTTTACACGGAAACGATCTGAAAAGAAAACGCAAAAGTGGCATTGCATTATCACTTTTTATTCTGCGTTTAGACGAGCGCTATGGGGGGGAAATCCGCATGCATATGGTGACGCAAAAGTGTGTGAAATTCGATGTAGTATGCACTCCAGGCGGCTAGGTGGCAATGTGAAGCACTGCCACACAACAACACAACTATCTGAGAATATTTTGTTCAACTGCTGAAAAGACTCTTGTACGTTTATCAGAGCTGCTAGGGGAACTTGAAGGTCCGACGTATGGAAATAATCTGACATGTTGGTTGTTATTTTCCTGTACTGGCGCATGCCTGTGACATAAACGCGTACGTGACGAGAGCCACCGTGAGCAGATTTTCGTTTTTACCATTTAGACGGGAACGCGACGGTGGAGCGTTTTTAAGATTTCCACTCTGGAAGGTGGTTTCACTTTTTTGCGTTTTTAAGCCCCCAAAACGCCGTCGCCGTGTAAACGAAAGGCACATCCGATAAAATATTTTTACGTTTTCACCCGGAATCGTTCGAGAGGGCCTAAATTTACTCAGCTCCTACCCTCACCAGAGTCAGCTCCTCCCCCTCACCAGAGTCAGCTCCTCCCCCTCACCAGAGTCAGTTCCTCCCCCTGACCAGAGTCAGCTCCTCCCCCTGACCAGAGTCAGCCCCTCCCCCTCACCAGAGTCAGCTCCTCCCCCTGACCAGAGTCAGCTCCTCCCCTCACCAGTCAGCTCCTCCCCCTGACCAGAGTCAGCTCCTCCCCTGACCAGAGTCAGCTCCTCCCCCTCACCAGAGTCAGCTCCTCCCCCTGACCAGAGTCAGTTCCTCCCCCTGACCAGAGTCAGCTCCTCCCCCTCACCAGTCAGCTCCTCCCCCTGACCAGAGTCAGCTCCTCCCCCTCACCAGAGTCAGTTCCTCCCCTGACCAGAGTCAGCTCCTCCCCCTCACCAGAGTCAGTTCCTCCCCCTGACCAGAGTCAGCTCCTCCCCCTCACCAGAGTCAGCTCCTCCCCCTGACCAGAGTCAGCTCCTCCCCCTCACCAGAGTCAGTTCCTCCCCCTGACCAGAGTCAGCTCCTCCCCCTGACCAGAGTCAGCTCCTCCCCTCACCAGAGTCAGCTTCTCCCCCTCACCAGAATCAGCTCCTCCCCCTCATCAGAGTCAGCAGGTGTGTTCGACATCGGCTGCGGCTGGATGTAACCGATCGGCGAGAGTAGCCGCGTGCAGGCGGTGAGGAGCTGCAAACGGAGACGTGAAGTCGGACACTATCTGGTTCCCGTAGTGACTGTTCACGTGGTGTTTGCATACTTTACCACAGCTGAAGTGAAATAAATGCAATATTTGCAAATTACACAGATGTTTCAGAGACATTTTCATTCAATACTTTATGTACTGCTTCATACAGCATCTGTTTGAACAAGAATAAAGTTCAACATAAGCCTACAGCTACTATCAATGAAGTGGAATCAACGTTTTTTAATCAGTTTTATTTTGATAAACATCACAATACATCCCGACAACATGAAACGAGTGTTTAACTGTTATAAAAAACTGATTTGTGAGATTTAGTGGAACTAAAGGTGTGAGAATAAACCGAATAAACACGAAACGCACGTGATCGTTGTCATGCGGTGAATCCGGCGAATCGTGGAACAGCTGTGTCGTCATCAGCGCTCGTGCAGCCGCTCTTCAGAAGCTGCGCTGGCTGAGTTCTCCGGCTGCTCTCGAATCGCTCTCGCGGTACTTTGATGGTATACATCACAGTCACGTGGCGTCGGCGCTGTATCAAGTCGGACAAAATTTCTAACCGGCATGCACTGCTTCAAGTCTGCCGCCGCAGAGCTGCATGAAGTCGAACAAGCCTAATTTCTCCCCCTCACCAGAGTCAGCTCCTCCCCCTCACCAGAGTCAGCAGATTATAAACAGTATATTGTCTATACCAGATAGCCTAAATATTAAGTTTGAAACTGGACATGTTAAATAATGCTGCTGCTCTTTATTTTTAAGTTTTATAGCCATTGTCAGTTTCTGTACAAAACTAAAATATGGTAACGATCTAATTACTTTATTGCAATTAATATCCCAGATACCTCACGTCTCCAAGACGTCTGTTAAAGAGCGGTTCAAGGTTTATCAGATGTACATGTAACGGATGTAATAAAAGATGTTACCAGATAATTCATGGAAAACGCCACCCCCCCACTTTATTTTTTGAATAAGAACCCTAACAGTTAAGAATCAGTTCGCCGCCACACCAGCGGAGGGCGCTTGAGCGCTCCTGTGAAGTATACTATTGAGACTAGATTTGTCCCGGGTGCGTTCTCAGAAGTAAAGCTGACGCGCCAAGGGAAAGACGCTTATCTTGTCTGTCTCTTTACTATTTCACAGTTCACAGGTGCACAGTGCTTCACTGCCTGTGTACCCTTGCTGCCAGCCCAGATTTCCCCTAGGTCTGAGGCCGGTAACAATTGGGGGCTCGTCCGGGATTGACTGCACATCTCGTCGGGGACGGTTGTCATAGCAACGGTGGAATCCTGTGCCCAGTGTTTCAGGGAAGGCTACTTCGCTGAGTGTCATCCAGAGAACAACTGTCACAGGTGATACAGCAACATGACTACTTTCAGCCCACGGCGAGTGCTGCTCGTCAAGATCCAGAAGAAACTTGCAGGTTTGAGTTTGAGGCAGTTACAGACTGTAGCCAGTTCGATAGATGACGGCCGTGAAGCTGACTCCGTGGTAGATTTAAATGAACTTGAACTTTATGACCTAATTGTCGACTACATCAGAAGTGAAGAGTTAAAAGCTGCAGAAGATGAGGGCATGACTCAACTTCTTCTCCTGTTTGACCTGCTCAACGACGTTCTATCAGTGCCAGGCACCAGAGCAGCTGAACCTGGTAACATGTCAACTGTCACGACGGGAGATTCGACAACACAGGACCGGGGTTACACTCCATCTGGTAACCGGGGAGAAGTTGGTACAACACCATTCCCTGTAGACAGCGATACACAAACACAATCATTTCACATGGACAGAGACACTAACACACAACCATTTCACATGGACAGAGACACTAACACACAACCATTTCACATGGACAGAGACTCTAACACGCAACCATTTCACGTGGACAGGGACACTAACGCACAATCGTTACACATGGACAGAGAGCCTCGTGTGCCTGTATCATTTCAGGGCAGAGACACCGTTGATGCACTTACCAGAGAAGTCACCTCATCAATGCCCGACCACAGTGGTGTTGCTCCGTTGGGTAGGATGAACTCATTTAACACTTCGGACCATGTTGTAAGATTGTCTGATGTTTCAGCTCTGTTACCACGAAGAGAATTTAAGTTACATGGTGGTCAAATTTGTGATACAGGTTGTGACATGTCTTTCAATTGTCTCTGTAAACAAATGGATGAAGGGTTGCAAGAGGGTTTCAGTGGGTCTGAAATTATCAGAGCAGTCCTTAAAATAACTAAACCTGGTACATTCAGAGAGATGTTAGTTAATAAGGATGATCTCACTGTTAATGAGTTGAAAAGATTTCTGCGTTCTCACATTAGAGACAAAAGTGTGACTGAACTTTTTCAAGAGTTAACGAATGCTAAACAAAGTGATAAAGAAAGCCCACAACAGTTTCTTTACAGAATAATGGGTCTGAAACAGCGTGTGCTTTTTGAGTCACAACAACCTGGTGTAGGGTTTAGCTATCACAAAGAGCTTGTTCAGGGCACCTTCATACACACCCTTTATCAAGGGCTAAGTGAGAAAAACAGCCATGTCAGACATGATCTTAAACCGTTACTATCAGACATGCAGGTTAGTGACGACTTGCTCTTGGAACAAATCACGAAATCAACAGCTGAAGAAGAAGGGCGACTGAAAAGACTGGGTTCCGTAGGTAAAAGCAGATCAGTTACCGTAAGCGCAGCTCAGCATTCCCAAAGTGAATTGAACGCTCCAACAAGAGTTGACACTGAGTTACAAGCAAACCGTGATGCTATCAAAGAACTAACTGCTCAAGTTTCCTCTCTAACCAAACATCTAGCTCAGATGTCCACCCCCGCTGAGAATGTGAAGCTGCAAGACTGTCGTTCACCTACTGTTCGCGCTCAACCACCATTATCTGAGACCAGAGGTAAATGTAATGACTGTTTACAGAAAAACCAAACGAACTGTGTTCACTGCTTTGTTTGCGGCCAGGCAGGACATCGCGCCATTGGCTGTCTCCAACGGAAGTTGTCGGGAAACGGGAAGAGGTCGCTGGAGAGGGGCAGTCAGCGATCCTAAGCAGTGAAGAGCCCCGAGAAAAGGTCAACATACCAAAACGCTCACAGTCAAACTCACAATACCAGTCAGATCCAAAGAAAAGAGTAGCTCAACTCATTGGAAAGCGATGCATGGTCTCATGTTCCATTAATGGGGTACCTCTTCAGATGCTTCTTGATTCAGGGGCACAAGTGACCATGGTGAGCAAATCGTGGATTGAGCAAGCACTACCCTGTCTGAAAATACAGCCGCTTGGATTGTTGTTTGCTAACCATTCTCTTGAGATTGCCGCTGCCAACAATACTCAGGTTCCGCTTGATGGATGGGCAGAGATCGATCTTCAAATATGTAGCCAACAACATGGGCGTGTGACAATCCGAGTACCACTACTTATCAGTCGTGACTGCAACTACCCTCTCTTAGGTAGTAATGTAATTTCAGAAATGATCAAAGCAAATCTCGATCAGCATGATAACGTTGACGTGACTCAAATACTTAAAGAAGCTTTGGGTGTCAGTGAAAGAGACGTGGAAGCATTAGTCTCTACACTCCAGACTATTAGACCCGCAGAAATCCCAGAGTGCATTGTACGCCTCGGCAAGAAGGGTATAAATATTCCCGCAGGCAAGATTCGTGAAGTGCAGTGTAGAGTTCGAGGATGGCACAGTGGAGGTACGATGATGTTTCAGCCTCGCCCTGAGAATCATTGCCTGGAGGGTCTGGAAGTGTTCCCAGCTTTAGTTGATGTCCCTGTTGGATCATCTAAGCGCATCAAAGTCCCGATTCAGAACTCGACAAAACATGGCATCTATCTTGCAAAGAAAACCGTTCTTGGTACTCTTGAAGATATATTTGATCTAAAACCAATCAAACATTCATCCATAAACTGTGAGCCAACACCTCAGAATACAGCACACTTGTGTTCAGCTCAATTGTGTACTGGTGAGCAGACTTTGAGAACAAGTAGGGAAACGCATAAAACTACCCACCAGATCAAAGACAAATGGCATCCTCCTGTCGATCTGTCTCACCTAGCTGAGGAAGAGCAGGAGATTGCGAAGAGTGTATTATATGACCAGTCTGATGTCTTTGCTGAAGATGACACCGACATTGGTTGCATTTCTGACTTACAGCTCAAAATCTACTTAAAAGATGACACACCAGTCCAAAAGTCCTACAACGCAGTTCCAAAGCCCTTGTATAGAGAGGTTAAGGAATATGTTCAAAAGCTGCTAGACCATGGATGGATTAGGAAGTCCGTATCACCTTATTCCTCCCCTGTGGTTTGCGTAAGGAAAAAGGATATGAGCTTACGTCTTTGTGTGGACTTTCGTGGTCTAAACAGCAAAACCATTCCCGACCGCCATCCCCTTCCACGTATTCAAGACTTATTAGATAGCCTGGGAGGTTACTCGTGGTTTTCTATCCTTGATCAGGGCAGTGCATATCACCAGGGTTTTGTTGAAGAGAACTCTAGGCACCTGACAGCTTTCAGTACGCCGTGGGGATTGTACGAGTGGATCCGTCTTCCTTTTGGCCTTTCCAACGCACCGGCGGCTTTCCAGAGATGTATGGAAAATGTGTTGAGTGGGCTGAGGGATGAATGCTGTTTTCCTTACTTAGACGATGTTCTCTGTTTCTCCAAAACATTCCAAGATCACATCAAAGATTTGAAGAGAGTGTTTTGCCGTTTGCGGGAGCATGGTGTGAAATTAAGACCAAAGAAGTGCGAACTATTTAAACGTCAAGTGAGGTATGTCGGACGCTTAGTGACAAGTGAGGGCATTCAAGTCGATCCCAAAGACTTGGAAGCAGTGATGCAGTGGAAGGAGCGGGAACCAAAGAATGTAGGGGAAGTAAGAGCTCTTTTGGGATTCTTGGGCTATTATCGGTCCTTCATTCAGGATTTTTCCAGAATAGCCCGGCCACTGTTTAAGCTTCAAGAGAGTCCTGATGAGTCTGGAGAGAAACCTGTAAAAACGAGAACGACTAAGCAAAGTATGAAAAAGGGTCAGCTGCCGTCAAAGACACCAGTTAAGTGGACTTCTGAACACCGTGATGTGGTTGCTTGCCTTGTCGATATGTTGACCACCTTTCCTATCTTGGCCTACCCAGACTTTAATTTACCTTTTGTCCTTCACACCGACGCATCCAATGAAGGTCTGGGGGCTGTACTCTATCAAGAACAAGGGGGTAAACTACGTGTTATCGCTTATGGTTCAAGGACACTCACACCCGCTGAGAAGAATTACCACCTCCATTCTAACAAGCTTGAGTTCCTTGCCTTGAAGTGGGCCATCTGTGATAAATTTCGAGACTACCTTTACTATGCACCCACGTTCACTGTATTCACCGATAACAATCCCCTCACCTATATTTTGAGTACCGCCAAGTTGAGTGCAGTTGGGCACCGGTGGGTGGGTGAACTGGCCGACTTTCATTTCACCATAAAGTATAGACCAGGCAAGACAAACACTGACGCTGACACCCTATCACGGTTTCCAGTGAAGCTTCTGGACCACATCCGAGAGTACTCTGAGGTTTTACCTCCAGATGTGGTAGCTGCCATATGGCAGGGAGACAAAGCCAAGAGAGAAGGGGAAGTACCATGGGTTGCGGCTCTTCAGCTGGGCTCCAGTGATAATAGTTTGCTCCCAGTCAGTACACCTTTGTTTCCTCCAGAAGATATCCGTACTGCTCAAAAAGGAGACACTTCTATCTGTGAGGTCATTGCATTGAAAGAGAGAGGATGGAACCCCAATGACAAAGACAAGAGACAGATGGGACTCACTACACGACGGTTAATTCACGAATGGAACAAACTTCGACTTGACCAGGGAATTCTATACAGACAGACAGGACAACACAGACAGCTGGTTCTCCCTGACTCTCTAAAATCTCTTGTGCTCAAACACCTTCACGACGACATGGGACATGTTGGAGCGGACAAAGTTACTCACCTAGCGAGGCAGAGATTTTATTGGCCTTTCATGCAGCGTGACATAGAAAATTATGTCATCCGCCAGTGTCCATGTATTAAGCAGAAGCGACCTACTGTTCCTGAGAAGGCACCAATGGGCTCCATTACAACCAGTGCACCATTTGAACTACTGTCAGTAGACTATCTGCATCTTGAACAGAGTAAGGGTGGCTATGAGTACATCTTGGTTCTAGTAGATCATTTTACTCGATTTGCTCAAGCTTACCCGACACGGAACAAATCTGGAAAAACGGCTGCGGAGAAGATTTTCTATGACTTTATACCACGCTTTGGGTACCCACAGAAGTTACACCATGATCAGGGCCGTGAATTCGAGAACAACTTATTCCAACGGCTTCAGCAACTGGCTGGCATTGCTCATTCTCGAACGACTCCTTATCATCCACAGGGGAATCCCGTTGAGCGCTTGAATAGAACACTTCTCCAGATGCTACGAACTTTGTCAGAGGACAAGAAATCTGCATGGAAAGACCACTTACCACACATAGTGCACGCATACAATTGTTCGAGGCATGAAGCCACGGGGTATTCACCATTCTTTCTCCTCTTTGGAAGAGCCCCGCAATTGCCAATCGACTTACTCTTTGGCCTGGAACCTGAGCCACAGACTGAAACCCGGCAGGAGTATGCGAAGAAGTGGGCTTCTCGGATGCAGGAAGCGTACAAAATTGCTTCAGAAAACAGTAAAAAGAGTTCTGCAAAAGGGAAAAGATACTATGATCGTGGAATGAGAGGGATTGTGCTCCAGCCCGGTGATCGTGTGCTTGTTCGTAACCTATCCGAGAGAGGTGGGCCCGGCAAACTCCGTGCTTACTGGGAGAACAAGGTTCACCGTGTTGTCGAGAGAATGGGAGATGGTCCAGTATATCAAATTCAAGCAGAAGCTGGTGATCGCACTCTTCGTGTTCTACACCGTAATCTTCTGTTGCCGGTGAATGATTTGCCGCTTGAATATAATGGACAGGATAATCGGACACAGAAACAACTCCACAAGAACAGCCGGCATCACAGGCCTAATATCCTAGAGCATGACTCCAGTGATTCTGGGGACGAAGAAGAATATGCGTGTAACCCCAGGTCAGTCCCGGTATATGGAAGGGAAAAAGTCGTTCGAGAACAGTACCATCATGAGCTAGACAGTGATCTTCGCGTAGCAGCACCAGAGTTTCACCCAGCACACCACAGAGCTGTGCAAACTAATCATCCACCTCACGAGCAACAACCTCGAGTTGTGACACCTGAACCATTGCAAGCGCTGGATGACCTGTTGCCATCTCTGGAACCTCAGGAACAAGTTGAAGACTGCATAGCTAGAAGTAGTTATGGAGATTCGGACGTGGAAGTGGAACAGGTTGCTCAGCTGATTAATGGAGAAGACAGTACCCTGCGGAGATCTGCACGTGCAGTAAAGCCAAAGGAAGTGTTCACATATAATCGAATGGGACAACCCTCATACCAACCTTGGGGACCAGGAGTGAATGCAATACCTACCTGCGTACTGTATCCTATTCATACTTACCCTGTCATACCTGATCATCACCACTATCCTTCACCACCTGTGTGGACATATTAGAATTAGATCAAAACAGAACAAGCAATACAGGAGTTTAAATTCAAATACTTGCCTGTCTCTGCATCAGACGGATAGTTCTTGTCGCTGCAGAACAACTTTATTCTATCCTGTTGGATTAGTTCTGGATACCTGGAGGCATCCCTTAAAGCAGGGGAGAGTGTAACGGATGTAATAAAAGATGTTACCAGATAATTCATGGAAAACGCCACCCCCCCACTTTATTTTTTGAATAAGAACCCTAACAGTTAAGAATCAGTTCGCCGCCACACCAGCGGAGGGCGCTTGAGCGCTCCTGTGAAGTATACTATTGAGACTAGATTTGTCCCGGGTGCGTTCTCAGAAGTAAAGCTGACGCGCCAAGGGAAAGACGCTTATCTTGTCTGTCTCTTTACTATTTCACAGTTCACAGGTGCACAGTGCTTCACTGCCTGTGTACCCTTGCTGCCAGCCCAGATTTCCCCTAGGTCTGAGGCCGGTAACATACACAGCAGAGGCTTTCCAGATTAACCGCTTTTTCGGAGACATCTTGAACTGACTTGTTTATCGAATAAACATATTTTAAAAGACAGTTTTACATTACAAAAGAATAGTGAAATGTGACAACATGCCCCATAGATGGAGTACATTGTAACATGACCACATGACAGATTAAAATGTTATCTGATCTAATCAAAAAAAAAATATACAAGACAAACTAAAATATTTTCTCAATAAAATACAACACAATTATAAAAATTTTTTTTATAAAACATTCAATATTTTTTGAGTTTGACAACCAGAAAACACAGCTATACAACATAGCTCAAAACAGAATAATAATTAATAATTTCTGAACATTAATTCTCAGTGTTTATTCACCTTTTTCTCATGTTTTCTCAATAGAATTCACAAAAGTAAAGTATAGAATATCATATTTCTAATAGGGGCTCATTGTAACACAGTGTGACAACATGCCCCGCCTGCACAACTGAGATTTAAACCCTTCCCGGATTTGCCGGAAGTAAGTATGGGTTAAATAAATGTTTAGTGATATTGTCCAAAAATTACTGAATTTAGGTGAATTTTTTTTTCTCTAAATAGTATTGATATGGCAACTAGTAAATACAAGTTTCGCCATGTTAGCATGTGTGGAAATATTTAAAACAAGTGCGTTACAACTAGCCCCGTGTTAGGTTGTGCTCTGTTCTCCCCTACGTAGATTTCTGTAAATGTATAATGTCCTGTAAAAAATTGTTTTACATTATTTATAATTAGCATTTATTTATACTCTATCAATTGGCATAAAACCAAACTCAGTAACGGATGCATTTTATATTTAGACAGAACAGCTCCTCCCACCGCAATTACATCATCAGTGAAGCTCCTCCCACTGCAGACACATCATCAGTGAATCTCCTCCCACCACAGTTACAGCATCAGTGAAACTCCTCCCACTGCAGTCACATCATCAGTTAAGCTCCTCCCACTGCAGTTACATCATCAGTGAAGCTCCTCCCACTGTAATTCATCATCATTGAAGCTCCTCCCACTGTAATTCACCAATAAATGCTGTAAATTTCCATCAGCTACAAGTGAAGACGAGCATCAGAGCATCAGGAAGAGCTGAAATCTGCAAAGACTGAGTTTATTAAAGAGGACAGTGAGAACACGAGTGATCCAGAACCTGCGGAATGAAACACACTGAAGATCCTGAAGAACAAAGAGGTTGGTGTTTATTCTTCATTCATTCATGATGCTGAAGAACATTCATGTTAGAAACATTCAAGCACCTCATCACTTTTTTTTAAACGGGTGCGGTATTGTATTATTATTATTATTACTATTATTATTATTTCGTTTTCAACAAATGGTCAGTAAAGGGCGGTTTGAGAAACTCTCATAATGATTGTCAAAATTAGGTCAAAATACAGCTGTTTTATTTTACAGTTATATCAAGTTACCCATTTTTGCAGCCATGTTACCAAAATGTTGGACATTTCTCAATATAGTTTATATGTGTCTAATGTAATCTGTATGAAACTAAAGAGTTGTACAGGTTCTCCTGGCTCAGCTAATTATCATTATCGTTAATGTGATAATTGTACCGTAGAATGTCCTAGAAAGAGTGGTGTAACGATATTCGAACTGAACTGTAAAACCGCGATACAGAACCCATGATTCGTATCGCGATACTCTCATGGTATATCGAACATGCCCCCCCCCTGCTACCCCGGCCCCGCCCCCTGCTATCCTGGCCATATATTACAGCATTAGCAGATTTTTTTTTAATCCTTGCGAAACGAAAAAAAAAAAAAAAGATTTTTTTTAATTAAACTACTGTTTAAAAAAACAAACAATAAAAGCAATTTTGGCTTTCTAAACCCCGCCCACCGAACCGAACCGAGACATCAAAACCGTGGGAAGAACCGAACCGTCAGTTTTGTGTATCGTTACACCCCTACCTAGAAACCTAGAAAATATTTATACAATTTAAAATAATTGTTTTCTATTTGGAGATATTTTTAAAAGTGTATTTTTATTTCTGTGATGTAAATCATTACTCCAGTCTTCAGTGTCACATGATCCTTCAGAAATCATTCTAATATGAAGATTTTCTGTTCAAGAAACATTTATGATTATTATGAATAGCCTGGTTTCCATCCACTTTTTGTGCTGTTATGTTATCGACAAAGTGAATATGCGAAAAAAAAAACATTACGAAATTTGCCGTCTCCAGACTGTTTCCATTCAATTGGCCTTTTACCGATAAGATTGTGTGCGTGATGACGTCAAGAATGACGAAAGCGATTTGTCGCATATGTTTTGGTGAATTGCAAAAAAAAAGTGCCCTTGAGCCGTTTCCATACATTTTTTTTTTTATATAGCAAATTCTACCTTTTGGGGTTGCAGTCAGCACACCCCCAACATAAAACAAACAAACAAAAAACAAACAAACAAAAAAAAAATGGAGAGAGTATTCAGGCAGTTAATTGAAATTTGCCAGTTTATTTGCAAGTTTTTGCAAGTTTCCGAAATATCAGAAGATGACGGAAGACTGAAGCAGTTGCTTATCTGATAGGGCTCGAAGTAACTACCCTTATGCGACGAAGCCCAAAGGTCTGGGAGAGACCACGCAATAAGGCGTTCTGGGAGAAAGTTGTGGAGAGACACTTTACAGAAAGTTTTTTTTTTTTTTTTTCCCCACTTTTTGCCAGGCTCGACATTACACTACGCCAAAAAACTAGTTGAGGATAAATTCTTTAAAATTGGGCAATTCCAGCGTTATAGACATGACATTTGCAGTCAAAACTTGAAATATAAATAATGCATTTAATACTGAAACGTAAGTTTATATCCATACTCGCTTAATAAAGGAGTCCAGACATTAGAAAAATATCAGTCTACACATACGTTTTATATTTAATATGAGGGAAATAGCCTACACATGAGACATGATTCATGACACAAAAAAATCTTTAACTTTTAGGTGGCAAAATATTTTTTAGTCATTCTATACACTGCGCAAAACAAAAATAGCCTAATACTAACCTGATGAAAAATGGTCGGCCTCCATAGAACATAACATATTCTTTTTATTTTTTGGTTCTCGTTTATGAGAAAAAAAACAATGTTACGGACGTGACAGTTTTCCGTACGGACATGACCGCTCTGAAAGCGACTTTAAAACTTTCACAGAGACCTCAAACAGAAAGCACAAAGCCTGTCTTTATTGTTTTTATTTTATTATCCTGTTTTTATTTTAAAAAGTAGCATTACAGTCTACATGCTGTTGTTGTGTAAGTCTGGAGCGCAGCCTGTGGACTGTTAGACCTGCGGCAGAAAACACCGTCTCCGATGGCACAGATGTTCGGGAACACAGAGATAACGTCTCGCTGGAATGGCCAGCTTCGGGAAGCGCCTTTCATTTGCTTGTGGGTGTTTGCTAAGCAAGTGATATTGCATTGTAGGCTACTTGCACTATTGCTTTATTTTAATACCCCGTAGCATATTTTGCAAGTAACTTTGTCGCCCTTTCTGCCCACATAGTAGCTAGCTACTACTTTTCGCTCGCTTCATTTTGCTTGCTCAGGGAGAATATGTCTGTTGGCGCGTGTTGTTGCGGATATCGACGCGCACAGTGAGTTAACAAATATTGGCTATATATAGTATGTTTTTTATGTAACCATGAAGCAAAAATATATATAAAAAAGCTTAAAAAAAAAAAAAAAAACGTTTAACTGATAGTATTATTCGGTCAA
Organism: Chrosomus eos; assembly: GCA_036326025.1. NCBI lineage: Eukaryota > Metazoa > Chordata > Actinopteri > Cypriniformes > Leuciscidae > Chrosomus > Chrosomus eos. The sequence goes on from CM070821.1 coordinate 2,396,598, forward strand.
AAATGTTACTTTCGGTTAACGGTTAAACGGTCAATATGAGCATCCCTACTTTCCATTCATCAAACAATCCAGAAAACAAAATGTACACAAGTGTTTTCCACATTGATAATAATCATAAATGTTTCTTGAGCATCACATCATATTATGCAAAATATTTCACAATATCACTGCTGTATTTTGAATCACAGGGATTAAAGTTCTCCGTCGCTACGACGGATTTCCGTTAATTGCAGCGAGTCTATGATGGATTTACGTCAATTGACCCTTCGCAAAGACCCGCCCCCCTTAGTTACTGTCGCTATGTCCGACAAGCTATACGCCGCTCTCATGCACACACCATGTTCTCACGCAGTGAAAAATACATCGCGGAGCAGAGAGGAGACTGACAACACGCGGACAGACAGGACAGACTAGGATACTTTTCGGTTACTTTTGATATTAAACATATAAAACAAAGTCTCACCTTTCAAATTTGGTCATTTTTTAAAAGAAATTTAAACAATAAATACCGTTTTGTGGCTCTTTAATGTGTCGTGACAGATCGCTGTAGAGCATCAGTTAAAGCTGCTCGTGATCCGATCATCTCTTCCTTCTAGTTCATTTATAGCATCAAATAAACATGAATGAACATAAGAAGTGATGTTGTTTTATCCGCGGAAAGGCGTCAGTATATTCAGTTTTTCAAGTTCAAATCCTCCCATGTTAATCTACTAACTCTCCTGACTGCTTTGTCGGACAAAATGGCGGATGGTGAAGTATGATTGGTCAGAATACCTGTCAATCAAGCTCCATGCGAAGGGTCAATTGCAGGGTTCCCGTCTGTCCTTATGTCTTAAATTAACTTTTCATAATTTTAAGGCCGTAAATAGGCTTTCATTTCTCAAATAGTGTGGTAAATGTCTTAATTTTAGTTTGAATAGGTCTTAAATTAAGGAAAGACAAGGTGTATTCACCCTGCTGAGGGGGATGTGATAAAGCCTGGAGTGGAGCGAAAGCACGTTCCTCTCTCCACTCTAAGCATTTTGTAACCCTTACGAAAAGTAACCATGGTTTTACTACAGTAAAACTGTAGTTAACTATGAATGTATTAACCGTGGTATTTTGGTGCGGTATCAAAACCATGGTTTTAATACCGTGGTTTTACTACAGTTGTATTTAAGTAATACTATAGTAAAACCATAGTAACTATGACTGTAGTAACTGGAATTTTTAAAAACCATGGTTTTAATACCATGGTTGTACTACAGTTATATTGTAGTAATACTATACTATACTGCAGTTTTACTAAATGATCTTGAATTACATTTAAGCAATTTAATCACAACAAACGTCTACAAAATAACAACAGCAAGAAGTTATCATTCTATGATACAGACTTTATTACAAAAATGACAATTTGAAAGAAAATATAAACTTGCATTTGTTCTCACATGTGACAAAACAATAATTTGACTACAAAGTTATAAAAAATGATTGGTAATAAAGTGGTGCTGCGCAATGGTTAAATTCAGTTGCTAATTTACAAATAAAAATAGCAATTTGTTCCACTGTAATAATGATTTATATACAAAAATAACATAGTACAAATAAACATGACTTGAAGCACCTTTAAATACACAGCATCTACCTCCTCTAAAATGTCTAACCTGTGAACACGTGTCCAACACAAGCATGTTTGCAAGGTTACAGTCCAGCTTTGGTTCGGTTCTGTCTCGACCTTCAGCCCAAATGGACGCAGGAGCTAAAATGAGAAGAATACACACCACATTAACACACAAGCTGTAATACTCAACTGCTATTGGTCAGTTGCACTATCAAGTAGCCATGTAATAATGTCCATTCAGCCAGTGTTTTCATAAATAACACATACATTATTAGGGCTCCAAAGGCCAAGCAGAAAGAATGTGCATTATATGATCAGCTGAGTGTATTCTCCTTTACTTATACTCTTGAAAGGTTAAACAAAACAAAAAGTACTAGTACTAGAGTAAGTCTCATATATACATCATTTCACAAAAGATAAAATGGGTTGGAATAAAGGACAAAAGAGATGGAGAAAGTATTGGTTTGAGTAGAGACATCTGTAACTAACAAAGGGATAGAGCTCTAGACACTCCATTCAATCTGAAATGCATAATAATAAAGAATTGAGAAATACCAAGACAGAAAATCAAGAAAGGGGGTTTCTCACACAAAGCTATTGTCTCGTTTCAGCCTGGAAAACATGAGTCATATGGACCTATTTTATGGTTATTTTTTATTCCTTTTACAGTTTAAAAAAAGAGTTGCCTCTGTTAAATTTCACTAGATGGAAAGAACAGATCAGAACATTCTTCCAAAGTTCTCGTTTTGTGTTACACAAAGTCATAAAGGTCTGAACGTGAGAATAGATGACGACAGATATAAAATATTTTTTGGTAAGTTATTTGTCCCTTTAATGTTTACCATATTTAATTTGGAGAGTTGTACTGACATTTGTTAGACTAAAATTAATTGTTTTGTAAATGTACTTACCACTAATACACATGAATTGCCAGTAGAACTCACTTTCTTCCAGTTCAAGAATGGATCATACCATATAATCATATAATAACCATATAATCATTGTATGTTTATTAATGGTATTCACTACGACTTCACTATTTACCTGGCAGACAGCTGATGGTTTCACACTCTCTCTTGTCTGTATTAAAGAAGATGAAAATTAAACATTACATTTAATGGCTTTGGACATGACAGGCAAACATGTAATTTCTAAGATCTGTGCATGGGATGGACAATTCTGTGTGGACGATAATACGGAACAAAATTTTAGATTCAATTCAATTTGTTTTGGTTATAGATCTGCCAGGTTCACACCAGCCAATCACAGCGCACTCCCTCTCCCACTTCGGTTCACCTTCGGAACACAAACGAAGATAGTTTGGTAAACACTTTGTTTAATAATGATTGATAGCGTGCAGTTATTATAGTTAATTCATCATTTATAAAGCATTAATAGACATTAAGCAGTTTATAAATACAGCTATAAATGCTTTATTCTTGATTTAAAAGCATATCTATAATGTGTTTAATAATTGTATTTTCATACTTTATTAATGATCAATTTATCATTTCTAAATGAAGTAAAGCATTATTTATAAACCAGTTTTCAGTGGTTCATAAGATTACTTAGAAAGTTTATTAATCATTTACTTACACTATTTAAATGTACATTCATATTCAAACATATAGTAATATGTATTTATACTGTAATTCAGGGTTAATTCGGGCAGTGATAAAGCATTTAATAGTGGTCAGTTAACTATATTTGTGAGCTCATCTAAAGTGAGGACTATGTATGCCTTGTAAAGGCATTTATAAAGGAGATTTAAAGGCTGTTAAATATTTCTATGTTCTGAATCACTGTGTTGTGTTTGTTTCTTTTTTTCTGTTTAGAAGATAACTGAGTCTTTTAATCTCCTTCATAAATGTTTTACAAGGCATGAATAGTCCTCTCTTTAGATGAGCTCACAAAAATAGTAGAGATGCACCGATTACAATTTTCTAGGCCGATTCCGATTTTTCTTGAGTTTGACCTGCCGATACCGATTTTAGCCGATTCCGATTTCCTTTTTTTTAAACCACTTTACAGCACACACAAATATTTATTTTCTACCTTCTCTTTAATAGAACATTTTGCATAGAACATTTTTTAAACAGATAATCGCTATAAAATAGAACTAGCCTATATAAATTACTCCTGGTGTGGGAAATTCACACACATCTAAAGTGCAGTGTTATGGAATAACCATTTCCGAAACCGGATTAACATTTTCATGGATTAATAATTTATATTCTGATTTCTTATATTTATATTCTGATCTGTACCTCATACACAACTATTATAATACTGTCAGAGAGGACTGCGGCTGCAACGCATTATCATGTGAACCACTTTTGGTACCGGTTTTGACATTTTCGCAATAAACAAATTATTGTGAAATTTATAACGTTACTTGTCTGTCTGTTATGGGTTTTTTTTCTTCATAAGTGTAGCCTACGTAGTTATGGGTAGGTTTAGGGGTATGAGTAGGATTAGTGGCTCAAAATATATTTTAATGCTATTGTTAATAAAACTATGAGAGGTTTGGGTTTGCTGAATGGTCTCTGTTATGACCGTTTTACACTTTATATTAAGTTACCATGTAATTACACTGTTAATGTGTTGCACAGAACTAATACGAAACATCCAACCTAGGGGAAAGGGCTAGCAGCTAAACACATTGGAAGAACTTTTGTGAAACTCCACAATCTAGCCATCACTCCGACCATATTAAACTGTATAAATAAATGACTCCGACGATATCACAGATCGATAATAATGCACTTACTAGCTGCTAACTAAACCACAGCAGGTCTGTAAATCTCTACTCACCCTGAAGCTAGCTGATGTTCATCGTCTCAGGGCACATTGTTGATGGAGAGGGAGTTCACCTCGCAGAAATATCTGCCAGTTCCATAGTAAGAGGTTTCTGTGTAGTATCCGTCCGTACAGTATTTTGTTTTAACATTTTGCGTGCAACTAACTTAACAAGCAATCCCACTGGATGAATTCGTCCGATCACATTTTCCCATTTCCCAGATAGCACAAGTTTCTTTGATGTCATATTTACATCTGGAAGACGTATTTTAAAGAGTGTTTGCTCATCTGCAATACGTCTATAGGACGTTTCTGTAAGATGTCAAATAGACGTTTATAAGATGTCAGTTTAACGTGCATTCTAAATCATTACATCTTAAAGACATCTTCTAAACATCTATTTGGCATCTGACAGAAACGTCCTATAGACGTATTGCAGATGAGCAAACACTCTTTAAAATACGTCTTCCAGATGTAAATATAACATCAAAGAGACTTGTGCTATCTGGGTTATCTGCCTCGATTTTCTAAAACGCACAGGACCTCATACATGTTTTTGTATTTTCTCTAAATGCACACGACATAGCCTATAAGCAGTCTCTATTTCCTAAAATGCCTAAACTAGTCAGAAACTACTGGACTGTCCCTCACAGGTTCAAATGCGTAACCCATGCCGTTAAAAGTGCTGATTTTCGTCTGTGTATATAGGACCTGCAGCTGTTGCCTATGCAGCTTTGCGTGTCCATGCCAGTGACGTCATCGAATCTGCCAGCGTAAAAAGCGCAATTTTTCTTTTGCTTAAAAAAAGCTATATTGATATTTTGAATTAAAAATTTTAGTGTAATTTACTTTTAATTGTTATAAACAACACGTTATCAACGTCGATTTTTTTCAGTTCAGTTCATCTTTAATAGTATTTAAACTAAAAGTCTTTAAACTCCAGTGTTTTGTGGGATGTTAGCCATGAAAATACACAATTTATTTTCCTGGCTTATTTATTAACTGTATTCTTTTTTCCCAAAATCTTTATTCTGATTTAAACTGGTTTAATATACCACACACTGATATAAAAAATCACTAAGCGCACCAATGCACTGAGCTCTAGCCTCATATATATGCTTGTGTGTATAATCAACAGGTGAATCAAGACTTCCTGCTGCTGTTTGGTGCTGAAACGGCCTCCAAAATGCTTGAGAAGTGGGACACCTCATTCAAGCCCAAGGTCATCAAAGAGGCCAAACAACTGACTCAGACAAATAAGCTGTGCCGACTTCTAAAAGCTGCTGAGAAACTCACAGAGAACGATGAAACGAGTAAGCTACACAGCATGCATGGTTCATAATACAAATTAGTTAGCTGCTTCTCTATCTCTTGCCACCCTCAGCTGGACGGAAGAGGACCAAAATAAGTCCAAGTGATGCAGTGGACAAAATGGTGCACCTTCACAAGGTACATTTATATGTCTCATTTGTTAATATTCCATGAGAAGACAATTTTTATTTTTTTTTTAGTTCTATGCACTTGCCAGCTTTTCCTGGCATATTTTGCTTTTAAGTGCGTTCCTTTTTAGAGATGTGACTGAGGAAATTTCCCCACTGGTTAATCAACGTGTGACAACACTGGTAATACCGGGATCACCGGGGGGTGGGCGGGGAGTTTTTCCTCTTTTGCTCCTCATTTTTAAATCAATTTTAAAGTGAAATTAAAATGGGCATGGCCACACAGGCATTCATAACGGTGCCCATGTCTCTCGCTGAAGCTCAACTTTCATAAGAATGAAAAGCCTGATCTCTTGAAAGTGCGTATCAATAGTACGATTTTCTGTTTGTATGTGGCGTTCTATTTATACAGAGAAATTACTTTTCCTGTGCATATGATCCGCACTTCTGGCCCACACCCCTACCCATTGTGTATCATATGCAAGCAAAAAGTAATTTCAGTGTACATAGCACGCCAAATGCAAACATAAACTTGTGCTATAGATACGCAATAGTAGGAGATCGTGTTGGAGCAAACTGAGAACGCTCGCTCCACGCCAGTGGTCACGCACCCTTATGAATGCCCGTGCGGCCGTTTCCATTTTACTTTCACTTTCAAATTAGCATCATTTCGGGTGCGGGAATTGCTTGAATATTGGGTTAATTATTAAAGTATAAAAACAAACTTGCTAAATGGGCGCTTTAACATTTCGCTTTGAAACCAAATCTTCCACCATCGTCTTGTCAGACCGTGAGGTGTAATCTGACTCCTGCTGATCTTACTGTTATTACTGGCCAGTGTCCCAATTATTTGAGAGGACTGCATTCCCATTGAAGCAAATGATCTCAAATCACAGGGGCAGTTTACAAAGTCTATTACATTAACATGGACCAGCAAGTACCAGATTCACTTAAAGGTGTACACATTTATAATATATTTTTTCTTCTTTTAGTCATGCTGCAGCATCAATGAATATGTGCAGGAAAGAGAGGGTAAACAACCATACATCCTTGCAGTTGGCCGAACCCAGAAGAAGATTGATGCCTTCTACATGACCGTTGACAAACAGCTCATTCTCTGCCAAGCCACCAGCTAATTGGGTGCTTTTGATGAACTGTTTAAATCCCACTACGTCTTTAACTTATCTTATGATGAGTCCCTGGTCCATTACTACACTTTTTTGCAGACAACGGTCTACAACATTGATGTTACCACAACAGATGAGTCTCCAAGAGTTCGTGAGTTGCGGGGAAAAGTTTTGAATAACATATGATTATGTTTAAATGTTTCATTGGTCAAGCAGTGCATGCTACCAGCCAGTGCCTAATAACTCATTTGCGAATCGGACACAGTTGCTATCCAAGTACCAGGTTTAAGTTAATTTGTGCACAAGATAATTGTAGGTGTCAGTTTTCAACATTTGCAGGTTTAAAAAAACATTTAGTTAGTGTTCATAAGAGTTGTCAAAGTGGTGATGCAGAAACCGAGTCATTTCAGGCTGATTTTCAGATTTTACAAAATAGTACAGAAGTTGCAGGAACAAGCGTCGTGCAGAGCCCTGATGCTGGGTATTTTGACAGCAATGGATCAGGCCAAAGTATCACAGAAAACACAAAACATCTGTGCTACAATTGTTGCCAAACTCCATGGTAGTGGTATGGCAAATAGTGTAGTTTCATATTAGTGATTTGGAAGAACTTGCTGGTGGACTGCACTCCCAAGTTAAGCATGAAATACTGTCTGCTGTGCCAAAAGATAACCCTGTAAGATCTACATTGGAAAAGGGTTTTGAGAATTTTGAAAACCCATTCGTGAGTTTTAATACTGAAACTAAAAGAATGAAGTATTTCAACAAGAAATGGGGGATTGTGGAGCCAGTGCAAAAAAATTTAGGAGTTCGATTTTTATACAAGGCGAAATAAAAACATAGGTACTTATGATCAGGTCCCAGTAAAAGACACTTTTGTTTACATTCCAATTTTGGAAACTATTAAATTTATCTGTCGCAATTCTTACATTTGTGAACTGCTTTCAAAGCCATGTGTATCAAAAGACAGACATGAAGACTTTAGTGATGTAAGTTATTTTAAGTCACATCCATTGTTCTCAAAAACACACACTTCTTTACAAATTCAGCTTTACTATGATGACTTTGAGACCGCTAACCCACTGGGTTCAAAACGTGGTGATCACAAAGTTGGTGCTCTCTATTTTGTCCTCCGAAATCTTCCTCCAAAGTTAAACTCTGTATTGATGAACATCCATTTGGTTGCATTGTTTCATGCAGAAGATGTGAAAAAATATGGCTTTGATCCTATATTGCAGCCTCTGATTGATGACATCAAAATATTGGAGAGTCATGGCATTGATTTGCCTTTCTCATCTGAAAAGGTCTATGGCACTATATATCAGATAACTGGGGACAACTTGGGGATGCATGGAATAATGGGTTTTGTAGAGTCTTTCAGTGGACGTCACTTGTCGTTTGTGTTTGATTGAAAAAGATGATGCTCAGAATGTTTACAAAGAGGATGACCCAAAGATAATCTTGCGTGGAAAAGAGCTTTTTGAAATGCACTGCAGTGAGTTGCAATCAGATCCACAAAAGCTGTGTGTGTTTGGTCTAAAAAATAATTCAACTCTTAACAGCCTACAGTACTTTCATGTTTGCTACAACTTTTCTTTGGACATAATGCATGACATACTTGAAGGGGTTGCTCAGTATGAGATTAAGTTACTGTTTGAATATCTCTCTGAAAATGTTTTGGCAAAACCTGTTCTTTTGTCACGAATATATGCTTTTGACTATGGCTACTTGGAGCGCAAAAATCGCCCGACAAGGGTCAACTTGGACAGTGTAGGCAATAATATAGGACTCAACTCCATTCAGACTCTTTGTCTGGTAAGAAACATTCCTTTGATTTTTGGTGACATTGTGCCAGAAGGAAACCAGAACTGGACTTTGCTGTTGCTCTTACTGCAGATAATCAACATCATATTCTCTCCATCTGTTACACTAGGCATGACTGTGCATTTGAAGCATTTAATAATGGAACATCATGACTTGTTCAAACACTTGTATCCAAGTAGGAACCTGATTCCTAAACATAATTTTATGTTACATTACCCGTCTTGTATTCGAAAAATTGGACCATTAATACATACAGTATGTGGAGTATGAAATTTGAGGCAAAACACAGGGTTTTCAAAAGCACACTTACAAACTTCAAGAACATCACAGTATCACTGAACGGGTGAGAATTATATAAACTCTGGGAGTGTGTTAAATTTAACACTATGGGAGTTGAAATAACACTGACGTTTTTGCTGTGAACCATGGTTAATTTTCGTAAGGGATCTTTAAGAGCTCGCAAAGTTGTGCGATATCTCTTTCTCTCTCACAGCTTTCAACCTTATGGATACATAATATTTCAATATTTAGTACAAGATTTATCTTAGAATTTATATCTCTCAGAGGATATTTCCATACCAGTAGATGCGTTCGGACAATGTCTTCAACGGAAGAAAGGTGCATTTTTTTTTAAAACTCCCTGGGAGTGTACGCCCCACCCCCTGGTGGATTAGAGGGTTTGCACTTCAGTAACCGTGTGTGGGTTACAGATGCGTAGTGTATTATACAGTATCTATGCAATAGTTTATTGAGCTTTTTGCTCGACTGCTCGGTCATCGATTGCTCCTGTCTGCCTCGCTGCCTGCTTTGTGTGAGTGTGTTTGCTCCGAGGCTGTAAGCTCCGTCTAAAGACTCGGATCTCTCTCTGTTTTGAACCATAATTTACGATCATTTCTAGTTGTTTATACTACTAATACAGTTTACCTAACATCTCAGACTAACCTAACTTCGCTAGCTTCCGTTATTGTTAGCACTTGACACGCTTGTATCTCGTTAGCCTGCGCCGCCCGTGCGCTGTTATTTATTTTTCTTGTGCGCGCCCGCGCCTCTCTGAGTTCATAAAAAGCCCAGGTGAGTAAGAATCAGTCAACAAACACGGTGAGTAATGTCTTGTCCTGTTATTGTCACCTGCACCTCATGCCAAATGTTTACTATAGCCAGGGCCGTCGCCAGAACATATAGAATGGGGGGGCATTTCATTTTCATGGGGGGGCACACTTTTTATGATCTACAAAACAGACAGTCACAAAAACAGTAACATCCCCTATTTAGTCTAATATAACTGAAATAGACCAAATTCTATATTTAAACAACACCAAAACACAAAATATTAAGTTTCTGATCATAGGCGGAGGGTGAACCAACACCATGAGGATATGCGCTTCCCCTTTAAAAACATTTACTAGCTCTATGCAGGATTTGGCATGGCAGAAAGCTCGCAAAGAGCGCCTATTTTATTATATTTAAAAAGCGGTTATACAACTTCATCTGATCTCACAAAGTTCCTAGGCTATCAGTAAAGCTGATACACATTAATGCCTTATTTACATAGCCTAACTGCTTATTATAACGAGAGGATTTGCACGCGCGTAGAACTAATCCGCTCAAAACACAGGAGTTTAGCATATTCTTTTATTACGGAGAAAACTGATCCTAGACCAGCATTTATGGACAGCTTTTCCCTCTAAAAGCAATCAGAAGTATATGAAAGCTTGTTTTCGCCACGGAATAAAACAAATTAAAAGATAATTGCGCCTTTTTATCTTACAATTCTCACATGGATTTCTCTCAGTTCGACTTTATAACACGCAAATGTGACTGTATATCACTCAACTCTGACTTTATAACTTGCCATTTTGATTTTATATCACGCAATTTTGATAAATTAGCTTTTTTTACGTGGAAACAATAGCCAAGGCTGTTTTTAGCAGGCAAATGAATCAGAAAATTCGACACGCCCGCTTGGCCAGGGAAGCGCTCCGACTAATTTTCATATTTCTGAAGACAATGTGTTATTTAAAGTTACAGAGATTAGTGCACCTGTGTGCTAAATGCTGCTGACGACATTTCGTTATGGAATACCTGGATACGTACGTTGCTCTAAATAGTAAGTTTGCTCAATGACCATATGAGGGGGGCACGTTGTGTCATATGGGGGGGCACGGCCCCCCAATGCCCCCCCTTGGCGACGGGCCTGACTAAAGCCTTCCCCGTCGGCATAGGGTTTATATGTGATAAATGCAAGGAGACAGTCAGGCTGACGGAGAAGATTTCAGAATTAGAGACACGCATCCAAACTTTAATTGAGGATAGTAAGAGTGCTCGAGCCTTAGATACTACTTTGGATGTGCCTAGCATAGTGGACCATTTACATGATTCGGTTCCGGCTGAGTTATTGCCTGTGTAGCCAGGCAGATGGGTGACTGTGAGAGATCGCTCTAGTCGCGGATCTAAAAACCACACTTCTGTTCCGATTACCATAACAAATCGATTTGCCCCACTCAGTGAAACACCCACTGAGAATTATGTTGATTGTGCCCTGGTAATTGGCGATTCTATTACACGGAACGTGAAAATAGAGACACCAGCCACCATAGTCACATGTTTGCCGGGAGCCAGAGCGCCTGACATCAAAGCAAATTTAAAAATGCTGGCTAATGCTAATCGTAAATTCTCTAAGATTGTTATTCACGTCGGCACTAATGATGTTCGACTTCGCCGGTCGGAGATCACCAAAATTAATATTAAAGAGGTGTTTGAACTCGCAAGTACGATGTCAGGCACTGTAATTTGCTCTGGCCCTCTTCCTGTTCGAAGGAGTGATGAGATAGTTAGTAGATTGTGTTCACTCAATGGCTGGTTGTCTAAGTGGTGTCCGCAAAATAATATAGAATTCATAGACAATTGGAAAAGTTTTTGGGGCAAACCTGATCTGTTGAAAAGAGATGGTATTCATCCCTCCTGGGATGGTGCTCTCTTCTCTCTAGTAATTTGGCTCATAGTCTTAGAGATAAAACATGACAACCTGGGGCTCAGGTCAGGAGGCAGACAAACTGGCTAAACCGACCTTCTGCTAGCAGCCTCGCGTCACCAAGGTCAGATAAATCTCATCACATAGACTCTTTCACCTAGATATCATCATATAGAGACTGTGTCTGTTCCCCAAATCTGGAAATCCAAAAAACTGCCAAACCTTTCTAAGGTTAAAATTTTAATTGATGTTCAACAAATAAAAAACAGATATAATACAGATGAGCAAACGATAAAGGTTGGGTTGTTGAATATTCAATCCCTTAATTCAAAAGCGCTCATAGTTAATGATAAGATTACAGACTATAACCTAGATGTGCTGTGTTTGACAGAAACCTGGCTAAAACCAAACGATTACATTACTTTAAATGAGTCCACTCCACAAGATTACTGTTATAAACATGAGCCTCGTCCGAAAGGCAAAGGGGGAGGTGCTGCTGTAATTTATAGTAATATTTTCAAAACCACTAAGAAATCTAGTTTTAAATATACTTCTTTTGAAGTGTTGGTGCTTAATGTAAAAATATATAGTGTAAACGATAAATCACGTTTGAGAATTCTGCTGGCTTCTGTATACAGGCCACCAGGGCACCATAAAGATTTTATCAAAGAATTTGCTGACTTTCTATCAGAATTAGTATTGGCTGCAGATAAAGTCCTTATTGTTGGTGATTTTAATATACATGTAGATAATGAAAAAGATGCACTAGGATTGGCATTTAAAGACATTATAAACTCTATTGGAGTGAGACAACACGTGTCAGGACCTACTCATTGCCGTAATCATACTCTAGATCTAATACTATCTCATGGAATAGATGTTGATGCCGTTGAAATTCTGCAGCAGAGCGACGACATCTCAGATCATTATCTAGTCTCGTGTAAATTACATTTAGCCAAGGCTGCAAAGCTGACTCCGTGTTATAAATATGTTAGACCTATCACTTCTGCCACTAAAGATTGCTTTATTAATAATCTTCCTAATCAGTTTCTTCATCTCAGCATCCCGGATAGCTTAGAAGAACTTGATATTGCAACAGAAACGTTTAACTCTCTCTTTTCTAGCACTTTAGACACAGTTGCTCCACTGCGCTTAAAGAAGATCAAAGAAAATAGTCCAACGCCGTGGTACAACGAGCACACCCCGGCCCTTAAGAGAGCAGCCAGAAAAATGGAGCGAAACTGGAAGAAAACAAAACTAGAGGTATTTCGGATTTCATGGAAGGAGAGCTCGATTGCTTACAGAGAGGCTTTAAAAGCTGCTAGATCTGCTTATTTTTCAACCCTATATGAAGAAAATAAACATAATCCTAGGTATTTATTTGAACAAGTGGCTAAACTAACGAAAAATAAAGCTTTAAGCCCAGAAGTTTCCAAGAAACACAGCAGTAATGACTTTATGAACTTCTTCACTTATAAGATCTATAATATCAGGGACAAAATTATAACTATGCAACCGTCTACTACAGTAGCGCATTAGGGAGTGCAGTGTAGTCTCCGTGAGGAACATTTTGATTCATTTGTTGCTATAGGAGAGTAAGAATTTTGCAAACTTGTTAATTCATCTAAATCGACAACTTGTATGTTAGACCCTATACTGACTAAGCTACTGAAAGAGATTCTTCCAGAGGTCATAGATCCTCTTCTAAATATCATTAATTCATCTTTGTCTCTAGGACACGTACCAAAAATCTTTAAGCTGGCTATGATTAAACCGCTTGTTAAAAAAACGCAACTTGACCCTACAGAATTAGTCAATTACAGGCCGATCTCGAATCTGCCTTTTCTTTCAAAGATACTAGAAAAAGCAGTATCCTCACAACTGTGTTCCTTTTTAGAAAGAAATAATATCTGCGAGGATTTTCAGTCCGGATTTAGACTGTACCATAGTACTGAGACTGCTCTCATTAAAGTCACTAATGATTTGCTCCTATCATCCGATCGTGGTTGTATCTCTCTATTAGTGTTACTTGATCTTAGTGCGGCATTTGATACTACTGACCACAACATTCTTTTAAATAGACTAGAAAACTATGTTGGCATTAGTGGAATTGCACTAGCATGGTTTAATCATATTTATCTGACCGTTTTCAGTTTGTAGCAGTAAATGAAGAGATGTCTTATCGATCACAAGTTCAGTATGGCGTACCACAAGGCTCAGTACTAGGACCGCTGCTGTTCACTCTGTACATGCTACCATTAGGAGATATCATTAGGAAACATGGAATTAGCTTTCACTGTTATGCTGATGATACTCAGCTGTATATTTCTTCAAAACCTAACGAAACTTACCAATTCACAAAATTAACGGAATGCATAGCTGATATAAAAAATTGGATGACCAGTAATTTCCTATTACTAAATTCTGAAAAAACAGAGTATTCTAGGTTATTACGTGTGGAAGTTTTTTGTCCAATGATTAGAACCTGTTTAACACTTGATGGCTGCTCTGTTAAGTCTTCGTCGTCAGTTAGGAACCTGGGTGTGCTCTTTGATACCAATCTTTCATTTGAAAGTCACGTGTCTAGTATCTGTAAAACAGCATTTTTCCATCTTAAAAATATATCTAAATTACGTCATGCTCTCACTGACAAATGCGGAACAATTAGTTCATGCATTCATGACATCAAGGCTAGATTATTGTAATGCTCTACTGGGTGGTTGCCCTGCATGCTTAATAAACAAACTACAGCTAGTTCAAATTGCAGCCGCTCGAGTTCTTACCAGAACCAGGAAGTATGACCATATTAGCCCGGTTCTGTCAACACTGCATTGGCTGCCTATTAAACATCGTATAAATTTTAAAATATTGCTGATTACTTACAAAGCACTAAATGGTTTAGCTCCCCAGTACTTGAGCGAGCTCTTAACGCATTATAGTCCCTCACGTCTATTGCGATCTCAAAATTCTGGCCAGTTGATAATACCTAGAATATCAAAATCGACTCCTGGCGGTAGATCCTTTTCCTATTTAGCACCAAAACTTTGGAACAATCTTCCTAACACGGTCCGGGAAGCAGATACAGTCTGTCAGTTTAAATCTAGACTAAAAACACATCTCTTTGGCTTAGCATACACAACACATTATAGATCTTATTATACACATTATAGAATACACTGTTCGTTCGTTGGCCAAAGGAGGACTGGCCCCCCGACTGAGCCTGGGTTCTCCCAAGGTTTTTTTCTCCATTCTGTCACCTGATGGAGTTTTGGTTCCTTGCCACTGTTGCCTTTTTCACCGCTCTTCGCCTTTGTCGCCATTGGCTTTTGGCTTGCTTAGTTGGGGACATTTAACATTTAATTTTGAATTTAACAATACTATTACAACATTGTTTTCCTGTTATCTCTGTGAAGCTGCTTTGAAACAATTTGTATTGTAAAAAGCGCTATATAAATAAAGGTGACTTGACTTTTCTTTTAACAGTTTTAAATTTCAGTCACTGTGCGCGTGAAGAACAATTTTAGTGCTCTCCAGTGATGTGATCTAACAGACACACGGTGGTAAGTAACATGATTAAGAAGATACAGCAATAAAGTCCAGCAAGATAGTCATTTTATGCGAAACCATAGAGCTTTATCTACAGATCAATTATAATAATATTAACATTGAATCATCTTGGAGAGTTTCATCGTTGACTGTGTTGTAACCATAGACTGTAAAGGTTGTAACTTGTAACGGAACGCGACGCGCTGTTTGATGCTGAATTGAGAATGACAGACAGCCGCAGTGGAGGGAAAAGTTTTCGTGAACTTGAATTTAATGACTTAAATTTCTCTCTCACATCATACTATAGTATGGCTTCATATAGCTTCATATAGTAGAATGTATGAACCCCCCCCCCAACATTTTCTCTTCGAATCTACACGATTCACGTAGGTCACCTATTTTGGTTTCAAAACGGCGAATTTCGCCGAAAGGTGAGTGATTTTCATGTCTGGATCTAATATTATCACATGGAATCAATGTTGATGCTATTGAAAAACTGCAGCAGAGCGACGACATCTCAGATCATTATCTAGTCTTGTGTAAACTTCATTTAGCCAAGGCTGCAAAGCTGACTCCGTGTTACAAATAGGTTAGAACTATCACTTCTGCCACTAAAGATTGCTTTATTAATAATATTGCTGATCAATTTGATCTCCTCAGCATCCCAGATATCTTAGAAGAACTCAATATTGCAACAAAAACTTTTGACACTCTCCTTTCCAGCAATTTAGACAGTTACTCCTTTGCGCTTACAGATTAAAGAAAATAGTCCAATGCCATGGTACAATGGGCACACACGGGCCTTAACCAGGGCAGCCAGAAAAATGGAGCGCAACTGGAAGAAAATAAAAATGAAGTTTTTCGAATTTCAAATTACACATTCCTGTACAAGTTAATAGATATCAATTAATCAACAAAGTGTCCTGTGCTCACCACACACCGGCTATAGGGGGAGAGGAGAGATTTGGCTATAGGGTGATGTTTGGCTAACTTACACAGAAGAGACTTTGTTGCTCATCAGACTGTGGTTAAGTGGTTTATCCACTGTATGGATCTTCATGTGTATCTTCAGGTGAGTTTTAATAGAGAAACTCGTTCCGCACTGATCACACGTGTGCGGCTTCTCTCCAGTGTGGATCCTCTCATGTTTTTTCAGATGTTGTGACTGACTGAATCTCTTGTCACAGTGTGAACACTTGTAAGGCTTCTCTCTGCTGTGGATCCTCTCATGTGTTTTCAGAGATGATGACTCCCTGAATCTCTTGTCACAGTGTGAACACTTGTAAGGTTTTTCTCCAGTGTGGATCATCTCATGCGTTTTCAGATTTGCTGACAGACTGAATCTCTTGTCACAGTGTGAACACCTGTAAGGTTTTTCTCCAGTGTGGATCCTGTCATGTGTTTTCAGAGATGATGAATCCCTGAATCTCTTGTCACAGTGTGAACACTTGTAAGGTTTTTCTCCAGTGTGGATCATCTCATGTATTTTCAGATGTGCTGACTGACTGAATCTCTTGTCACAGTGTGAACACTTGTAAGGTTTTTCTCCAGTGTGAATTCTCTGGTGCAGTTTTAAACAGTTTGCTGTAGTAAAAGTCTTCTCACACTCAAAGCACA
This sequence comes from Chrosomus eos, assembly GCA_036326025.1. Lineage (NCBI taxonomy): Eukaryota > Metazoa > Chordata > Actinopteri > Cypriniformes > Leuciscidae > Chrosomus > Chrosomus eos. Next base: position 2,413,524 of record CM070821.1, read on the forward strand.
TGTACTCTCTCACACCAGTGTGCATTTTCTCATGTCCACGTAAATATAGCAGCTGTGAAAAACTCTTTCCACACACAGAACATGAATGCGGCTTCTTCATATGAACTTCCAGGTGTCTCTTCAGGGTTGATGCAATAAGAAATGTTTTGCAACAATGATGACATGTGAACTTCTTCTCTCCAGTGTGGATCCTCATGTGAACATCAAGAGAATTTTTGCATGTGAAATTGTTTCCACATTGATGGCATTCATACGGCTTCTCTCCAGTGTGAATCCTCATGTGTATCTTCAGGTCACTTTTACAAGAGAAACTCTTTCCACACTGATCACACGTGTGCGGCTTCTCTCCAGTGTGGATCCTCTCATGTCTTTTCAGATGTGATGAATGACTGAATCTCTTGTCACAGTGTGAACACTTGTAAGGTTTTTCTCCAGTGTGGATCCTCATGTGTCGCTTCAGGTCAGCTTTAGAAGAGAAACTCTTTCCGCACTGATCACACGTGTGCGGCTTCTCTCCAGTGTGGTTCCCCTCGTGTGTTTTCAGATTTCCTAACTGACTGAATCTCTTGTCGCAGTGTGAACACTTGTAAGGTTTTTCTCCAGTGTGAATTCTCTGGTGCAGTTTTAAACTGTTTGCTGTAGTAAAAGTCTTTTCACACTCAAAGCACATGTACTCTCTCACACCAGTGTGGATTTTCTCATGTCCATGTAAAGATTGACTCTGTGAAAAACTCTTTCCACACACAGAACATGAATATGGCTTCTCCTTTGTATGAACTCTCAGGTGTGTCTTCAGGTGTTCTGCCCTAATAAATGTTTTACCGCATTGATCACATGAGAACGGCTTCTCTCCGGTGTGGATCCTCATGTGAACATTAACGGATGAAGATTGACTGAAACTCTTCCCACACTGATCACATGAGAACGGCTTCTCTCCAGTGTGGATCATCATGTGTATCATCAGTTCACTTTTAAAAGAGAAACTCTTTCCACACTGAGTGCAGGTGAAAGGCTTCTTGGCTCTTCTTTTCTTTAAAAATGTCTGTTTAGTCTTTGAGCGACTCAAAGGTTTTCCTCCAGGTTGGACATGATGTTCCTCCTCCACTTCACTCAGTTCTTCACTCTCCTCGCTCTCTTCCATCAGGTCTGACAGGAAAGAAACAATTATTACATTTAATTTTTAGTACATCAAAATATTTCTCTTCAAAGAGAGAAAAATAAAGTGAAAGGACATGAAAGTGAGCCTTGATGTAATGGTAGAAAGTAGACAACGGTTATAAAATATTAGGGATGCACCGAAATGAAAATTCTTGGCCGAAACCGAAAACGAGGAAACCAAGGCCGAAAACCGAAACACCGAAAGAAATTATGCCAATTATTAGTAAGCCTACCATTGCATGTATAGCCTATGACTGTGTACTGACCTTACTAAAATCAAGGCATTGCAATTGCATAATTTAATATTAAAGTTTCAAAGAATAAATCAATTACAAATTATCCAAATATTTATTTAGCAAATTGCTGGCCTGCAGAAAGTTTGCAAAATTAAATGTTCTCTCAAAGTGCATTTAGGTCCGCCACACGTTGATTTTCTATTTTTTTTTTACTAAGCCTATTTAAAATCGTATTTGATTGCAGAGCGCCGTAGGCCAGCTCTCTCTCTCTCTCTCTCTCTCTCTCTCTCTCTCTCTCCTCTCTCTCTTCTCTCTCTCTCTCTCTCTCGCGTGCTCTCTCACGCTCTCTCTCACTCTCTCTCTCTCTCTCTCCGTACCTCTCGCGCGCGCTCTCTCTCTCTCTCTTTGTGCCGTGTTCCTCTCATATTCAGCGTAGCGATCAGAATGTTTGGATTTCAGGTGATAAATTAAACCCGACGTCATCACAACATTTCGGCCGTATTGTTTCGGTAATAAAAGTCTTTCGGCCGAAAACCGAAAATGCACTTTTGGGCCATTTTCGGCCGAAAATTTTTGGTGGCCGAATATTCGGTGCATCCCTATAAAATATTATGATAATTTCATGCCTTTTTATAAATTGATTACATGTCCTTGAAACTTTCCATGAATGAGGTAAATGTATCTTCCAATTATTATTTTTAAAACATTATAGGCACAAATCCCATGTTTCTTTAGCAAGAATTATTAAATATATTTGATAAATGACACAATCATCTAACATAATATTAACATTAAAATGTACTGCCATGTTTTGACACCAACTTTGAGATTGATATTTATTCTACTAAAACGTTTGAATTAATAATGGCCGTTCACACTAGACTTCTCCTTGCACTGACTTCCATTCATACGCATGTGAAAGTGAGACACCAGAAACACAAGCTCAAGTGAATAACCCTGTGAGAAATAACAAACATTTATCATTCAATACATTTATGTTTGTGAAAAAGCTGCCGCAGAATGTGACGTAATTTCACGACCGTCTCAGTGTCTGTAGAAACTTCATATGCTCTCAGTGTAGAGTGGCCACAGCTTTAACTAGTGTTAAAGGGTTAGTTGAAATAGATAGATGAAAGGATAGATGGGTTAGATGAAATCGAACGGTTAAGATTGAAATTTGGACACATGTCCCGAGAATTTTAGGTTTCTGTGGTTTAGGTTCTCCATCTGTAAATGTTAGAAAGTAGGGCTGGGCGATATGGCCAAAAAAAAACAAAACAAAAAAACACAATATTTTTTTTTATATCAGTCGATATCGATAATTATCACAATTAATGTCAAATCTTTATTTCTTTCAAGTTAAAGGCAGATTTTTGCTCCTAAGTGAAAGTTGTAGAAACCAGAGCGTTAATTGAGGTTTTAAACTAGGCCCTACTCTTTATTGTCAGAACATATCATGACAAACACTTGCCAAACAGGAGAACATTTCAAACAATTGTCATTTTTCCTTAACAAAATAAATATCTGAATAGAAAAAATATTTCTTCAGCACAGTTGGCACTATTAGTACACACAGTACACACAGTGCCAATATTCGTGTCGAGTTGAGTTTCAGTTGTCCTTATCTTAACCCTAGCCCTTGAGTTATCCTAACCATAACGTTAGCCCTTAGCCCTAATAAGGTGAATAATAACCTAAGCTGGTGCGACGACAGCTGACCTTAAGTTGGCGTGATTTGCCGTGATCTGTGTAGTGCTGCTAGCATCGCAAAACAACGAAATATGGAGCTGCTCCCCCCTCACGCGAACCCGTTAAATAATTTCAATTTAGGGATGCACCGATACCACTTTTTGCAGAGCGAGACCGATACCAATACTTTCATTTTTGGTAGCCTACTTGTCGTTAGCGATACCGTAACCGATCCCTGAATTTTCACTGCATTTGTAATTTTAAAATGTATTAGTAGGCAAACCAAAAGAATATAAATCATATTAGTTGGCTTAATTTGTTCATCAAATATATATTTAGATATTTCCATGCTTAATTAATCCCGATAAAAAGCATGCTTCTGTTTCAGTCACTGTTCATTCTATTGCTCTATCATATTTTATCTTCATTGAATAGCACATGTTTAGAGCAGCTCCAGCAGGGCTCAGTGCTGAGGATCGGGCCAGTGGTACACATTTTTAGACACCAGTGAAATGCCAATTATTTAATCCAATTTTGATACAACAAAAACTACCAGGCCAATTAATGTGAATTTAAAACATTATTAAAAGCAGTCAGTAACAAAATAAGAACAAATAATCGAATTACAAATAAATACAATAGATCAAAGAAAAGCTACAAATGAAATAAACTGTTTTTAGAGTTTTTCGGGTAGATTGAATACAGTAATCAAATGTGAAAAATTTGCATATTCATTACTGTATAGCTAAATAAAATAGATGTATATTTTGTAAAGTTATAAAAGGGTAGACTATTTAGTCAAGAGCAATGAGTAATTTATTTGTCCTTTGTTTGATTAAAGGGATACTCCACCCAAAAGGAATATTCTGTCATCATTTACTCACCCTCCAGTTGTTGTAAACCAGTATGAGTTTTTTCTTCTGCTGAACACAAAGGAAGATATTTTAAAGAACGATTGGAACCAAACAGTTGTTTGCCCCCATTGACTTCCATAGTAGAAAAAAATAAACTTTGGTGCCAAAGTTCCAATCGTTCTTCAAAATATCTTCCTTTGTGTTCAGCAGAAGAAAGAAACTCATACAGGTTTACAACAACTGGAGGGTGAGTAAATGATGACAGAATTTTAATTTTTGGGTGGAGTATCCCTTTAACATTAAAACACAGTAGCAGGTTTATTAAATTGCTGCCCCTTTAAGACAGAAGGCACGGGCCGCATTTGAACATGGCTACGTTCACTTGAGATATAACTGACTTTTGTTTACTAGGATACTCGTCAAGACCGGCGTTTTTACATAATTTTGTGACATGAAAGACAATTTAATTTAGTATTGGCGCGCTGAGGCGCTGGTTTGCGGGGCACGCGCTTTGGATGTTTGCGTTCATGGAACTTCTTGATATGCACACATCCAGTAATAATGTAGGGAACCACTCGTTATACATAATTCAGGTAACAGGTCATGTTTTACTTTACTTACATATACGATTTAGTTTTAATCCAAATAACACGTGCTGAGTGAACGATCAGGAGCATTCAACAGAAGCGTGCGCTCTATCTCTCGTCAGTTATAATAAGAAGCTAGATGACTCGTTTTAATTTTCTTTGCCATTGACATCCGATTGAACTATAAACTTTCCACTGATGTCTGTTTAAAGGGATGTGCTCGACCAGCTCGCGCATCTGTGCCGCTGCGCTCGCTCGATCCATTGCACGTTTCCAGTGCTCGCGCACCACAGCTAAGTTGTGTTACTATATTGTGTTTAATATTCCACTAATAAGACATATTTACTTCATAGACAGCCTTATTTTTTTGGGGGAAAAAATGGAATCTCGTATATTGTCAATACTAATTGAAAACCATATAGACCCAGTTAGATGGGGCTTCGAAAATGTACTACCTCGTCAGATGACGTTTACTACTTTTTACTGGCCTTAATTTGGCATAATTTAATTTACTACCTTTTACTAGGGCTGTCGCGGTGAAGGAATTTCCCTTGCGGTAATTTTGAGTGGCTCAATAGCGCAATATGCGGTATTACCGCCATTTATTTATTTATATTTATTTACTATTATTTGTTGCTATATAAATACGTGTTATGATGTGGTCAGCATACACAAAAACAATGTAACCGAAACTAAACAGCGTCTCTGCGCATTGAAAGGCTGTCACTCAGCGCGCACATTGTTACGCCAACGGACTGTCTTTGAGTGAGTCAAACCGTTCATTCAACGAAAACGTTCAAAAGGCGGATTTCTTAAATGATAGATATAATGAAACAAGGTGTTAATTATTTTTTAACTTTGAGCTCCACTTTTCAAGGCTCAGCTGGCCAGCAATGCTTCACTTTTGGGCAAAGCTGAAGCAATGCTTCACTCATAGAGACCAATGGCATTGATTCAATGCGTGACTCGCTGCTTTCCCCCCACGGCTTCCTCGCGCTGTGTAATGCTGACCAGCACTGACGCCATTTATGGTAAATACCCTTACACGTTAAATGGATGAAACGACAAATATTTCGCTTTGCTTGGAAACGACAACCTTTTCACGAATATACATGACTTGACTTCAAAGACAGACGCAGGTAATCGCACGCGCTCAGTCGATCACATTCACTGTCTGTTTAGGCAAATCCACGAAGCCTCTGTACAAATCACCATGATAAACAGTCTTGTTATCATTATTAACTTACTTAACATTCAATACACATGGTACGAACTACGAAGGGTGGCCTTATGAAAAAAGAAAACGCGGTTTGCGGTTGCTGCGGTTACTTGCATTCCTCTGCGGTTGGCCTGTCAGTAGCGCGGTATTGCAATATTGCGGTTATCGCGACAGCCCTACCTTTTACTACCCCACGGAAACCTTGTTACAGTAAATCCATGGTAGACTAAATGGATTCAGTATCAATTCAGATTCTGACTGTATCGTTGCACGTGTGGAGTGTTTCTCCCTGTTTGTCAGCGTTGTTTTATCTGCCTTTAAACTGGACATTTCTGTTCTTCGCTGAACTCAAGCGCTTCTCACTGGATCTCGTGAGCGAGGCGATCGGAGTAAACGCGTCTGCTCTAGTGAGCTCGCGCTGCTGTTTGGACTTTGAGCCGAGCGGATAAATGCTCCGTGTGGCGCGCGGTTCAAATGAGTTTTGTTCCGCTTTTGGCGCATACACATTATCGAACATTTATCGACCTCTTGATATCATTTTATCGAGAAAAATTATATCGCGATAATTATCGTTATCGTTTTATCGCCCAGCCCTATTAGAAAGTAAAACAAATATGTCCATTTCACTGTCAGCAGAGGACGATCTTCTCTAAGTGAATCTCCGCTAAAATTCAAGCTTTCGTGAACGAGCGCCGCCGCGCACATGCGCACCAAACAGACAGAGCACAATAGAATAGTAGCGCAATAATTCTGACTAAAATAAACATATTGCTAAAATATTTGTTGTTGGAGACAATACATGTGCCATATGTGGAATTTTAAACCTACAAGTATATTTTTATTAAAGCAGCACCGGGTAACTTTTCTACCTTGATAATATATTTCCATGTCTCTTGTGATGGTACATCGACTTACAATAGGTTGAATGACACGTCTGCCATAGCCTGACGGGGTCTGTAGCGTTTTTAATCGTACTTTTAAACTTCGGGTTTCGGGTAGTAACCGGCGAACAAAGAGAACTACAAAATTTGACTGCTTTACGGCATATATGTCACTTCCACCACCACCCCCACTTCCTTAACATCGGACGTGCGAGCCAAATGTTATAGTCATGGCCGAAGCAGCACAGAAAAACAAGAAAGCAAAGGTTTTATCGGAGCAAAGCAAAAGAGAAAGTGATCGCGTTAAAGGCAGAACAAGGATCAAAATTGGGCCAGCTTTTTCTCACTGGCGTGAGCTGAAGGAGGAGGAGGGGTGCCTGACCGATGCGGGCTGTCATGCTTTTGTACTAGTAAGTAAGTATATTGCTTGCAAGTTGCATACTAGCTAAGGTGACCTGACCCAGACGTCCCGTTTTTCCCGGGACAGTCCCGTATTTCAACTCTAATTTTAGTGTCCCGACTTATTAAATTGAATACGCGCAGGACAGAGAGGGAGAGAGAGAGCGAGAGACCTTGCGTGTGTGTGCTAGAGTAGCCTACGCATTAATAGGCACGCGCGCGCATTATTGATATAATAATATAGCTTGATATTATAATATTGACGATATATGGTTATTATCTACCACTCAAACATTGCATTGAAGTATAGATTCAGTAAAACGGTAACCAATAGGCTAGACTAGCCTACTATAATGACGCTGGCTTGTAAACGTGAGCATCGCGATCATTTGTCGTTAGAAAAAAAAAAAAAAAACATGAAATTATATTCATATGACATGCTGAAATATATGCCACTGTACCTGGGATGAAGACATTTCACACGCGACGCAAGCTAGCAGAACACCTGCATGTGACCTCCTCCTACAGTGTTCACGGCTATCATGGTTGTCAACAAATGCATGTGCTACATTCATGACGGTTTACGACAGTAAGTAGAGAACAATACTGTTTCCCAACTGTAGGGGGGGACCCTGAGAGCAAAAGTTAAATTTTACCTGGTGTTACTTTAAAGCAGGTGTGCCCAACCCTGCTCCTGGCGATCGACTGTCCTGCACAGTTTATCTCTAACCCTGATCAAACACACCTGCCTTTAATTTTCAAGTACTCCTGAAGATCTTAATTGGTTGTTAAGACCTTAATTGAAGACCTTCAGGTGTGTTTGATTAGGGTTGGGGATGAACTGTGCAGGACAGTCGATCGCCAGGAGCAGGGTTGGGCACACCTGCTTTAAAGTGACCATTATAATGGGGTAATCAAATGCAGGCTAATATAATTAGTTTGTGCTTTTGTTTTTATTTTTATTTTAGCCTTTAGTCAATTTAAAAAAAATCTTTTTGCACATAATAGATTGCATAGCCTATATTACATTATATATTTGTTTCCATATCCTTCAATATCATGTTTGTCGGATATCATTGGGCAGAATGTGATTTAATTTTTGTTTTATACAGATTTTCTTTATCCAAATGGAAAAACGTAGAAAGTACCAAGATATATATCGTATATGGCCATTTAACCAAAAAATACAGAGATATGATTTTTTGTCTATATCGCCCAGCCCTATAATCAATATAAAAATGTCACAAACCTCCCTTTACTGACCATTTGTTGAAGAAAAGCCAGGACATTCTGTACCATTTCATAGTTTAACGGTTTATCTAACTGTGATGAAGTGCTTGAATGTTTCTAACATGAATGTTCTCCAGCATCATGAATGAATGAAGAATAAACACCAACCTCTTTGTTCTTCAGGATCTTCAGTGTGTTTCATTCTGCAGGTTCTGGATCACTCGTGTTCTCACTGTCCTCTTTAATAAACTCAGTCTTGGCAGATTTCGGCTCTTCCTGATGCTCTGATGCTCGTCTTCACTTGTAGATGATGGGAATTTACAGCATTTATTGCTGAATTACTGTGGGAGGAGCTTCACTGATGATGTAATTGCAGTGGGAGGAGCTTCACTGATGATGTAATTGCAGTGGGAGGAGCTTCACTGATGATGAATTGCAGAGTTGGGGGAGCTGATCTGCCAATATCAAAAGTATCAATTACGGAGTTTGTTTTTATAATAAATTACACTTCTAAGTGTATTTGGCGCGGTCTGCACTTCGCCGACTACTGCATTGTGTTCTGGTGCACTGATGACAGGACACTGATGATCTTAAATCAGAATCAGTCTCTCTTAGTCAAGTAGAATGCAGACTCAGTATTTTATCCCATACAAAAATCAGAAAAAAAAATACTGAAAAATGACCATGAAAAATGACCATATCGCATTAGGCTTGTGTATCTGTCATATTGCGTGTTATTTCTTTTATTAACTGTGGGTAATAACGTTTTAATGTTTTACATTAACATTATGCATCATGAAATAAACCATCTTCCTTTCACTAGTTTACACACAGTAACATGCACGAAGCAAAATGTACAGACTTTACATCTGGGCTGTTCAGTGCCATTGAACACCATCAATACAAGAAAACTTTTAAATGAACACATTATATTTTAAACCAGGTATTGGAAGTAGCCTACATACCTGTACACTTTCAAAGAGAGCAAAAGTTCAGGATTCTCTCTCCATTCAGAATCAGCCTAACATAAGAAAAAGTTAAACTGAAACATGTGGGCTACATTACAAGACGAGAGAATTGCGAGCGCTAGCATACAGCAAAACAAACCACGAGGCTAGCTATGTTAGCAACTTCTTAAGCACTCAAAACAGCAGTTCTCGACACATCTCAACTAAATATATGTGCACTCATCATAAAAATACACGTAAAAGTTACCATGTGCACTAAAGCTAAAGTTACAACCAGTATATTTCAAGCTTACATCGCACTGATGTGAACACTTACCTCTCTTCAGTCAAGAAGAATGCAGACTGAGAAACGAGCGCGAAAATGCAGTTTATGAGCATCACTCTATCCTCTGTCCAATAGAGGGCGCACTTACAACAAACAACTCTCACAATACATGACTGAACAATCCAAGACTCACACTCACATAGCCTACCCACAAAATAGAAAATGAAAGGTTGCAAAAATATTTGTCATTCTTTAACCTGTTAAATAAGCATTTATGTCTGTCTATCTATTCATCCTACAGTAACTGGTGCCAATGTATTAATTATTTAAAAAAAATGTATTGCTAATCCTAACATCATTCTGCTTCATTAAAATCCAGGTATCTATAAAAGAAAATCTAACTGTATTTCAATTCATATATTATGCATACTATGCTGGTGTAGTGATGAAGATGGGTGTCATTAATGTGTTTTTGATGTTTTATCCATGTCATTTTGTGAGAAATTGCAGCATTGCCTTTCAGTATTGCAGTTTTACAGGATTACAGCAAACACTCAGAATCAAGTGAGATGCTGATGATCCTGAATGTCTTGTTGAATGAGTGTTGATAGTCTGAGGATCATCAATATTAACAGATCTGCTGAAAACACTCTTTTCGTGACAATAGTTCCTGTTTTCACCTTATTTATTATGCTGATGTCTTCACATCTCCTGTAAATTGACACTTAAAGCTCATTTCATTGGTGTCAGCAGACTGAGGGGATTTGTTGGTTACAAATATTAATTTTATGTTTACAGTTCTGTCCTACTTTCTAGATAATTGCCCTCCTTTTAATAAATAAACACAATAATGTTAGAATGAGAAATAAAAATGTGTGAATTAGCATTTTTGTTTTACGATAGACAGATAAATTATGAAATGTGTCAATTAGCATATTATCAATCAGCTTTATGAGTTTGTGACTGTGAGATCAGCATTATTGGCCGGATTAAGACTATTAAAGGGATAGTTCACCCACAGATGAAAATTAGCCCCTGATTTATTCACCCTCAAGTCATCCTAGGTGTATATTACATTCTTCTTTGAGACGAACACAATCAGAGTTATATAAAAAAATATCCTGGCTCTTCCAAGCTTTATAATGGCAGGGCCGTTTCTGTTTTGAAGTCCATTAAAGGCCAGGGCATCCATCGGTACACATAGATATGTAATCCATACACTGTAATAATGAAAACGTTTTAAGAAAAAATATAATAATGTCATAGAACCCTTGCAAAATTATTTTAAATAGATTAAAAAAGCCCCCGCTACTGGTCACATCTATGGTTAGATTGATTTGTTTAGATCCAGTGAAGTTGTCATCATAGGCGTAATTTGCAGTTGGGACATGTCCCAACCACTTTTTCTCAGGATCGATATTGTCCCCCACCACTTTTTGAAACATTGAGGCATGTATGTACCTAATACAAATAAATAAAAAATCTCCCGTTAACTAAGTGGATCCATTCACATAGAGTTTCAGTGTCGAGTCTTCTGAGTTGAGGAGAGCAGTTCACGGTATTTCTCATCTTTACACAACCATCACACACACTTTATACAGTTTGATTAAGCAACAGACTCATTTCTGTGTTGTTTTCATCGATCACAGCGATACTTGTGCGCTGGGCTGTATTAACAAGACCACCTAAATTTGTTTTTAATATTAATAAACAAACCTGTAACTATTTTTCCGGAACTCAAATTATTCACGTTTCTCCAGTCAAAGTGCATTTAGAGGTTCTCAGAAGATTATTTGTTAGAGATAATCTTCTGTTCCTAATTTCCTTGGGAAAATAAATTACACTTGGAATAACCTGTTTTTTTTTTTATTCGTTATTTATTTTTTTTACATTTCAATAGTTTTTTTTTTTTGTTGTTGTTTTTTTCACTTTAGATCCTGACACAAAAAAATAGCCAAGCCAATCAAGAGGTTGATCCTGATCCTGTTAAATTATGATCCTGTTAAATCGTCGAAGGAGCAGAAGAAGCAGAAGACTGGAGATCTGGCAATCCAAGGG